>CM067321.1:62178885-62602242 GCA_034231615.1 Meghimatium bilineatum | reverse complement strand
TATATATATATATATATATATATATATTATATGGGGACTATATAGAGTCTACTCCTGATCTATAAGCACTAGTCTACATCCGATCTATAACGGTTTGTCTACATTTGATCTATAATGCCTTAACTACATCTTATCTATAACTGTGACTGGGGGGTGGTGGTAGTGAAAATTATGTGATGTAAAAACTGACAACTGATGTAATCACTGACAACTGATGTAATCACTGACAACTGATGTAATCACTGACAACTGATGTAATCACTGACAACTGATGTAATCACTGACAACTGATGTAATCACTGACAACTTATGTAATCACTGACAACTTATGTAATCACTGACAACTGATGTAATCACTGACAACTGATGTAAATGATTTAATCAGAAACACGATACAGACATCTCATCCAGCGTCTTCTTCCGAAGACTTCTGTTTATTGTTGAGTACAACAACTAGTTCACAACATGAAGTGCATCAATTATATATACATCAAGAAGAACTCAAATAGCTGCATCAATACTTCTGCCGCTAAGAGTCAACGTTTGCATCCAACGGTTCGCTATCGCGAACTAATGTACATGTACTTTACTTTGGACGTGTACTATTTACAACTCGTCCTAGTTGCTTCGCTTTGGCGAACGGTTGGATAATCGTATGGTGTTTTAGAGAATCGTCCCGAACTCTATCTTCGCTGCTTGTGGTGGAGACTGGTAATGTCCTCTCTGGCAACCCACAGGTTTTGCTATTAGAAAAAAAATTGAGTATCCTTCTCATTTGTATACTATTCGGCTTTGTTTAGTCGTATCCCTTACACTTGGATTCACTATCGGAAAACGTTATGTTTAACTAATACTCACACTTAGAATCCAAGTAAATTCAAGAAAGAAACCAGAAGGTAAATTTAAAAATTCTTGAGACTAACGGGAATTGAACAAGTCCGTTCAACAGCACCAAATCACCTAGCAACTCTCGTACACGGGTTTTTCCGTACTTGACTAACCAAATCTCTACACAAAAAAAGATGCGATTTTGTCAAGACATTCAAACTGTGCACTCACGTCACTGAGAACGGACCAATCGAGACAAGAACTATTGTAACAACAACGAACGTCCGGTACAGGTATTTAAGTATCCTCAGTAACAACAAACATATAACGAAAAACTCGTGTACGAGAGTTGCTATGCGATGTTTTCAGAATTTGACCAAGTCCCGAGGACTGTTTTACTCCACCTGGCTGCAGGATACAACGCCAAAAACTGAGCAGTATTTTATTCCGAAGGTGACTTTTCGGTGACTTGATTGCAGTCTCGGAGCATTCTGCAGATCAGTGGGATAATTTCCTTCCAGTAGCCCAAGATGTTCTTCAGCAGACTTCACCACATCTCAGTTCATACGCTGGAGTAATAAATCTTATGCCCAAATCTGCTTAAACGCATCTTGGAATATATGGAAGTTGGCCGCGTTACTAACCTTTGCTCCTCTTTTGAGCACAGGAACACGGAGTTATGAAGCACGAATAGATATACTGTTATAGAACGAATACTCAGACAGGCGGATAGATGTACTGCTGTGGCAAACATACCAGTTAGAGATGATTACACTTATTCATGGAAAAACAGATGGAGTCATCCATAATTGGATGTATGGATTGATATTGCTAGTTAGTTCTTTTTGGGCAACAGGTGACACATAGTTCAGTTGTAAAATCTTTCCAAGTTTAGCGCTTCGTTGCAAATTGATTTAGTTCTTGTGTATTGCTAATACCCAAATATTGAGCTTTCTCTGTTCATTATTCTGCTTAGAGTTTCTCTTAGATGTACCTCCTTTTCTTTCCTCTCTCCCTTCCACACGAAAGTTGGTTTAGGAATGTTGGTTTTTTTCCACAATTCTTAGTACATAGCCGATGTAATTCCAGCGTCTTCTTCTTATGAAACTTGATGCAAATTTTTGTTTTATTTCTTGGCTCAGTAAATTGCTTCTTTTAATGTATGTCTATTTATGTACAGTATTCTTCCGGTATTGTTATGGCAGTCCAACCCCCGTTTCGCTAATTAGTCCCTAGGTGTGTGATTATTTCCCTTGCCTATGTTTATCAGTTTATGCTTATCATTTATTAATTTATATATAATTATATTTAGGGTTAGGGTTAGGATTAGTTATGTAAAACATAACTAACTCTCATACTAACCCTTAAAATGAATATTTCAATAAATTATTGATTATTTATTGATATAATATTTCGATCAATTAACGACAAAATAAGTAGGTAGACAGTAGTGGGAAACCGGAACGAAAACTGGAATTGAACTGCAATCATAGTAACATTCTTCCTTTATTCACTTATTTATAAATGTGACATTGAATCTTTATTGCTGGTGTAGATGTCCAGTTTTCTCATCCGCAAGAGTATTCATTGATAGCGTGCAACCTACACAATAATGAAGTGAAACATTGAGAGTTTAGAAGATAGTTAAACGCAAATAACAAAAAAAACTATAAATGAACCGTGCACACCTAGTGGCTTCACGTAGTCTCTTACATTTGATAAGCAGCTCTTCCTATGTGAGCTTTCATGAACCGCTCTCTCCTCCCGCTCGTCAAGTCTGTGATTGCCGTGTGAACCGCGTATCCAAGATCTCAACACGTGGGGTTCGTTTTGAGTCGTCAGATTTCCAAAGGTGTATTAGGGAGAGGGGGTACAGACAGAAACCCCCACCAGACACCTGGATTATATGTTGGTGTTTTAAAGTTAGCGCTCATTACCTGCAAACAGTAAGTTTTGTGTTTCTTGGTGCAGCAAATTGATGTTTTGAATGTTATAGGAAACGTGTGTTTTTTTTCTATTGTGACTAGTCTTGGTTATACTGTGATATAAAGACAATACATAGGATATAATGACATATTATTGCGAATTATTTGAGACTTCGCAGTAAAATTTCTTAAAATTGGAGGTAAGGTAGCCAGTTGATGCTGTTTGATTTGTCGTTAATTAATTCCTAGAACATGGGACGTATTCTCTGAAAACACGCAACACGGGGTGCATTCTCTGAAAACACGCAACACGGGGTGGATTCTCTGACTGGGGTGCATTCTCTGAAAACATGTGACAAGGGGTACATTAATGAAAACGTGTAAGTTGTTGTTTATAAATTACATCAATAATGTTTTGCCCCTTTTGTAAAAAAACAAAACTCAATGTGTTCAAGGAATACATCAGATCTATACAATATAATCGGATTCAACAGCAACATCAGCAGATTATATAACACTAAAATCTATGACAATAGAATATCTAACAATATAATCTACAACAATATAATCTATGACAGTAGAATTGGTAACAATATAATCTATGACAATATAATATACAACAATAGAATGTATAACAATATAAACTTTGCCAGTAGACTTTACAGTAATATAATATATAACAATATAATCTATGACAGTAGAATTGGTAACAATATAATCTATGACAATATAATATACAACAATATAATCTACAATAATATAATATATGACAATATAATCTATGACAATGCATTCTGTAACAATATAGTCTATAATCCTCCTTAATTGTATAGAATACATTTTATTCGCGCTCCTGAATATAAAAAGAATAATTATGAGTAAAAAGTGCGGGAAAAACTGCATTTTTTGTTGCAATTTGTTTGAAACTAAAACAGTTTAATTTAATTAAAAACAATGTTGTTGACATCACTTTTGTCAACAGTCTTCCTCAGACCTCTCCCTTGTCAACAGCGTCAGCACTCCCACTTTTCAGCAGCCTCAGTCTTCCCAATTGTCAGCAGCTCTCCTCAGACCTCCCAGTTTTCAGCAGCCTCAGTCCTCCCAATTGTCAGCAGCTCTCCTCAGACCTCCCAGTTATCAGCAGCCTCAGGTCTCCCAATTGTCACCAAATCGCCTCAGCCTTCCCCTTGTCAACAGTCCTCCTTAGCCCTTCCACTTGTCAGCAGCCTCAGCCCACCCAATTGTCAGAAGCCTCAGATGTCTCACTTGTCACTAGACCTCTTCAGCTCTTCCACTTGTCAACATGTCTCTTCCTCAGGCCTCCCCCTTGTCAACAGCTCTCCTTAGCCCCCCTCCCTTGTCAACATGTCTCCTCAGCCTTCCCCTTGTCAGCAGTCTCATCTCTCCCCTTGTTAACAGATCTCCTGGGGGATGTCTACTTGTCATTAGCTCTCTTCAGTCCTTCCACTTGTCAACAGCTCTCCTTAGCCCTGCCTCTTCTCAACAGCTCTCCTCAACTACCCCCCCCCTCTTTCCCCCTGTCAACAGATGTTGAACTTTTTTTCAGACCCTCAAGTTATTGTTAATTCATCGATAACCAGAACCGATGCGTTTTTTCTGTTGCGAAAGATTTTTGGTGCGTCAATTTTCTGATAACTTTACTGATTACTATAATCACTTGACTACACCAGACTCTCATCCCTTGAGTATGTCAACGTTCTAATTATTTGAATATGTCAACGTTTTAACCACTTCAGTATGTCAACGTTTTTATCCAATTTACGTCAATTAATACACAATATGAAACGCTCTGACCATGACTACGTCAGCACATGTATAACGCGACTACGTCAGACTTCTAGTCACGAGTATGACATTCTCAGATTACGTGAGTACTATATCGATTGTGTCACCATCCTAAACATTCTCAATAAGCTATTCATGCCCAATATATATCAGACATATGAATGACACAATATATAGCAGATATGTGAATGACATAATATATAGCAGATATATGAATGACATAATATATAGCAGATATGTGAATGACATAATATATATCAGACATATGAATGACACAATATATAGCAGATATGTGAATGACACAATATATATCAGACATATGAATGACATAATATATAGCAGATATGTGAATGACATAATATATAGCAGATATGTGAATGACATAATATATAGCAGATATGTGAATGACATAATATATATCAGACATGTGAATGACATAATATATAGCAGATATGTGAATGACATAATATATAGCAGATATGTGAATGACATAATATATAGCAGATATGTGAATGACATAATATATAGCAGATATGTGAATGACATAATATATAGCAGATATATGAATGACATAATATATAGCAGATATGTGAATGACATAATATATAGCAGATATGTGAATGACACAATATATATCAGATATGTGAATGACACAACTAACGCAAATAGTTTGGAAATAGTAGCTTGGCATAGCTTTTGTGATTATTGAACATAGTTTATTGATTAAGAACCGACGTAACTGCACTCGGAGCAAACCTGTAGGTGTTAAGTCTCCCTAAGCGAATATCGCAGTTTGTGCCTGCTGATTGTCAGTACAGGATTTATGTATATGCTAAACAAGTTATAGCTTAGGGCCCTACTTTCCTAGGGGCCCCAAAAATTATATTTGGCACTAACATATAATATCTGGGCTTATAAAAAGCCCCATTTCTCAAATAGCTTAGGGCCTTATCAAGTCTAAATACGGCGCTGCTGAAGGTTCACGTGGTTTGCTGGTTGAGCACATTTCATATTCTGCCCTTCAGATGTTCAGTCCTACTCATGCCACACTGAATACCGAATTCTCCAAATCGTATTATAGAAACTTCATTCGTGTTTACATTCAACAGGCGATCACCAAGCAACCGTAAAATGTCACCCTAATCAATTCACAGAATAAAGGTGAATTAAATCTGCTCTCTAATTTCCGTCAACGCCAGAATATCCTGGTCAGTAAATCAATGTGACACTCACAAATTTGGGGGACATGCTATAAAGTCCATCCATTCTTACCGACACCGGCCCTTTTGAATCTTTAGAATCATGAAGTAAGAATCAGACACTATAACTGCCCCAGTAAAACTAGTCTATCAGGAAATAAGTATGAAACACTATACCTGCACTAATAAAATATGTCAAGAACTAAGAATTCGACACGACCGTAGTAAAACGAGTATATCATGAACTGTCATTGTAACTGCCCTAGTAAAACGAGTCTATCAAGAACAAAGAATCAGTCATTGTAACTGCCCTAGTAAAACGAGTCTATCAAGAACAAAGAATCAGTCATTGTAACTGCCCTAGTAAAACGAGTCTATCAAGAACTAAGAATCAGTCATTGTAACTGCCCTAGTAAAACGAGTCTATCAAGAACAAAGAATCAGTCATTGTAACTGCCCTAGTAAAACGAGTCTATCAAGAACAAAGAATCAGTCATTGTAACTGCCCTAGTAAAACGAGTCTATCAAGAACTAAGAATCAGTCATTGTAACTGCCCTAGTAAAACGAGTCTATCAAGAACTAAGAATCAGTCATTGTAACTGCCCTAGTAAAACGAGTCTATCAAGAACTAAGAATCAGTCATTGTAACTGCCCTATTAAAATGAGTCTATCATGAACTAATAATCATACACTACAACTGTCCTAATAGAAAAAGTCTCTCATGAAAAGAAGGATGTATGCAGAAGCAGAGATGAAGAAAGGAAGTGATCACAAAAAGCCAACTGGATAGAGAAGATTGTTCTGTAGTTGAAAGGTAGATAGATGGCAGGTGGCGAACAGCCAAGGTATCAGTTTTGCATGTTGATCTTGCAGACGGTAGATTCAGAAAGCATGGCAACAGCTAGAAATATTGCCTAGAAATCACCACAGTAAAACAAATTAATTATTGATTGATACGCTGCGTTCATAATGGGAACACGCTAGCATGAAGACATGAGATAGACAAATCAAAGAATTCGTGGCCTCTGGCATGTAAAGCGGTGGCAGCACTTAACCTACACACCATGCTCGTAGAAAGATTGGGGTTCAACCCCACTTAGGAAGTCGTAACTCAAGATTGGGGTTAAACCCCACTCGGAAAGTCATAACAAGACATTTAGTACTAAAATAAAAAAATAAGTCCCAAAAAATCGCCCCCATTCCGCTAAAACGCTTTCCAATAGGAAGCCACTCATAATCCCGAGTAAATTTAAGTAGGAAGCCAGAGGACAATTTTAAAAAATACTTGAGACTAACGGGAATTGAACCAGTCCGTTTAACGGCACCAAATCGCCTAGCAACTATTGACCACGCGTTCTTCCGTACTTGACTAACCTCATCTCCAAAAAAAGATGCGATTTCGTCAAGCCATTCAAACCGTGCACACAAAGTCACCAGAACGGACCGATCGAGACAAGGACCATTACAACAACAACAAACATCCCGTACAGGTATTGAATTATACTCAGTAACAACAAACATATAACATTTAATATCCATATTAGTTATACAAAGGCTGATAGGTCTTCTTGTAAACATGGATAACATATATAGACAATACAATTTTGCTTCGGTTTGTTGTTACTGAGGATATTCCAATACCTGTACGGGATGTTTGTTGTTTTTGTAATAGTCCTTGCCTTATCGGTCCGTTCTGGTGACTTTGTGTACATGATTTGAATGGAAAGACCACATAATGACTTCTAACAACACCTAATGACTTCTAACAACACCTAATGACTTCTAACAACACCTAATGACTTCTAACAACACCTAATGACTTCTAACAACACCTAATGACTTCTAACAACACCTAATGGAAGAAGATACAGATGGAAACAAAGAACAGAAGCTACTGGATAGATTATCATCATGGAATGGTAAAATATAACCTACGGAGCTTATTAGCAAGCCATACAGGACGTGTAGAAAAACATGATTGCCTGCACCTCTCGTTATGTCATATGATTCATTGATTCCCTCATTAGACTCTCAGTTAAGAACGGTCAAAGAAAAAAATTACAGATATACAGTAAAGAATTTGACCACATCTATTAAACCGCTCCCTTTTTTATGCGTGTTTAGAAATACGGTGTTAGGACCATATTTTTCATTATCGGTGGAGCACCTAGGGATGATATGGGCAACATCACGTCCGCCGCCTTTACTTTCCCAGGATTCGTGTTACCAGTTTCATTAGGCGCATTTATACAATACAGACGCAGTTACATTATTCCGAATTCCTTTGCGGCGACGAATTCCTTCCTGTAATAGACAAACTGATCGATTTTACGTATACGTGATTTGCTTGTTGTATGAACGATTTTACATATAAGTGATTTGCTTGTTCTATGATTGAACTGACATATACGTGATTTGCTTGTTCTATGATTGAACTGACATATAAGTGATTTGCTTGTTCTATGATTGAACTGACATATAAGTGATTTGCTTGTTCTATGATTGAACTGACATAGACCTATAAGTGATTTGCTTATTCTATGATTGATTTGTCATATAAGTGATTTGCTTGTTCTATGATTGATCTGACATATAAGTGATTTGCTTGTTGTACGTTTGATATCGAACTTACATATAAGTGATTTACTTGTTCTATGATTGATTTGACATATAAGTGATGTGCTTGTTCTATGATTGATCTGACATAAGTGATTTGCTTGTTCTATGATTGATCTTACAAATAAGTGATTTGCTTGTTGTGTGATTGATCACATATAAGTGATTTGCTTGTTGTATGATCGATCTGACATATAAGTGATTTGCTTGTTGTATGATCGATCTGACATATAACTGATTTGCTTGTTCTATTATTGATTTGACATATAAGTGTTTTGCTTGTTGTATGTTTCATATCGATCTTACATATAAGTGATTTGCTTGTTCTATGATTGATCTGACATATAAGTGTGTTGCTTGTTGTATAATCGATCTGACATATAAGTGATTTGCTTGTTGTAAGATCGATCTTACATATAAGTGATTTGCTTGTTCTATGATTGATCTGACATATAAGTGATTTGCTTGTTGTATGATCGATATTACATATAAATGATTTTCTTATTCTACATGCTATTTACAATCATATTCTCTACATGATTTCCTATTTTCTACATTACTTTGATGTTAATGATCCCGACTGTGCATAGCTGTGTTATATAATTATGCCATTCATGTCTAGTGCGAATAAACATGAGCACAGTACAGGACTTTAACAAATTCCTCATGAATACACCTGTGTCCATTATCAACGTAGCACCGACATGTGATATTTGTAATTCAGTATCCATTATCTGTTAAATATGTTCTGTGATAACATAAAATTGCATACCGTCTTTATCATTGGTTTCTTCTTCTGTGTTCATTCTCAAACGTTCTGCTGATTAACAGAATGCATACAGGAGAATGGATTGCGTTGTCATGTTTTACATTTTACCTGTGATATATGCGTCTTTCGTTCTAACATATCCTACTCCAGTATTATCTATGAGTTACTTTTACCCTTTATGTGATGGGACAGCCAAATGCGTTCCCAAAATCTGTTTAGTCGTGTCTTACGACATGCCTGACAGCTATCGGTACCGCTTTCTTTTCTTTATTCTCATATCAGGCCCAAGAACGCAAGCCTATCATTGGTTTAATTAACTAGTTTCTCTCTCCATACATTGATTTAGTTAACTAGTTTTTCTCTCTATACATTGGTTTAGTTAACTAGTTTTTCTCTCTATACATTGGTTTAGTTAACTAATTTTTCTCTCCATACATTGGTTTAGTTAACTAGTTTTTCTCTCTGTACATTTTTTAGTTAACTAGTTTTTCTCTCCATACATTGGTTTAGTTAACTAGTTTTTCTCTCTATACATTGGTTTAGTTAACTAGTTTTTCTCTCCATACATTGGTTTAGTTAACTAGTTTTTCTCTCTGTACATTGGTTTAGCTATCTAGTTTTTCTCTCCGTACATTAGTTTAGTTAACTAGTTTTTCTCTCCGTACATTAGTTTAGGTAACTAGTTTTTCTCTCCGTACATTAGTTTAGTTAACTAGTTTTTCTCTCCGTACATTTTTAGACGTGTATTCAATATGCTCAAAGCAAAAATTGGTCACTCTGAAGCTTTTATCTTGTCTATACCGTCCTCCTAACAACCCAGACCTGGACTTCTAGTTTAGTCTGCAGAGAATATGGTCATTGTCTGCTTTCCAAGCATGTCGTAGAAGGCGACTAAGGAAAGTTGGGAATAGGATGACAACCCGTCACCTGTAGAAGAAATCAACATTTTTATTGCATGAATTGTCTCAATTTCTTAATTTTATCTTCTGGTTAATGGCATGAGTTGTATTAAAGTTGTGTTGAAATGTGTTATATCTAGAAGTAACCCAATATTATGTAATCAACGTCTGACTGGGACTTCCCTGGGAGGCTACCGACCCCTACCACGCGCATCCACAGGTGGCGGATAGTGGAACCGCCTCCAGATATGAAGTGCTAGCTGCGAATAAGCAGCCGCGGACTAAACTGCTGTTGTTGGCTATCAGGACGATGCGGGATATCCGGTGGCGTTGATATCTCTACTCAAACACCCCATATATCCAGTGACGGAATGCTTCAAGCGAATTTGAGTCGCTAGAAGCTCATGTTGCAGCCATGGGGGTACTCACATGTGCAAGGTGGTGGACAGGGATGGGGCTTGTGAAGGGTTAGGGGGAAATATGGTTAGTGGAACAACAAAGAGGAATACAATCTTAAATCACTATCCCTGAGTTGGTGGCACCTTATAGCCTGAGAATTATATCACATAGTCCCGTCGAAAACGGATGTGTCGGGCCATTGGCGCAAATAAAACGGAGGCACAGCGCCTTGCCATTCTCTAGACGAGATCTTGCTGGAAATCTAGTTATACCATGGTCCTGCTATAAGAGAGATCCAGCTGGAGTTTGAGAATGAAAGCTGAAGAAGAAGAATGTCACAGAGGAAGGATAATGAATCCTTCGCAAAAAAAATTATCTGACTCTGACTTAAATCTCGTGCAGATGATGCTTGTTAACCCTATTAGGCAAGCTGTCTATGACAATGAAAACACCAACAGTAAACCTCTAGTGCCCTATGGACAATCCTTGAATAGGTAAGGACTAGGAAAACGTGAGACGTTGATTCAGAAGTAAAACGAAAGACGAAGACATTTGACTGAAAGGTGCACAATAGTCCAGCCATGACATACTAACCACAATAGTCCAGCCATGACATACTAACCACAATAGTCCAGCCATGACATACTAACCACAATAGTCCAGCCATGACATACTAACCACAATAGTCCAGCCATGACATACTAACCAAGGATGAAAACCACAATTTTTAAAGAAAATGTATTTCAAATCTGTATACTATTGGATGTCTAATGGAACTGAGAGTGGAGCACTTATGGGAAGCCCATTTGGCTTCTAATCAAAATGTCAAGTGAAACCAACAGCCATATTTTTCAGGAGCATTTTTATGCTACTTTCGCCTACGAAAACTCACACTTTTTTTTTTAATGGAATTGTTATCATGAAATATCTCCAAGATTACTTTGTCATATCTTCAGGATTATATGAAGATGCGGATGTTGTCTAAATCAATACTGAAATGATAAGTAAAACATAGTTGCTGTTTCCATGATAGGTTGTGTAGTTCTACTTTCAGACTTGTAACTTTAATGAGGGATTATGGGAGATTGTATGGATAAACCGGATATAATGCACATGAAATCGCAGTGGCGTTTCTCTTAGATGGGAAACATGACAGAATGTTTAAAGGGAAACCCACCTCCACAGATTTCTTTCTCTCTTGATGAAAGCAGACATAATTAGTGGTAGCAATTGATTAAGTCTTCTATCTTTGGGTGTCTGATGAGTGCGATCTGAAAAACGAGGTTCATTTGAACATTTAATCGGATATCATAAGTAAATTGATAAGCTATATTGTAAAATCTTGTAATAATAATGTCTCTGTCCAATTCATTTCAAGAAAATCCCACCGAAGATGGATATGTCGGGCCATTGGCGCAAATGACACAGAAACACAAAGCATTTCCATTCTCTGGACTACATCCTACTGGAAATCTAGTAGGACCATGGTCCTACTGCAAATAAAATCCAGTGTGAGTTTGAGAATAAACGCTGAAGAAGAATTTCAAGAAATAGGTGTTGCAACTAGTTACACACAGCGTCATTAATCTTGGCTGAGTCGACAATTCATTAGAGAGTACATACAGTACTGTCAGTGACCAATGAAAAGCTCGGATCACTCGAATAAGCCAATAAGCTGTGTCAGACTAGTCAACCGTAAATATATTTAAAGAAGGACTTAGTTTCTAAATGTAAATAACTTGAAATTTGTCATATGTAAACAACTGTATATGTATGCTTACCACAAGTAAACACAAGAGAAATATTTAAAATATAAGTTTCCTATGTTCCAAATCACTGTAAATATCGCCCCAGTATTGCTATGGCCCGATAGGGAGTAGAGTGATATAGAATCAGATGTGTCAGGTCGAGGCGCAGATATCGCAGCAAATGTGTACGCCATGACACAACACATTCCGCTCTCCGGACTAAATCCTGCTAGTTTGCTGTATTTTGAAAACAAACGAAGAAGAAGAAGAAGAAGACAGCAAATATGTGTGAAAAGAAAACACATAGGAAAAAAAACAAAGATTCTGAGATTTAAAGCAATGCCTAAAACTATGAGTACTCCAGATGAATAATCGCTGCGAGTCTTTGTTTATCATTATTGGTTGTCTCGTTTCTTTTGTTTTTCTATTTACAAAATATGGTCACCCTGACTATATACGTCCTGAATATATGTAAAAATCGTTCATTCGAACGTTAAATCGGTGTTATGAAGAATATACACATAATAAATGACAAACTGCACAATCAGAAAACTACAGTTTCATAAATGAATACAAAAGTAGACTAGAGGATTTGACATAGAGTATGAATTAATCATGCACTAACAAAATCAGTGAAAGCAGAGATGAAAATCGCGGAAAACCTGAAGAAATAGCATATAGAACAGAAAGGGAAGACATGTAGATACCCGGTTGGACTCCTTAGCGTCAGAAAAAAAAATGGGAAATATTTTTTGGAAAAAGTATAGTCATCCCTCGTGATTTCGCCGTTCATTTAACGTGGACTCAGTACATCGATGATTGTTCGCGGAAGGTGCAGTACATCGATGATTGTTCGCGGAAGGTGCAGTACATCGATGATTGTTCGCGGAAGGTGCAGAACATCGATGATTGTTCGCGGAAGATGCAGAACATCGATGATTGTTCGCGGAAGGTGCAGTACATCGATGATTGTTCGCGGAAGGTGCAGTACATCGCGGAAGGTCGTCCTCTTCATATTTATATTATTTATACATTATTTTATGTATATTATTTATACTATTAATATTTTATTTACATTTGACACTATTCTTTAATGTTCTAATGATAACATATGCACTTATATGGTTTCATATACACTTATTGATATTATACATACACACAAAATGTACGTGTTTTAAAAATGAGAGGATGACAATACTTCGCGGTTGTTCACTTATCGTGGCAGGTTCTGGTCCATATTAACCGCGATAACTGGGGGATGACTGTACTCCAAAAATGTTATTTGTTGAATAAATATAACATATAATCTATAAAGAGATGTAATTGTTATATTTATTTGGAAAGTATAATCTACAGGCTATGGAGAGTTGTATTTGTTGGGAAAGTAAACTTACAATCTATAAAATGTTGGAACATGTATACTCTATAATATGTAAAGAACTGTATATGTTGCGAAAAGTAAACTCTACACTCTATAGAGAGTTGTATATGTTGCGAAAAGTAAACTCTACACTCTATAGAGAGTTGTATATGTTGTAAAGATATGTCTACACCAATTTTTCTCAACTGCGCTCACGCTTTGGTGCTCTCGTAAGGACATGTGATCTCGCCATGCAAGTTTGAAAGTTCTTGCGAGCGCTAACAATTATATGTGGGCAGTTCTCGTCATCTGAAACGGTTGAAAAACTCTGGTTTATACTCTACAGAAGTACACAAATTAAATGGATGTGGTTTTAGTACAGGTGATGAGCATTTATCTGAAAGATATATTGACTACATTTTGTGCTGAGCAAGATATAAACGTAAATTGTGTAGACACTAAGAGCTTTGTCATAAAGAAATACATAGTTATTTGAGAATATAATATCTTGATCACAAAACAATCAATTCATGTTATTGCGCCACACACAAAAAATAATACTCTTCAGGCCTCTAACTGGGCGACAACAGACTGAGACACCACTCTAAGTGGGCGAAAACAGACTTTGACACCACTGTAACTGGGCAAAAATAGACTGAGATACCACACTAACTGGGCGACAATAGACTGAGATACCGCTTATTCACCTTGTTTGTGATTAGTGTCACTGTGTCGCGCGACAATGTGCTTTCCGAACACTTTTTACAACAGTGCACAGCAAAAGAGAGGGATTACAGATTCGTATATCAAGATAACTTGAAATAGATGTATGTGTAACCGAAATCTATGCAATCTTATACTAACATCGAGACACAGCGACGGGGGTCCAACGTGATACCTTGATAAAATGCCATGTTTATAAATATTGGTAACATATATATCGATTTCCATTTATCTTTATACTTGCCCTGTGTTACCCCAGATCTCGCCGCATTACCAGTATCGGATTGTTTTCCGACACTGGTCTTTTATCTTAAAGATTCATATAACCGCCACCCGCATCTTGTGTTTAGATAACAGAAACCTGCATTTGTGAACACATTCAGGCTAAGGGGATACCCAGATATTACTTCCCAACAAAATTTTGATTTGGAGGAGAGGGAAAGTTTGACAGTTATTGACATGGAAAGTGTAAACACTCTGACAAAAATTGATGTCAGCAATTTCCCTTTTACACCAATTGTTTAGATTTGAAAAAAAAAAAAATTCAGAAAAATCTATACACAACAATAATGTATAATTTTCTTACTTTTACTGCTAAAAATATATTTTAAGCATGGTGTAAAAATAATTATTTTGACATAATAAAGCAAGTGCAATCCTGTATTCTTGTCAATTTTTTGACAAAGGGAGGGGGGGGAGTAAAATTAGACAATGAATTCGAAAATCGATGACGTAATTTATCAACAGCCCCTAAACTATGTGAATAAAGTATGCAATTGGCATCCTACAGTGTGGTTACGCCACTGATATACATCTTATTTTGTGTGTGCGCGCGCATACGTTCGTTTTGATGGTTAATAATGTGCTTATCGTCTTTTAACCACAGACGTAAAGGGATATACAGAGACTAGGCGTGTACACCTACGTACATTCTCTTGTAGCTGTATTAGAAAAATTGTTATCAGATATTGCATCATATCATGAACTGGGACGAAATAGCGTTAGAAAAAATTGTGAGCAGTACTCTTATGACGGAACTTGGAACTACATGTTTACTGATTATTTTGGGGAAAAAATTGTGCGTTTCAGCACATGCATTTGGGGGGGGGGGGTTGTTCAACTGCATGCTGTCATCTTTACATCTTTACCACATTCTCAAAATTAGATTCTCAGTTTACCTGCGATTCTTAACATTCCTCTGAATTAGGGTTACCATATTTACATCTTGTAAGAGGAGGGCAAAAGGAATTTCTGATATAAAAACAGAAGACAAACAGAAGACAAAAAGAAGACAAAAAGAAGACGCATTTTTATATTTAAAGTGCTATTTAAATATAACATTCTAACAGGAAACTATCTAAATATAATTTTTTTCTAATGCAAAATAAAAATATCTATAATAAATTATTTTGTTAATTTTGTTTAATTAATAGCAATTAAATATAAGTTTTCATATTTAAAAAAACAATTTCAATTATTTTTACAAAACCTATAAATTGATTGAAATAATGTTACATTGTTTTAGTTGGACCTTTTCTGTACTTCTTTCGTATAATATTTATACGGAAAATTAGATTAAATGTGCGGCATGTAAAACCGAGACATTTTTGCATGTTTCAAAGATTCAGTCTGAGGCATATGTAAACATTAACAAGGGAATTTTCGAAATCAAATAGGAGATATTGTATCCCTATAACATCTTGATGACTTTTTGTGATCTTGGATGTCTGTCTGTGATCTTGATAGTTTACTGTGATCTTTATGACTTTCTGTAATCTTGATGGGTCTCTGTGCTCTTGATGATGTTGTTATTCGTGATTGGTAAAGAACGTATTTAACAAATTGCTAACGTATTCTATTCAGGACGCAACGATCAATCCAGCATTTTCTTGGCTGTAGTAATTTTTTTGTCGTATCAATATTTACAAACGGTATGTTACCATTTCTTTCTGAACATTCTGGGATACACAAACTGACTGCGAGGAAATCGAGCCAGGTATAGTTTTCTGTGACATAGTGGTAAAGCGTGAGTTTCAGACTGCGAATGCACCAAGTTCAATCCTCGCAGCAGATACTTGTGTTTCCGAACCATTCAGAAAGCAATGGCAACTTACTAAGCGTATTTATATTGTCTACAAAAAATCGCTTCAGCCACAAAAACTTTGGCTTGGTCTCTACGTCCTGACTAGAACATGCTACCAACAACATTGACCGTCCTTGAACTGAAGCAAACCTTCTCCTCCTCCTGTGCGGGCACACCCACAATAGTCTAACCCAGGGGTCGGCAACCTATGGCACGCGTGCCACACTTGGCACGCCAAGCAATTTCAAATGGCACGCAGACGCTTCACGTTTCCTGTATAAAGTTTATTATAAATCGATTAGCGGGGTTTCCTCGCTCATTTCGGCACTTGGGCGTAGCAGGGTACCAGCCACAGACTTATCCAGACTTGTTGTATCAAAGAATCCAGAATTGTGTCAAACTCAAAGTGACTATGTTGTCGATATTGAGCAACTGGCCAAGACCATGCAAGGGCAAGGTTCCCATTAATAATAAAAGATTATTTTTTTAATCTTTCAAGAAACTCTATTTCTTTTACCATGCCATATATGCCATACTACCACTTGCTCCTCTCATGGCTATACTACCACTTGCGCCTCTCATGGCTATACTACCACTTGCGCCTCTCATGGTATGTGTTTATCATGATGCGGATACAATATATAAAACTAAAACGAAATATTATTAGTCCTTCTTATGACTATTGTTATCAAACTCCTCCGTAATATTAAGTTGTACTCCAGAAAGCTATGCATTACATCAAGGTTTACAGATCAGGCGCGATATCTACGATACATCCCACTTCATAATGCCATCCTTTTACTCACTTTGACAATCTACAAGAAAGGTTACCTTATTTAGTTCCCGGTCAAATTCTGGGTTGATCGACGGAATTATACTGTATTTTTCAGTCAAGAGATCTGAAAAGCGTTCTTTAACGTCGTTTGATCAATATATAAAAGCTTGCTTGCATCATAGTTAAATCTTTCGTTGATCCTACGCTCGTCATGAAATTTGTCGACGGATATAATGTCGTCATGTCTCAGTTCTGAGCACGCGTTCAACTCGCATTATATAAATATTTCTATCTATCTATTCGTTAAACCTTTTGTTGCCTTTCAGTGTCAGGAGTAGACGAGTTTTCTGGAGATGTCCCTCGTAATAATTTCCTATGTATTACTATTTAACAACTAGGTATACAGCGTTGATGTGATAGCTTGTGTATTTGATAATTTATACTCTCCAGGGTCCAGTACATACAGTAATTTTAAAACAGCTTGACGGGTCAGTTAAAATGATTTGTGTGGTCAGATTTGTCCAGCAGGTCACATTTAGCCCATCTCTGATCTACAAAATGGAATAGCAAACATCCCGGCATCATCTTTGTAGCTATCTTATTTTGATATGTATTGAAAATTACTATTTGAGTTCCCCTGTCTTACCCTGCACCAAGGAGTGGGATTTTTTTTATTTTTGAGAGTAAGGTGTTGTTTTGTGTGCTCGTTCTCAAACTCCCACCTGATCTCTCATAGCAGGACAATGGTCCTACTAGATCTTTTTTTACAGAAGGACAATGGTCATACGAGATCTCTCTTATAGCAGAGCAATAGTCCTACTAGTTTCCAACAGAATGTAGTCCAGAGAACTAAGATGCATTGTGTCGCCGTTATTTGCGTAAATGACCCAACACTTCCAACTTCGGCGTTATTAAGTTATCTTCTTCTCTTTCGCAGTTTGACATGTTTTCACAAGTCCGACAAATAATATTGCTGTATTTGAAAGCGCCTCAATACTCTCAATGTGTCTGTGTGCCAGTGCTCCGCCCTCAACTGGTGTAGTGTAATGCAGGATTGCAGAATCTAGTCCACAGTCTGTGCTACCATTCCACATGAATACGGGTGATGGAAACTGTCTTAGACTATTAAAGTGACTGTTTAGTCTGTTTTGTGCCCTATCTGGTGGATGGTGGAAGAGGATAACTTGGTCAGCTGAGTTAAGATAGTGGTGTTTTTTTTGGGGGGGGGGGGGGTGGGGGTTTGTGGTGATCGACTATTCTAATTAGATTTTACAAGTAGGTGAGTTCCTGATTTTGTTGTTCCTTTTACTAATTCATTATAATACCGATCTGTTTTCTTGTGGTACTAGAAGCAATGAAAAGTAGCATGCGATCGCAGCACTTGTATAAAATCATTTTTGTACTATACAGCTTATATATAAACATATACAACAACAAATGGGCATGTTAGTAAACAGCAGTGGAGAACTGTATCCTTGTGTTTGTACACACGCAATATAGAAGACAATTGTGAAGAAATATCCTTAGAATGTTAATTGTAACACTGTAACACTCGCCTACTGTGAAAAAAAAAGTCAATGAGAAATCTGCCTTTTTGGATACATTCAAGGCAAAATATTTTCTTATGAAGACAGTTAAGACACATACCTTGCGCAGACAATGCAAAGATATTCAGTCGGGAAAAAATGCATATGTGGAGAACATACAATGTGGAGTTTTTAAATGTTGCAATGGATAGCACAAAGATCACTGATTTATTTTCTCAACTGCAATGACTCGAGTCTTGAGAAGTTTGTCAGAGGTAAGCAATAGAAAATGTTTACGTGTCTGTCCTTGTTGTTGTCTTTGCTAGTTAAAAAGTTGTTAGGTAGAAAAGAGAAAATATATATACACTGTAGGGGGCCTACGTATCTACCGTAGTTTATCAAATATATACACTGTAGGGGGCCTACGTATCTACCGTAGTTTATCAAATATATACACTGTACATGTCTACCGTAGTTAATACAGTCTTGAAATGTTTGTCTGATACTGTTTTAAAAGAGGAAATAAATGGATATCCTTGTTTATCAAGTTTTGAATCATTTGTCAATGATAGGGAAACAGAAAATACAGTAGCGTATCCCAGAGCTCTATAGTGGTCGCAATGGTGCTGCGGAACATGTGTCCCAGAGCTCTATAGTGGTCGCAATGGTGCTGCGGAACATGTGTCAACACATAGAGATCTCCATATTCGCATGTGGTCTGCGGTGTGGAGAAGTGATTAGAATAATTCAAGTAATGGCCATTCCTTGATTGTAAATTTCTGGCTTCTTCTCTCTCTCCCACTGTTCCCTTTAAGAATATTTTTGGCAGGGATTAGTGCCTGGTGATATACTCATATACATCAACTTTCTTCACTTAACTGTTAAGTGATTCTTAGAATCCTGCTTACCTATTATATTTCTGACATGTGTGTTCTTGTATAATCCCTGTAGCAGATCTGTAGTATGTCTGTAGCGTGTATATTCAAGGGCCTGGACCATTCTCTGTTTGCCGTGAAAATGTTTCCATATATGTTCTTGTTTATCATGTTTGAGAAGTTTATCAGAGATAAGAAAACAGCACATGTGTCTGACCTTGTTTATCATGTCTTAAGAAATGTGTCGTCAATTCAAGAAAATATGGCACTTCTCTTCAATCCATCAATCAATCAAGTGTCATGTCGAATGGCGTAGGCGATCATGTTTCTTTGTGACTCTGTCTCTTGTGTTGTCAATAAGTTAGGTTGGTGAACTTCTACCGTGCCACAATACTAGTCTATCTAGCAACTTTTCTCTTTGTCGCCCCCTATCTCTTCTCCCCTTGATATTTCCATTGGTTATTAAGTGTTCAATATGTGTTCTTCTCAGCACATGTCATATAAATATTGACTATCTGCCCCTAATGTTTAATATGATTGATTTTTTACGCCAGAATAAATGAGAACCTCTGCATTAGTTTTCTTAGCATCATTCTTCTCAGAAACCACATCTATGTAGCCTCTAATTCACTTTGAATTTGTGTGTTTACAGTCCATGTTCACATCCATAAAAAAGAATTGCTTCGATATAACATCTCACAGCACTCGAATTCGGGGAATCAATCCATCAATAAAGCACAAAATATAATTATTATCTTGCTTACGTATTCTATACAGTTCAAATGGTTTTGTGATCAAAAATGGTCAAGCCATGTGTCTCTTGTTCATAAAGTTGTGTATTTATGCCCTATAACCTTGCAGTGAATTCTTGTTCACATTTGTGAAATTAAGGTGTATAATTCTGGTTCGCTTAACCAGGGTGTTAAAGTGCTCTAAGCGATACTCTCGTAATGCAGGGTACTGCTACTTTGAGAAGAACTATGTACATAAGGGGAAACTAGGCAATCATCTGAGCCTTTTCTTCATCGAAATTCTAACATTGTTCAGCTTGGAATGTAATGGATAACTTTAGACCAGTGTTTCCCAAACGGGGGGTGGGGGGCAGTTTGTTCAGGGGGACACTTCATGGGGGAATAATACAATTTATGAATTATACATATTAAAAAATATGTATATGTTATATAGGGGAATGGGGCATCATAATTTTAAAATGACTTAGGTGGGGCATGATTAAAAAAAAGGTTGAGACTGCTTTAGACGTTTATAGTATATATATTTATATGGTGTAAAATGTGCCAGTGTTTAAATAAACATAACTTAAACATAGAGTATGTGCATGTGTTACTATTGTTATTATTATCATCATCGTCACCGTCATCATCATTATCGTTTAGTATTAACTGTATTTTATGTCTATTTTTTAAGTATGTCCCCATAGGTAGAGATTTCTTCTTTATTTCCATATGGTTTTTATTGAATTATAGAGAAATTCTCAATCCTAAACTGATCACAGATTGGTACTTTCTGTAGTATACTTTCTTCAACTTTCTGCGATAACTTCAATAACTCACAGTAGTGGTCAAGTCGAAAAGTGGTAGTTGGAGTAGTAGTAGCGAAGTAGTAGAGGTGGTAATAAATAATACGCAGATATAGTAGTTGCATCAGCAGCAAAAAACATTGAGCACCAATAAATATATATATATACTGAGTTTTCCAGTTTTTTAAAAAGTTGTATCGATGGACATGGTCGAAGAAGTTATACCAGGGCACCGCCGAAGACGGATGTGTTGGGCCATTGGCGCAAATAAAACGGCAACACAACGCATTTCCATTCTCTGGACTACATTCAACTGGAAATCTTGTAGGACCAGTGTCCTGTTACAAGAGAAATCCAGCAGGAGTTTGAGAACGAACGCTGAAGAAGAAGAAGAATACCAGGGCAGAAAATAAACGACAGCCAACGTCAGACATGGAAATTTAACTAAAGAACAAGAGAGAAATATTACTACATGCGAAATTATATGTAGAGGAAAAGCAGCAAACAGAACCAGAAGAGATCGTGTGAGGAATGGAAAGATTACAAGAACAGCTAAAACAACGCCTGAAACCAAATATATTGAAAAACAGACTGAATTGGATCAGCCACTCAATGAGAATGAACCAGATAAGAGCATACCACATGAAAATGGAAATAAGAGGTACAGGAAGACCCAAAAGAATGTGGATTGAAGGAATTACCAACATTCTGAGACGTCACAATATTACTGCATATCAAGCGACCAAACGTACCATAGTCTGAAAACCGATGGTCATTCAATCCTGCGACGCCACACAACAAAAGCAGAGCAAATACAATAGATACACAGATAATAGATAGAAGTAGAGTAGATAAACTAGCACATAGCAAATACAATAGATACACAGATAATAGATAGAAGTAGAGTAGATAAACTAGCACATAGCAAATACAATAGATACACAGATAATAGATAGAAGTAGAGTAGATAAACTAGCACATAGCAAATACAATAGATACACAGATAATAGATAGAAGTAGAGTAGATAAACTAGCACATAGCAAATACAATAGATACACAGATAATAGATAGAAGTAGAGTAGATAAACTAGCACATAGCAAATATAATAGATA
Source organism: Meghimatium bilineatum (assembly GCA_034231615.1). Lineage (NCBI taxonomy): Eukaryota > Metazoa > Mollusca > Gastropoda > Stylommatophora > Philomycidae > Meghimatium > Meghimatium bilineatum. Next base: position 62,580,059 of record CM067321.1, on the reverse strand, counting down.
CACAGATAATAGATAGAAGTAGAGTAGATAGACTAGCACATAGCAAATACAATAGATACACAGATAATAGATAGAAGTAGAGTAGATAAACTAGCACATAGCAAATACAATAGATACACAGATAATAGATAGAAGTAGAGTAGATAAACTAGCACATAGCAAATACAATAGATACACAGATAATAGATAGAAGTAGAGTAGATAAACTAGCACACAACAAATACAATAGATACACAGATAATAGTTAGAAGTAGAGTAGATAAACTAGCACACAACAAATACAATAGATACACAGATAATAGTTAGAAGTAGAGTAGATAAACTAGCACACAACAAATACAATAGATACACAGATAATAGATAGAAGTAGAGTAGATAAACTAGCACATAACAAAGTGGCAGCACAGTGGGGCTACATTTACTGCTAAATTTACTGCTAACATTTACTGCTACATTTACTGCTAACATTTGCTGCTACATTTACTGCTAACATTTGCTGCTAACATTTACTGCTAACATTTGCTGCTACATTTACTGCTAACATTTGCTGCTAACATTTACTGCTAACATTTGCTGCTAACATTTCCTGCTAACATTTACTGCTAACATTTGCTGCTAACATTTGCTGCTACATTTACTGCTAACATTTGCTGCTAACATTTACTGCTACATTTACTGCTAACATTTGCTGCTAACATTTACTGCTACATTTACTTCTAACATTTGCTGCTACATTTACTGCTAACATTTGCTGCTAACATTTGCTGATAACATTTAGTGCTAACATTTGCTGCTAACATTTACTGCTACATTTACTGCTAACATTTACTGCTAACATTTACTGCTAACATATGCTGCTACATTTACTGCTAACATTTGCTACTAACATTTACTGCTACATTTACTGCTAACATTTACTGCTACATTTGCTGCTAACATTTACTGCTAACAGTATTCATGACAAGAAAACATTGATTTAGTTCGGTGAACTATATAGTTCTAAAATCACAGTTGGCAATTGACTGGCTATATGTCAATTATATGACAATGTAAACAAAAGAACTGGGAGGGATAATACATAAATAGATTATAGTAGATAGCAACAGTCAAATCACATTAATCTATCAAGACACACACGATTTAGCGAAGATTTGTGAATTTAATTACCACTAGAGATAAAAGAGTTCCATTACCAAATGTTGAAAACATAGATAATAAGAAAACTACATGTGTGAAGGAAGGAAACAAACCAGTTGTAATGGATTACTGCCCCTTTTCGTGAAGAAAGTTCTTTCATTCATGGATTTCTTCTACTTTTGCTCTCATGTCGTAATAACGAAAAATGAATGCGTTGTGTCATGAATTACAGCTTAGCTGCGATATTTGCACATCTGGCCTGACACATCCAACGTCAGCATGGCTTCTGGGTCACTTGATCATATGGAAGATGAGACAGCTAACTCCACCCCAAAGCCTTCTTAGTCGCCTCTTATGATATTCATGGAAGGTAAACAGTGTTGATGTAGTTTGTTTCCTTTACAGGCCCCGGAAATACACGGCCATGAGTTATTATGGATATGAGACCAGCTTGTCTATATCAGGGCGTATGAGCCCAATTGAGGAGCTCACATTTCTGATAATCCTATTGCAACTCATGATAAATTATGTAACAAATCAAACATTATTTTATGTTTCATGTTCATATTTTCCTTCATATTTTCGTTTTGGCACGAAATATTTTTGAGTATCTATTGTAAGTTTTACAGCATAACCACCCATAGCAGATGATGATGACGGCAGTTTTAAAATTGTGTGGTTGCATCTCTCTGGTATGTGCGAAAATGAGTAAAACCTCTAATTCTGGAATAGAGTCCCCAACCACTTGGTGGGGGGTATGTATGGTAGAGTAGCAGAATCATTTAAAAACACCATTAAGACATCGCTGATTCATCGTTGTTGCAGCCAACCTTCGTTGCGGAGACGGCATCTGATGATGATGATTCACCTCAATATAAACATAAGTTAATGGAAGAATCTTGAACACAACAGATCTGACTATTGTCACAGAATCAAGAATTGTGCAGTAGCTGTAAAGAACCTCAGTTAAGATGCTGATTAACAAAAATGTACTAGAAGAAAGGCTACTCAATGTCTCACAGATATGCTAAGAGTGTGGAAGTAAATTGGTCTCGCTTGATTCGGTCGATGCCAGTTGAACTAAATGGTCATCGTCGACCCTGATGGACGAATAAACAAGTAGTCAGTAAAGTAAAGTAACCCATAGCATTTATTAATGCCGTAGGGGTGTGAGATGTTAGCGATCTCACATTTCAGAGGCTTTGCAAATGAGGGCGGTAGCCATCTCCTCTCCCTCGCAGTCTTTACTTCCCGGATTAATCCGGGAACAAGTATAGTCAGTTGAACATGTGTATTTTCTTTTCGAACAGAACCTTTTCAAGTAATCCCCGCGTGTAAGACATTTCAACTGTCATTCCGTGTTGATGAAATATTCCAGCAGAGTCGTACATCAATCCGTTTAGTACATTCCTGTGTCGTTTACATTTTCTTTTCTTCTATTATAGACGTGCATCAACAGTTAATGTGAGCTCTAGCATAAAATGTTCAACCTGCTTGCTTCTTATGGACTTTCTATACATTTATTGCAAGGTGTGTTTCCTACAATTCTTCCACGGTTGTTTCATACTCATTTAATCTCTCCTGGTTCACATGTTTTCAAGTATCAGTGGTGCTCACTGATTTTTCTCTCCTGTACTTTGGACAGTGACCACGTTTAAAACTGGTGACATGTACAGAGCATAGGCTATTATCCTTGTAGAAAAATGAACTTAATATTTGAATATGTCCAGTTTCAAAGTTAACGTATATCATTTTTTTATTTCACAGAACATGGTGCGAAGTGCTTCCAACGAGAAAAGGTAAGCAAAACGTATCATTTCCTTCAAATCTGTATGACTTTACATTTATTTTATTCATATCTGTATGACTTTACTTTTATTCTCGGCCCAAAACCAGTTCAAAGAATAGTAATATTGATATTTTCAATGCATGTCGTAAAAGGGGGGTGGTTACTAAAACGTTGGACGTAGAATTTGCCTACCCTCCTTGGTGAAAGAAGACAAAATATGCCTTAAAAACATTAAGACTACATACATAGGACATTCATTAAGACTACATACAAAGGACATACATTAAGACTACATATATATGACATTCATTAAGACTACATGCATAGGACATACATTAATACTACATACATAGGACATACATTAATACTACATACATAGGACATACATTAAGAAGACAAACGTAAATCATTGTAAAACATGTATTGTTTTGGAATCAAAATGGAAAACGGAAAAGAGGATATGGAAAGGAGTGAAATCATAAATGAAGAGGAAGAAAAAAAGAAAGTAACTTGTTGAAATATACTTTCAATATATTTTCTAATATGGCTGTTCTCTATCAAACGCCATTTGCCGTTCATTATCTGATGTTGGCTTACTATAGACAACTGCACAAAGTTCTTAGAAAGATATATGAATGTGACAATAAATCAAATGATGTTGGTAGATTGCAGACAAAATAGGTGCGATTCTGTATATTGATATTGGCCCAAATGGAAGTGCGACACAACGCATTTCCATTCTTTGGACTGCACCCTGCTGGAAGTCTAGTAGGATCATTGTCCTGCTATAAGAGAGATCCAGTGGGAGTTTGAGAATGAACGCTGAAGAAGAAGAACGCTGATGAAAAAGTGTACAACCAGTCTCTTTCTTAAAGGAAATTTGTATTCAACGGAAATATTTTCCAGATGGTTTTTTTTTTCATTCTGGAACTCTCCCTGGATCTCTCGTGTACAGGACAAGGATCCCACTAGATTTCCAGCATGATGTAGTCTAGGGGATGCGTTGTGTCGCCATTTATTTGCGCTAATGACCCGACACATCCCACTTCGGCATGGTAACTAATACGAGCAGTGTTTTATCACTTCCACTGAACCACAGACGTCTGTAACCATATCGCTAGTAGACCAGCCGTACAAGAGAACCCGTGCCCGTACAGTAACACTGGACACCAACTTTAAAACTAGCCACAGTCAAATATGCTTGACATTTTCACCACTGAAGGTACTTCTATCGATATAGCCACAGACGACCATCAAGATCCTGATGGTTAACTTTTCATAGAAGACCTTCATTGAGCGGAAACCTTATTTTAGCGGGAGAATGTTCTAGTTCCTTGCCGTTCTGCTTTGTACACGATTTACTGTATAAGAAAGAATTGTGAGAGAACCATGGATATCTCAAAGAGCTAATGGAGAAGGTGTAGGGTTAAATACGAAATGAATATTACTTACATATGATAAACATGCAACACCTTATGAAACAATGGATTTGGAGACTACAGTGACAACAAGTAGAATATAAATACAGTTGCACGTATGTTGTCTGGCCCGAAAGTGGAGCAAACAATAGCGACAATGTTTATATACCATTTACGTCATAAGAGTCGACTGGAGATTTTCGCTGTGGTGCCCCATCTCATGGAGGGTCAAAGTTAACCAGAAGCCATGTTGAATTCTGATCTGGAATTTCGAAATGCACAGACATCGCTGTCAAGCTGTAAACTATAACACAATGCTTTTTGTTCTCTAGACTACATCCTCGTAAACTGCAAGAGTGTGAGAACGAATACAGAAGATGAAGAATTGAAAGAAAGTGAGACAAAGTACAACAGTATGAACAAATAATAGCTTAACATCATGACTTGACCAAGAATCAAGAACAATCCTGATTTAAAATATTGAGTTGTGCTGATACATGATCGCCAAAGTCAACTGGTATTGCACTTAATCATGTCAATATAAATATAACAGATTGCGACTGAATACATCTACTTCATGTTACAGCTATTGTGTTTTATTCCGCAGACTGGAGACATCCTCGAGTGCCGGTAATCTCCAGAAATTATCCAGAAAGCTTGCGCTGAGAGATAGAAAGGATCCACTTTCACCCTCACGAAATCGATCTATAAGCCTAGACTGGTTGGTATAATTTTAGTTAGGAATCATGTCGTCACACTTGTCCTAACCATGCAATTTGTGATAGGGGAGCATGTCGTCACATTTGTCCAATCCATGCAAGTTTGTGACAGGGAATCATGTCGTCACACTTGTCCTAACCATGCAAGTTTGTGACAGGGAATCATGTCATCAAACTTGTCCTAACCATGCAAGTTTGTGACAGGGAATCATGTCGTCACACTTGTCCTAACCATGCAAGTTTGTGACAGGGAATCATGTCGTCACACTTGTCCTAACCATGCAATTTGTGACATGGAAGTATGTCGTCACACATGTCCAAACCATGCAATTTGTGACAGGTAAGCATGTCGTCACACATGTCCAAACCATGCAATTTGTGACAGGGAATCATGTCGTCACACATGTCCAAACCATGCAATTTGTGACAGGGAAGCATGTCGTCACACATGTCCAAACCATGCAATTTGTGACATGGAAGTATGGCATTACACTTGTCCAAACCATGCAAGTTTGTGATAGGGAACCATGTCATCACACTTGTCCAAACCATGCAATTTGTGACAGGGAAGCATGTCGTCACACATGTCCAAACCATGCAATTTGTGACAGGGAAGTATGGCATCACACTTGTCCAAACCATGCAAGTTTGTGATAGGGAACCATGTTGTCACACTTGTACAAACCATGCAAGTTTGTGATAGCGAACCATGTCGTCACACTTGTACAAACCATGCAAGTTTGTGATAGGGAACCATGTTGTCACACTTGTACAAACCATGCAAGTTTGTGATAGCGAACCATGTCGTCACACTTGTACAAACCATGCAAGTATTCGTTTATCTGACTTTTATTCAACATATGTGTTGACTATCATTTGTAGTATTTCTGTGAACGCTAGACATAATTGACAGCGTCAAACTCCTCTTCAATCCCTATTAACATTTCTACATACTTGTCAACACAAAAATATATAAAGTTTTCTAACTAATCCCTGTTTATTTTTTTGAAGATTTTCAAACTAATGTTTAAATGTACATGCAAAAAAATCATAAGGTAAACAGATTTGCTAGTGTTTTAACGTTCAGACAAATCAAATATTTCTGCTCGTTTTTTAAGTGCATGCGTGAACTTTTGTAATACAGAGACTATTTAAATTAAAACATAATGGGAGTGAAGTGTGCCCATGTTTATCTTCATACAGCTATGTTGTGTAGCACACATGACTGAGTAATATAGGCAAAATTAAACATAATTATACAAAATTGTTACATGCTTTTTTTGTAAATCATGAGAGGAGGTTATGTATGGCTGAAGCAAAAAAGTAATGGAGTAAGAGATAGTGGAAATTTAGTTTATAAGTGGAAAGCCAGCCTATGTTGAAGTGTGGAAAATAAGTTAAATATAGACATAAAGCTGAAGTGCAGAATAGCTCTAGTGGAAAGTTAAGTAAAGTTAAATGCTGAAATTAAAGTTGAAATGTGAACACTAAGATTACAGGTTAAGTTCATATATATATATATATAAATAAGTTAAATTTGCAAGCAGAAACAAAATTTACAGTAGACTTGTATTTCAGTTCATGGAAGATAAATTTACAATAGTAAGCAGTAGTTAACAGAAGATAAATTTATAGATAGAAGTTAAGTTTACAGGTATAAGTTATGTTTGCATGTAGAAATGAAGTTTATGTGTACTTCTCTTTTTTTCCAATCACAGGGGAGATGCTCACTCTCTCAAGTTATTTTCCTCTTCATCTGAAGAGAGTGCAATGGATGTTGTGTCCGGATTGTCAGTATCCCCAAGTGCACCTGCTTACTTAGCTTACAAAGACGACCACAACTACAGTCCCAAGATCAGGAGGGACCTGAAATTATTAACAAGTCAGTCAAGCTAATTTTATTTGCAAATATAGTTTTTTTAACCATTCTTTCTCAAACTGCGGCACAAAATATCATATAGCAGTATCTTATTATATTTCCTGCAGGATGTAGTCCAGAGAATTTATATATGTTGTGTCATCGTTTTATTTGTACCAATGGCCCAGCACATTTGACTTCAGTAGTTGTAACTAATATGTTCAGTGGTTTACTAATGCCACTGAACGGTGGATATCTGTAGCCATATTGCTAGTAGAGCAGCCGTACATCAGTACCTATTTATAAGCATTGCTCATACTGCACAGTAGTCCCCAATCTGAATGCTATATATTCATTTGCCATCATCTGTGTGGCTACTGACCCGGCCACAGAAGCCCATAAAAATTGGTTACAAGAGATATAACAGATGGATATGTAAGTAGCACAAATCTTAAAGGACTGACCAATGTCAGAAAGCTGTAGAAGATGATTGTTGATTGTTGACCTGCGCCCCAAAAGGAATTAAAAATGGAATTCAATCACTAATTTTATTTTTTTAATCTAAGATACCAGAAGAACAGAGACTCGAATAAAAATATATAGATTTCCTGTGCGACTGCATGTACCATTCCAAATGATGAAAAGGCCTAACAGAAACAACCTTAGAATATTTAAATCAACTGTCTACTAACAATAAAGTGTTTACTGCTGTGGATCCATGCACACTATGGAATTGCATAAAATGTGGCAGCTGATAGTCTAGCAAATGCTGACACAAAAAAGGAACAATTCAATAACAGAGTATCACTTCTATCTATTCGCTAAACACTTTGTTACCTTTCAGTGTCAGGGATAAAAGAGTTTTCTGGAGATGGCCCTCGTGTGTGCGGAGTATATTGTGGAATTTGTTGCCTCTTTTATCTCGGTGCTCGGTGGTCCATAGTTTTCATGGCCGACCTCTAGGTCACTAACTGACAGAGTATCCCTGAAGGAAGAAAACACTCAGCAAAATAAATGGTGTCAGGGAAAAGGCAGCAACTTTTCACAAGATTCCATCCTAAATCTGGAAAAATCACAGCAAACGACCATCTTCAGATTCAGCACAAGGAACTGGAAACTTGCAAGCATATCTACACAAAACATACAAAAACAGAGATAGGTTAAATTACTGCCAATGTATATAAGCAAGCCATAATAGCAACAAAGACAGATTATGTTTTGACGAAAAAGTCTTCACCCTCGCATTTCTAGCCACTTGGGTCGCTTTCCAAAACTAGTCTTAACGCATAAACACAAATACTCCATACTAACCATTGCTCAAATCAAATTGGTCACCAGGCCACTACATTTTCCACTCTTTTGTGACCTTTTCTCTCCTTCTCAGTGCTTTTTAATCTTCCATAATTCTATCCACTTATTTATCTATCTGCTTTTCTCCATACCTGCTTTTTTTAAGGTTTTATTTTTATCTTATATACATCTACTATCTAGCTATCATAGTAAGACAATACAGTAAAATATCTTTATAAAAAATCAGTAGAGACTGACAACATATCTATGTAATAATATAAATTCACTATATACAATTATATAACACATTAAAGTTGGATGTATCGAGCCATTGGTGTGAATCAAACAGTGGCACAACACATTTTCCATTATCTGAAATACATCCTTCGAAATCTAGTAGGACCATTGTTTCAAGAAATATCTAGAGGGAGTTTGAGAACAAACTCTAAAAAACATTATATATATATATATATAAATATAACTGAGGACTAATAAAAGTGTTGTTAAATAGAGAATTGTGTTATAAATCTATGTGCTATAGAGGGATTCTACTGTATAAAATTAGTCCTTTCTTTCTCATATTCAGATTCACAAAAGAAGAAGAGTTCAAGTGTTGATGGCTCAGATGGACAGATCCTTAGTAAAAGAAAGTCTGATAAAGAGAGGAGAGGTACATTAACACTTAACATTACAACAATTAAGTTGCGTGAATCAATAATCTGGAGAAATGCAATTATTTAGAACCATCTGCGCCCATGTGTTGCCGGGCCCGAAAAGGGAGCAAAGAATAGCAACACTGTTTACCTTCCACGCATGTCATAAAAGGCGACTAAGGAGGTTATGGAATGGAGTTGGCTGTTCCATCCCATATAGGGTCAGTGACCCAAAGCCGTGCACTGAAGTCGGATGTGTCAGGCTGAAAGGCGCAGATATTGCAGCAATGCTGTAAACCATGACACAACGCATTCCGTTCTCCAGACTACATCCTGCTAATCTACAGGAGTTTGAGAACGAACGCAGAAGAAGAAGAGCCATCTGTTTACAATAGCAATTCATTTCTGTCAATATAAAGCTATAAAAATCAATGACTTATTTTTGCAAGAGTAATCCAGCAGAATATATATACATGTATATATTTATTTTATCAATAATAATGGAAGCACAACATGCAAATAATATTGCTACTCTCTTCTTCTTCATCGTTCATTCTCAAACTCCTGCTGGATCTCCCTTGTAGCAAGAACATTGTCCTACTAGATTTCTAGCAGGATGTAGTCCAGAGAATGGAAATGCGTTGTGCCGCCGTTTTATTTGCGCCAATGGCCCGGCACATCCGTCTTCGGCGAATATTGCTACTCAATTATTGATGAATTTTTAGACACTACAAATAATAAAATAATAAATATAAGACTCATAACCAATCTGGATCATAAAGGTGTTACACTGGATACGTCAGCACAAAGAAGCTCTCCAAACAACTCTAACCTCAGCCATTCTGAGGAGTGTGGAAATAATCATGCCCAGACCATTCCTTGATGTTTTAAAATAAGGATTATCTCTATTTCCCCCCCCCTTTTCTCTTTTCCTGTGTACTATTACTTGCAAAATAATTTTAGAAAGCAAGTCGGTGCACTACAAATACATTCAATTCAATCATATTGCCAGTACAGTGTAAATGGTCGACTTTCAAACCATGAGTAGGTTAGGAAGAATTTAGTTTCTGAGCTGAATCTACAAATAACTCTACAACCAATCTGACATATATATATATGCAAGTCCGCCGAAGACGAATGTCTTGGGCCATTGGAGCAAATAAAACGGCAACACAACGCATTTCCATTCTCTGGACTACATTCAACTGGAAATCGTGTAGGGCCATTGTCCTGTTGCAAGAGAAATCCAGCGAGAGTTTGAGAATGAACGTCGAAGAAGAAGAATATATATGTAGTCATTATATTAATTAAACATAATGTGCTGAGTTATATTCTTAGAAATTATGCACAATAATTATACTATACATTTTCATTACAATCACCTCTTTGTTCAGTATACAGTTGAATAGAACTGGTCTGTCAGGTTGGTTTCGCTGCCCAATTTTTTTAATTTGTATGCGACATAATATAACAAAAAGAGAAGGTTCTGGTTAGGAACCTGTGTTCCCCTATTATTTCTCTTATCTATTTTTATCGGTTTATGTTTATCATTTATTAATTTTAATATAAATTTATTTAGTTAGGCCAGTTAAAACATAACTACCCCTACAATTGAATATTTAAATTAATTATTGATATAATATTTTGATTAATTAATCCTTAAATAAGCAAGGAGACACAAGTTCCAAACCAAAAACAAAGGAAATTATCATCCATGTCTGAAAATATTCTACACTAATAAATGGGCCTTAATCCCCTCAACTTATTCACCACTCCAGCTTATGTGAGAATGTCCAGTTATTTCTCTTAATACCGTGTAGAACTGTGTTTTATAACAAAAATGAAGCTTGATAAGGAAAAATGTGAAGAGGATAATACATGATCGAAGTGTTGATTAACAATATACAATTAATTATTTCATGCAATTTTCAGCCGTTTGTGGTATATTATTTTCATTGACTTTTTCTTATCCATTGTCCCAACTATACAAACATCCAGCACTGTTTGATGCTGTAGAACAGCAAGACCTGGATCTGGCCAGGGCCATACTGGATAGCTTATCTGTGGATATTAACAGGTATGACTACTGTTTTACTTAATTCAAGACTGTTGTCTATCATTAATAGTGAGAAACTACATATGAATATAAGGTACTATGATCACAGTCCAACCCCCGTTTTCATTCTTGCTTCCCATTAGTGCCTACCTATGTATTTTGTAGTTAATTATCTAAATATTATATCAATAAATAATCAATAATTAATTGAAATATTCATTTTTTAGTGTTATGGGTTAGGATTATTTTTGTTTTAAGTGGTTAATTATGTTTTACATTACTAATGCTAACTCTAACCCTAAATATAATTAATTAATGATAAACAAAAACTGATAAACATAGGCAAGGGAAATAATCACACAGGTAGGCACTTATTGGTGCAACTATGACTGCAATCATAGTACCGAATATAATAATAAAACACAATTCTGCCATGGTCATTAGGGGTGCCACATTGAAGACATTAGCACAAAAAGACCTCTAAACACCTAAATCCTGATGAATTTATAAAAACTACACCATGGCCATTCATTGATGTTGTATTATGAACAGATCAGAACAAGTTATAATTCTATGCCTCAGAACAGGACACAACTGACTCTGCAGTCACATGTATACAAAGTTCAAGATTGGCAACACGGCCATGTGTACATGTAGACAGGCAGCACAGAGTGCCAAACAGATACTTCAAGAGTGTTCTGAGCATGAAGCGCTGAGGCAGACATATTGGCCAGAGGAAACAACACTGGAATCAAAGCTCTATGGGACACTGTATGAACTATAAAAGACAGTGAGTTTTATTCAGGAGACAGAATTACAGATATAGACACGTTTCAAGTGAACGAAAGAAAAAGAAGAATTGATGTTGTCAAATCAAGATATTACTTTACCATCTTTTCTCCTTCTCCCTCAACTGTTCCGTGATAAATAGTTTTAGAAAGTGAATCATGTCTCATTACATGTCCAAAATCAGCAAGAACTGGTGCCAACTACCGGTTATGTCAGGAAGCCTATGCGATGTCAAGAGCTACTTGCTCACAGCTAAAGGGATTTCTTCATCACCATCATCATCATCAACTATTGTACTAAAATTATTTCATGTTTATTGATAATATGATGATATTTTTGATATTTTCTACAGCTTGAACGGAGAAAATTTAACTGTCCTTGACATTGCTGTGATGACCAATAACATTCCCATGGCTAAGATGTTGCTTTTGAAAGGAGCGAAAGAGAGTCCTATATGTGAGTAATAATATGCATAGCTGTTAACGTATTGCTCCATAAACTAGTATTTTAAATAATTTATTTCCATATTTAAATAAAAACGTCCATATTTCGCACCAAAAAAAACAATCCTTATGAGATAAAAATGTCAGCATTAGTAATAATTACTAGGAAATTTAATACCAAATGACCTTTTTAAAAATAAAATGAAATGAATTTGGGTCCTACATCTGTATCGATACAGAAAATCTGTACTAGTTGACACCTATTAAGGTGTGATGAATTCTAATATATATTTTACAAACATTTTGTTCTTCTTTCTTCTTCAGCGTTCATTCTCAAACTCCCGCTGGATTTATCTTGTAACAGGACAATGGTCCTACAAGATTTCCAGTTAAATATAGTCCAGAGAATGGAAATGCGTTGTGTTGCCTTTTTATTTGCGCCAATGGCCCAACACATCCATCTTCGGCGGTAAACATTTTGTTCATCTTAAGTGTATTCTTTCTTCGGTCAGTTCTGATTTCATCCTCTTTTTTGTGAATTTTCTTTGTCTTTTTTATTTCATTCTCATTATTATCTCTCTCATTCCCAAGGCGCAGCATCTTGTGAAAAGAGGAGAAATGCAACAGCTCAACAGCCAAGAGCAGATAGCAAGTCACAGGCAGATTTTTAAAAAACCATAGACGGTGGTCATCCCATGTCTGAACTGTCCAAGGACATTTGGATAGAACTTTTAGCCATCTACAAACTCATAGTCAAGGACATAACTCGACCTGAATTTCAAAAGTGGATGTAACAAATGGTCATTATTACTTGTGATGGATGAATGAACAACAACAACATAAGTCACATAGAACCCACAGGGCATCTGATCATGAATTTCTGTTTTGAGCAAGTTTGTCAATTTCAGAAAGAGAATCAATATGCATGATATTAGCTTCTCTTGTCAGTGTTCTTTCCAATGTTTATTTTATTCTACCATGTTTTTCTTTTCTCAGCTGTTTCCCATCTGATGGCTTGTTATTCTTTAGGAAATCTTTTCTCAATTTGTGCCACCATATTTTGCAGATTATTGATGAAAAGTTATAACTACTATACCCTATAGTCAATTTGAGAAATGATATCATCCAATTAATATTTTTTAACAGTCCAAAGAGGAGAATGTCGACTGCACAGACTGGAGTCTCTAGTTACAGAAGCAGAAAAACGAGTCTTAGATCTTACAGCCACTGTGCTCAATGCCTCCTCAGGCAATGCCAACATTTCTCCTGGTCAGTTCAGGGTGAGTAATGTTATATTTCTCTCTGTTAGCATATACTCTGTAGCACATATGCCTATCATACATATGTGTATCAGTGTATGTTGTTAGTGTTTTTGTTAAATACAAATTTTCTATATTGCTAGAGGTTCCAACACACATATAACTGGGAAAAATAGACAACTATTCAAGTTTCACTGATAATATAAAAGGTAGAAATGCACAGGGATATACAGTCATTAGAAAGTTACACAAGATTCTAATTCCCTTTTACAAATAAACAGCGGACATCTCTTTGTTCACTCTCAATTATGTCAGTTAGCAGAATGTAGTTTGATAATAGAATACCCAGTATCACAGTTTACAGAGAATGTAGTTTACAGAGAATGTAGTTTACAGAGAATGTAGTTTACAGAGAATGTAGTTTGATAATAGAATACCCAGTATCACGGTTTACAGAGAATGTAGTTTACAGAGAATGTAGTTTACAGAGAATGTAGTTTACAGAGAATATAGTTTGATAATAGAATACCCAGTATCACGTTTGATAATAGAATACCCAGTTTGATAATAGAATACCCAGTATGTAGTTTACAGAGAATGTAGTTTGATAATAGAATAGGTTTACAGAGTATGTAGTTTGATAATAAAATACCCAGATAATAGAATGTAGTTTGATAATAGAATAGGTTTACAGAGAATGTAGTTTGATAATAGAATACCCAGTATCACGGTTTACAGAAATCCCTGAGGAATATCACTTGTAATACCTTCAGCAGGCGGCATGCCACTTCGTTGAGAGGGATGGAGTAAGTATGTGGCAACCAAGTATAATGAATTCACTCCTCTATTCCTTTTAAGTTCTTAACCGCAAGGCCATGGCCATGTCCGGTGCTGGGCCACTGCAACATGTCTGTCAGACCACAAGAGCTTCTCTTGAATTGTAGTTATTTATGAGTATATAGAATATGTATCAACCAGGCCCTCCTCTTATAAAAAAATGTTTACAGGGTCTCTGTGTGACGTAGATTGAGAAGCACTGCTCTAGAGAGGTAACCTGCTAATTCTGATGAAAAGGACATAGTACATATGGAGAAACCTCAGTACAGTGAAGTCTATCTTCTATGCTTTTTGTGCCATTTGGTTTAAGCTTATTTGTTTCCAAAGAAAATAATGTTTGTGTAATCTCAAAGTAGGGCCTATATCTTATTTATTATTTCTACTACCAAAGTAAATATTGACTCTGTAATTTGTGTTGATAGGAAAATGAAAAACAACTTGGACATTGGGAATTCCGACATCGATTATTGAAAAGAATTAAAGCAGGATATGAACATTCAAGTAAGTAGTCGATAATGTAGTCTTGTAGTCTATGGTGAATAGATGCAGTATTAATATCATTGATGCAAAATTAAATCAAGTGGAAAAAGTTGAGTATCTTGGCATCATTTTACCATCAGACGGCAGGTGTTTCAGTGAGATAAAGAGCAGGATAGCACACATCACATCAGCATTTTTTCTTCTTCAGCGTTCATTCTCCAACTCCCGCTGGATCCCCCTTATAGCATGACCATGGTCCTACTAGATTTCTGGCAGAATGTAGTCCAGAGAATGGAAATGTGGTGTCGCCATTTTATTTGCGCCAATGGTCCGACACATCCGTCTTCGGTGGGGAAATAAGCATTTTTTAAATAAGAAACAATCCATGCAGTGGAGTACTATCAATGCATGATATATTGAATGTTATATTGAACCAATTCTGCTTTGATGTGAAGCACTTCAACATCTATTAAAAAAAGATAAGGAACTCTTATGGGGATGTCTGGAGTGTACAGCACATTACATGTTTAGGAAATCACCAATCACTAATTATTTGTACATTTTCAATATTATTTTTATTAGTGCTGGCCTATACAGAGTGTGGAGAAAATAACTCTATTTATTTATCATTAATAGATTGTGTAACAATTACTTGATTCTAGTTGAACAAATTTTATTTTGTACAATGAAGTAGCAGAAATTGTCTGCAATTTTAAATGTTCACATAGGTACAAGTATTGTCAACTATTCTGTATATCATCATCAGGGAGCCGCGTAGAGCAGTGGTTAGCGCACTGGCTTCACATAAGAGTGGTCCTGGGTTCATTCCCCAGTTGAGGCGGAAATGTTTTCAGATCGCAACGGCTCCCGGGTTGACCCAGCCTTAAATGGGTACCGGATTAATCCAGGAAGTAAAGACTGCGAGGGAGAGGAGATGACTACCGCCCTCATTGGCAGAGCCTCTGAAATGTGAGATCGCTAACATCTCACACCCCTACGGCATTAATAAATGCTATGGGTTACTTTACTACTATATCATCATCAAGTGCCATCTCCGCAACGAAGGTTGGCTGCAACAGATCTCCAACATCCCCTGTCTCTTGTCTTGGTGGCGCATTCTGCTAGACTGTAACCTGTCCACTGTGTGATGTTACTCTCACACTTGTATCTCTGCCTACCTCTTGCTCGCCTTCCTTTGACTTTACCCTCAAGTAAGGTCTTTAATAAAGTGTCATGTCTTTTAATGTGTCCAAAATATTTTATTTGCCTAATCTTTAATCTGTATAATATAGCCTATATATATATAATATAGCCTTCAAAATAGCCTAGACTGACCTCAGCAGGAATTCTTGTGGATCATTGATGGTTAATTTTTTTTTTTTTTTTTGTTTGGTAAACCATACGACAGGCAGAAGTTATCTGTATCACAGAATATGACATTTCGTAACCTATGACAATCTAAGCTCATTCAGTGTCCAGCATTGCTCCAAACGGGTTATGACTGTAAAAAATAAAAGATGTGTATGAAAATTGAAGCAATTTTTAATATTATTAACCATTTAATATTATTAACTTTTTGTTGTCAAGGACCCCTTTAAAAGAATTCTGCTGCAGACCCCAAAAATATTCCATATTTGAAAATGCTCAGGAATTTAATATTTGTATCTTAACAATAGCAGGCTAAATAGTGTCTGCAATTAAACATCTTATGGTTTTGTGTTGTATATAAACAATAAACCTGTCCATTTTTTTTTTCTTATTGTAAATGCAAAGGTTCATAATATTTCTTTAAGTCTTTTCTGACTAGTTTCTTCCTCTTCAGTGTTCATTCTCAAACTCCCGCTGAATTTTGCCTTTTTATTTGCACAAATGGACCAACATATCTGTCTTCGGCGGGACTCTACAGTTTAAGAACCTAGAATGTAGACGACATCTACCACTTTATGGTTCCCTATAAAACTGAATATTTTCTAACATGAATCTGTATAGTATGTCTTTGTGTATCTTCTGTATCCCTATTTCGATATGTTTTTATCATTTTAATTGTAAACACTGAAAGAAATATTGCAAATGTCAATGATATTTATATATTTCAAGGCCCCCCTGATGCTCCAACAAATGTAAAGCTAGAAGTGACCAGCAATTCCTCTCTTTTGGTAACATTTTCAGAGCCCCAAAACCATAATGGGGCAGTTGTGACAAAATACAAAGGTTAGTAAAACTCTCATTATGTTTGTGCTATCTAGATGAATTATATTGCATTTAGTCAAATATATGTGTTCGTATGCGCTTCTTTGTACGATCCTTCTCAAACTCCTGCAAATTATAAAATTAGCAGGACATAATCCAGAGAACGGAATACATTGTGTCATGGTTTACAGCTTAACTGCGATATATGTGCCGTTAGTTCTAAAACATCCAACTTTAGCATAGCTACTAGGTCACTGTGACCCCCTTATGGGATGGGACAATCACCCCAGCCCAAAACCTCCTTACTGTCCTCTTTTGACATGCATGGAAGGTTAAAAAGTTGCTATTTTTTGGGCCCCAATACACGGGCATGTACTCGCTTATATATCTGTGTGTGTATATGCGTGTGAAAGCAACTGTTACCACCAAACCCCTCCATCACTAACACCTCTGCACAGGCACACCACCTGGCACAGGGAAGAAAGAGTGAAAGCTCACAACCTCAGAGATCATATAAGTAAGTGCAAGTTTAGTTAAACATTAATCAATCTATAAACCCGTAACCCTTCAGGGTCGTAGGGGTACCACATTGGATGCCTCAGCACACCGAGTCCTCCAGCGAATTCTATCCTCAGCGATTCAAATGAGTGTGGAAATATCTTGCCCTGTCCATTCCTTGATGTTGTCTGTCCATGCCTATATTTGTCCTCCTCTGCTTCTTCCACCATCGATAGTTCCCTTCAGTATTGTTTTTGACAAGGAATTGTGCCTGCATACATGTCTGAACCATGCTAGTTTTCGTCGTTTCAATTAATTAAATATAATTAAACATATTTCTAGTTGAACTGCAAAATCACATCTGGTGTTACCAACAAATAACTTGAAGTAATAATTGTGAATCTAAGAGTCTAAGACACAATTTTCTCTCTTAAATATTTTACCGCTAGTTAATGAAAGATTCTGCTCATGTAGTTGCGTCTGTGAGTCTCACCAATGGCCCACTAGACAAACTACCTATGCAACAGAAAAACTTAATAGATGACATCGTTATCTAGAGGCTCTCTTATGGAAGCTTTGTAGCATGTCATTTATACAATTATAGACCCCCTCTGAGTAGAAGGCTCCTTCAACTTCAACGGGGATTGCACTTAGCCAAAAGCTGAAGTCTACTTGGTATGAAAAAAAGCTCAGAAAAACCACCCCACTGCACATAGGAAGTAATAGCTAATTGTTTGCAACCCTGTGGTTCACAAACAATGAAAGATTCATAGTTGTTCATATAACTGTCAGAAATGTGTCCACAAAACATACCAATATCAACCCTATATTTCTCATGTGAATTACAGTTCAATGGAGTATTACTGAAAGCTTTACACCAGTCTCAGGGGAAATTATCATGGAGGATTTGTCACGCCTGGAACTAGAGATAAAGAATCTTACTAAAGGGAACAGATACTATGTTCAAGTTTCTGCTTGGAACATGAAAGGTTTTGGGCCTTACTCCATCAGTGAACCTGCTTCAGCAGTACCATCAAGTATGTCAATTAGTATTTTGTCAACAGTATCCTTAAATATTCTCTCATTTATTAGAAATTATATTATTTGGTTTTTTTACTGCTATAAATTATCATGTTATCTTAATCTACACAGCCTGAGATAAATCCCTAAAGCTTCAGCCAAGTTTCAAATCTGTGTTATCAGGATTGCTTTTAGGATCTTGGTTATTGCGTAACCATGAGATTTTCATGACAGCAATGCAAGTCCTTGTGCATTCCATAATTTTATATTCTGCCTCTGTGTTTGTTCTATAACTCATGCAGATAGCAGGATGTAGTCCAGAGATAGGAATGTGTTGTGCCATGGTCTACAGCTTGGATGCATTATCTACACCCTCTGCCTGACACATCAAATATCAGCATGATTTCTATGTCTATTTGACCCTCTAACTAAGGAATGGAACAGCCAACTCTTTTGTGTTGTATATAAACAATAAACCTGTCCATTTTTGTTTCTTATTGTAAATGCAAAGGTTCATAATATTTCTTTTAAGTCTGTACTGACTAGTTTCTGTGTAACAGTGTTGCTGTTCTTTACTTCCTTTGAGACCATGTCATCATACAGTGACAATTTTATATGACTTATAATATCTGTTTTCATACTTTGGTGATTGCTCATGATTCACACCTGTGTATTATCACTCGGAATATGCAGTCTATTCGAAAAGTTATTTTTGTGTAGCCTAACCAGGTTTTAATTTGTATCAGTTAGATGCAATGGCCAACTCTATTTTTGATGAAGATTAAGAACTTGTTAGTGGTTTTGTCGCTTGTCACAATATTGGTCTTACTTTCATTCAGAAATAGATTTTGTTTTTCACTGTGTTCTTTTATAGAATTTATGAAGTGTTCAGGTCCATTTTTGCTGTGGGACAGTAGTGCTGTATCACCTTCAAATTTTAGTTCTGGTATCTCATGACATCTGATAGTGATTATGTTGAATGTCCTTGGCTGCTTGTCATTTATGAAATTCCTCATAATGTTCTCTCTGCACAAACATTGTATAGATATGGTGACATCCTTGTCTAACTTCTTTTTTTACACTGAACCAATGAGATGTTTCACTACCTACTCTTACGGCTGCTTGCTGGTCTTGGTACAATGCTCTAATAAGGTGAATTCTGTGTAGAGGGAAAGTCATATCTCTCACAATTTAAGTTAACACAATTGAAGGCCTAACTATAATAATTAAAAAATGTCAATGTCAATGTTAAACTCTACATTTCTCTATGATGTTTCACACATTTAGAATGTGATATCGGTTGCATCTGCCTTGTCTAAAACCTGCCTGTGCTAAATTGAATTCTTCTTTCAGTCTTTTCATAATATGTTGAATAGTATTTTTTTTTGCTTGTCTGATCACATAAGACCATTAAAAAAGTATCAACCAACAAAAGCTGAGACAATCCTGTTACAATAGCTAGCATCATGAAGTGTGTATGTAAAGTTAGTTAATTTCTCATTCTCTGATTGATATTTTCTTTGTATAACAGGCTGGCGGGAGGTAGAGAGCATTCCATCAAGGTTAGAAGGCAAGGTTGCATCTTTGTACACACTATACCATCAGGTCAAGAGATCAAGGCCACCAGACACAGCAGAAATGAAAGGTAAATTTGTTTCACAAAGATTTTAAATTTACCTGGTAATCATGTGTCTCAAATGTAATAATTTTCTCATGTGTCTCAAATGTAATAATTTTCTCATGTGTCTCAAATGTAATAATTTTCTCATGTGTCTCAAATGTAATAATTTTCTCATGTGTCTCAAATGTAATAATTTTCTCATGTGTCTCAAATGTAATAATTTTCTCATGTGTCTCAAATGTAATAATTTTCTCATGTGTCTCAAATGTAATAATTTTCTCATGTGTCTCAAATGTAATAATTTTCTCATGTGCCTCAAATGTGATAATTTTCTCATACATCTCAAATGTAATAATTTTATCATGCACTGGTATCTTGAATGTATCTGCAATAATTTTCTTATGTTAAATATAATAATTTTCTCACATTTCTTAAATATAAATATTTTCTCTGGAATCTTAAATGTTATATTTTTTTATATACTTAAATGTAATAATTTTCTCGTATATTTTAAATATAACAATTTTCTCATATATCTTTATTGTAATAAATTTTCAGATATCTTAAACAAAGGAACAGAGTCCCCGATGCAGAAGAAAAGAATCAGTATAAAGAACCTATTTGTGTCTGCACCAAAGTTTCAAAAGACCATTAAAAGGTATACCGTAACTATGAAATATAGTACACTCACAATAATTATTGTGGTTATATTATACCTAATATTGTCACTTAATTACCATTCATTACTTTTCTGAGACAAAATATGACTTTTCAGCTGTTATCAGTTTCTACAACTGCAATTTCATTCACATTATTTTTTGTTTATAATGACAGTGATGGTTTTTGGCATCATTTTGTAGCACTATTGATAACTTATTTAAGGACTCACTAAATTCTCTTTATAACAATTTCTACTGAAATGAAATGATCAAAAGATTGGAAAAGATCAGTGTGTATATAACTTCTGATGGAGGGCAATGTGAAACTCTACACAAATTACAGAACAATTACACTGATCAGTCATGCCAGCAAGATACTTCTCAAGATAATCATGAAAGAATGGAACAACATAGAAACAGAAAAATCATTACAGTTCAGGCAGGTTTAAGACAGAACAGAGGTACTAGGGATCATATCTTCAACATGAGAAATATAATAGAGAAATGCAGTGTTAATTGCAGACATATACACCTGTTTCATTGACTACTAAAAGAAGACATTTGACTGCATAACACACCAAAAATTATGGACCATAATGGAAATCATGGGCTTCCCACACCATTTCATATCGCTCATTAAAATGCTTTACCAGGAACAACAGACTTCTGTCCGCCTCGAGGGAGAAACATCTGACTGGTTTGAGATCCAAAAAGGAGTCAGTCAGAGATAACATTCTCTCACAAGAAAACATCAGGCAAAATATATGAGAAAAACAACGTTATGAACAGTTTCAATCCTGATTATCGGAGGACATGAGATTCCAGAAATCAGGTATGCAGATGATAACACCCTAATATCAAGAAGTCCGACAGGTTTAGAACACATGATTACCGTCAAATATTATAGCACGGCACAAAATCTTTTTTCTCAATGCAAAAAAAAAATAATGTATAGCAGAGATGAACTCACACCTACAATAGTCACTGACACAGAACAACTAGAAAATGTTAGCAAGTTTTAATATCTCAGGTCAAGTATCAACACTACAGAAGATTGCTCTGCAGAGATCATAAAGAAATTAGCAATGGCCCTACACAAATATCACAGATGAAAAATCTATGGCAAAGGGCAAACAGAAAATAGAGTTACAACTATTAAGACGCTATGTCTTTCAACATATGGTTGTGAGACATGGGCAATGACGTCTGTAATGGAAAAGAAAATATCTGCATTAGAAATGAAATATTATAGAAAAGCCTTAAGAATATAATTTACAGAAAGATGACTCAACGCAGACGTCTGCAAAGACCTGAACACAGAAGTAGACTGGCGCCTCAAAACTATCAAAACACGCAAGTTAACACATTTCAGAAATATAAAGAGACACAATGGTATAGAAAGATTAATCATGGCAGGAAAAGTTCCAGGAAAGACAATAAGAGGCAGACCAAGACTATGATGGACACATGACATTGAAGACCTCTGAACATGACACAGCTGGGCAGCTTGCATAAAACTGAGAGGCTTACAGAATGGCAGTGAGCAAATTCTGTAAAGGACACGTCACATAAATAGATAGATTGAAGTGAATGACTATACACAGTTTTGGGAGGTAAACACAGCAAGGAAGAGCACTGACACCTAAACTCCATAAAAAGTTGAGGCATAGTCCTCTGTTAAATAATCCTAGCAACACAACATCATGATATGCTATGTGGCTATTTTTTCCTTTAATTATTTCAGCTTATCATCATCATTTAGTCTATTATGCCCGCTGAGTTATAGCAGCAACCAAAGCATTCCATTTCTCTCTAGCCTAGGCTATTTTCTGTAGTGTTATCCAATTGTGGCTCATATCTTTAATCTTCTTCTGTGTTCATTCTTAAACTCCAGTTAGCAAGATGTAGTATGGAGTATAGGATGCATTGTATCATGGTTTACAACATGGTTTAAAACTCTTCCTCAGGGGGGTGTATATGGCCTGTCTCTTCTACTGTGAAGACAAAATACTTGTTACTTCTGAGGAACAGTTACCCATTATTGAAGTAGATGAGACATTTTCTGGTCCTTTCATTCAAACAGATCTGTACTGGCTTCTCAAGGTGAGTCACTAATTTTCTATGAGACTTCATGCATCTGTTTTTTTTTCTCATTCATGTCCAAAATGAGATTACAACTTTTAGAAATAAAATAAAAAATATATAGTAAATATAGTATATATTAAATAGTATATATAAAATAAATAATATATACCTGTAGTAGCCCAGCTAAAAAAACAGTATTTTGTTGTGAAGACATGTTATCTAGTCATACTGTATGATACCATGGTTGCTTGTGTATCTCTCTGCCTGGTATCTCCGACTTCAGCACCAGTTCTTGCTTGGGCAGGACTGTGGTCCTGTTAGATGAGGGAAGAATTGAAAAGGGATTATCTTCTGCATCATGAATTTATTAAATACCTTGTATAATTTGTTAAATAGCCAGAAATTATAATAAGACTTGTATTATAAAAAAATTAGTTAAAGCATGTACATACATAAAATACACAACCCATTAGGGTTGTAAGGGTACTTATACATTGGTTGTATAAAACACATTTCTCCAGTGATTTATATTTTCATCAATGCAGAGGAGTGTGAAAAAATCTTGACCGGTCCAGTTTTATATGCATCTATTATTTTTTTCATCTTCCTTAGCTCCTTCTACCTTTGACTATTCCCTACAGCAGGCACTCTCAAACCTGAACTCATGAACACTAATGATAAGTTCTC
This sequence comes from Meghimatium bilineatum, assembly GCA_034231615.1. Classification (NCBI taxonomy): domain Eukaryota; kingdom Metazoa; phylum Mollusca; class Gastropoda; order Stylommatophora; family Philomycidae; genus Meghimatium; species Meghimatium bilineatum. The sequence continues at coordinate 62,556,571 of CM067321.1, read as the reverse complement.
TTCACAGTTAAAATTTGCTGTGTAAACCAAAACAAAATAGTGTAGGCTTACTATCCATGATTATGATGAAAAGAGTGAAGGAGGAGACATGCACGGTACAATGAAGAAGGAACTTTTACTTACAATTTCTCTTTCATTTTTTGTGTTTTGTTAAATTCTGCATAACATTCAACCTTAAAGATATTATTAACCTATTGAGTATTTTAAAATTATAAATATATACTTATTTCCTATTATATGTTATAGTGCTCGCACACTTTGAATTACATATGGGTAGTGCTCGTGGTCTGAAAAGGTTAAAAACCCCTGCCCCATAATATTGTTTTTTACATAGAATTATGTTGGCTTACATATCCAAACCATGCCAGTTTTTGTATCATTTTACTGTTAAAAGTAGTGATTTTTTATAAACCTGTATGCATCTTTATTTCGTACCTAAACTTATGGTCATGTTCTCTATATAAATTCCTTGTAATTTTTAGGTACTCTGTAGATAAAATTGTCAATTTCCTCCAAGGTACTGAGACTTCATCAAGCAGAGATCATATTCATGTTTTCTTTGTTGACTAGATATGTCTTTTGATATGATTCTTCATGAGGAGGTGAAGCAATGTCTTGTGCTCATCTCTGCATTCAAACCTAAGGAATAGAATCTCAGGAAATAACCTTGAACTGTAACTAACATATTGACTTCAGTGGTTGTGAGGGAAAAATGGATCAGACACAAAAATCCAACTTATCTTAACTTGGTCATGGTTCAAAACACAGTGGAAAGATCACGGGGAGAAGAGATAGGGGACGACAAAGAGAAAAGATGCTAGATGGACTTGTATTGTGGCATAGTAGAAGCTCACCAACCGAGCTTATTGACAACACAAGAGACAGAGATTCGTGGAGAAAAATCATCGCCTATGCCGTTCAGCATGGCACTTGATTGATTGATATAGATTGTAAAAAAATTTCATTATGGAAAAATAAGTATGGTATGTATAGGAAATGCTACAATTATTTTTATAACTAACTGTGAGTTTGACTGGAACCCATGATGGAAAAAAATGACAACACATGAGAATATCTTGTAACAAAAAGACAACAGTTATGAGATACTAGATCCAAAAGGTATAGATCAAATAAACAAAGGAAATCAGTGCAGGGTAGCATTCACAACCAATGTTGAAAAGGCAATAAGAAGGACAATTACAAAAATGAGAAATAATTATTAAATATTCACGATCAAATGCAGAAAATCTTGAACGTGCTTAGAGAAATGTCAAATTTAGCATTACACAATAAATTATTATTAATTATAAAATGTAATTGTCATCATTGCAGGTCTCTTGTATGTGGGAGGATGTCAAAATACTGAAGCAAGATATGGAAAAGACTAGCAGTGCTGGGTCAACTTTCAGATGTAAATTACTACAAGCAATTATATCTCTGCAGGTAATGATGCTTTGATATATTTTCACACTTTTGTTACAGTTTGTTACCATGTCACCATCTTAAGTGAAACATATGAGGTTACTTGAATTATCTTCCATAGATTACTTTATTACCTGTTACATATATGATCTTCCATAGATTATGACTCTATTACTTGAATGATATTCCATAGATTACTTTATTACCTATTACTTGAATGATCTTTCATAGATTATAACCCTATTACTTGAATGATCTTTCATAGATTATAACCCTATTACTTGAATGATCTTTCATAGATTATAACCCTATTACTTGAATGATCTTTCATAGAGATCTGAGATTGAATGTATATAATTTCTTCTGACGTATCACCTGTAATATGAGCCCATGGACCGCTGGATCAGCAACCAACCATAACTGAGGTAGACAAAAGTTGGTGTACCAGATATATGAAATAGATCTGATTCTCACAAATACCATCAAGCCCATAGATAAAATGGGGAGGCGGGTCTGTTAATAACTCCACCCTTAGGAAGATAAACATTTGAGTACTAGAAAGCAACCAAAATAGGGAGTAAAACCCCCTCCCCCACTGACTGTCTCAACCTAAGGTCATTAGAAATCCCACAATGAGGAAATTAGCTTTTTTAAAATAAACCCCCCTTACTGAAGACATGATTTTATGATTGATAGAGAACCCCAGGAATTGCGAGCGATTAGCTCTTACTACGTGCAGTTGGGTGGTTATTCTGAGCTTTCCATACCTAGGAGAATTCAGCTTTCAGCTTAGTGCAATGCCTATTGAAGGAGCTTTCTACTGAGAAGGGGTCTTACTTAAGACATATCTATGTTCCTGAATACCATTCTGAAGCGAGCTCATTGGAAATGCTAACAGCATCATGAACATCATGCCAATGACTCAAAGTTCTCATGGTATTACCTTCACTGTCCTTAAGTTTTCTCATATGACTTTGTCCCTCTCAACAAAGCAGCAAACTGCCCGCAGAGAATATCAGTCTTCTTCTTCTTCTTCTTCAGCGTTTATTCTCAAACTCCTGCTGGATCTCCCTTGTAGCAGGATCATCATCTTACTAGATTTCCAGCAGGATATAGTCCAGAGAATGGAAATGCGTTGTGTCGCCGTTTTATATGTGCCAATGACCCGATACATACGTCTTCGGCGGGGAATATCAGTCAGATTATGAAATTTATAGCTCAAGTGATATTTCTTATGGACTTCCTGAAAATACACATGTGAACAATATGTTGCAGCCTAAATGCCGTTAACACAAAGCAAATATCTTTACCACTTTGACATGAAGATCAGAAATGACTACTGGGTAATTACTTTTTAAAATGCACAAGTTGATGTTTGAGTGTATAAATGTGAAGAATATGTTAAGATAAAGCTGAATATAAACATTTATTGTTTCAGTCCGGTCTTGGAATACAAGACCTAGGCCAGTTCTTCCACCGACCTGTCAGGGACAACAACAACAGCATTATTTTGACAGTAGCTAACCAAATCCGTGACCCTAAACTAGTCACATTGGGTTCCAGTAAGTGGGTCACATTTGGCAAGCTGGCACGGCGACAAAGTTTGTCAACAGTTGATTCCGCAGATGCTCACAGTTTGCTTGTTAGTGCCGTACCGGTGAGTAATGTATGAATCTTCTGGTCTATCAACATGGTCAAATGAATAATTAAAACAGGAAGTATTGAGGAATTATTGAAAAAAAATTAGAACATAGCTAATGAGATTTGGAAAAGCGCATGGTAGCCTAGTTGATAGTGAGCTTGCTAGCTATCACCTACCAGGTTACAGCATGCCAGGTTCAAAACCACATCTGTACAAATAAAAAATCCGGGTTGTGATTTCTCATTTGACGCAAACTCTCCTCCAATCGACTCAACTGTAAATGAGTACCTGATGCGTGCGTTAGGGGAGGTAAAGACAACAAGAAAGGAAACTGGCCATCCCACCTAATAGTTTCTGTGGCTTAGTACATAAAGAGTTATCTTCATCCCCGACGGCAGGTTGCTGCGATGGGACTTACCTTTACCTTTAATGAGATTTTAACCAGGTCAATTCGAATTGGTGTCAACTGAATGGACCTGATCTCATTTTCTACCTTCTGATCTATCAACATACACAGAGAAGAACCCTAGGAAACTTAATTTCTCATTGTGTCAAATGTTGAAGAGGGTTATGTAGCATGACTTAATGCTGTCTATGATTATGGCATTACTATCTGGACAAGTTGGGATTTTTCCTCACTCATCAACTTCGTTGAAGATAAAAATTGTCGTAGGACTCTTTGTGTGTTGATGCGTCCAATGTGGTACTCTTCAACCCAGATGTGTTATGGGCTTATGAGTTTATATGATTTAAGAGGATTATAGCTTGCTAGTAAATTGGCTTCCTGTTCGGGTGATGCAAGATTCAACTTCCAGTTCAACTGGAAATATTTTAAAATCTAAACAATTCTCCTAGGTTGACCCAGTCTAAGGAATATGGGTACCAGATCTTGTGGGAAGTAAGGGCAGCAGGCTTGATGCTGACTACATCATCCATAAGTATGCGTTGATCATGAAAAATATGGGCTTAACACCTAAATGACATTGACAAGAGAAAACTTATTTTACTGTGATTATGTACGGCTCTGTGGTGGAGAGGTACAAAGATGTCTGTGATTGCCAAGATATCAGGTACAATTTCTGTTGCAGACAGTTGAGCATCCAGACCATTCAGAAAGCAATGTAAAACTACTGATTATAAATACTGCCAAGAAAATCACTACCGGCAGATAATGCCGAATTGATGGTTACATCATGAACAGGATTTGCTACTCATTTTTTTTAATATATCTCCTTTTAAGATACTCAGACTAGATTCTTTAACTTGTAGACTCAAAGAGGACTGACTTCATTGTACAATGGTCTTGTTATAACGTGCTATACATATAGGTTTATAACACAACTCCCTATTTAACAATACTTTTCACAATTCTTGATTATTTTTATTCGTTATACAATTTTCTCTAGAAAAATTGATTATTTTTATTCGTTATATAATTTTATCTAGAAAAATTATGTTATGACATAAATATTTTCTGGTCTGGACCAATTCGTTATAATGAGACTCCACTGAATATTGTTTCTCTCATATGTACTCAAATTAACGTTATAAGCTTACTACGTGTGAAATAAGATGTCTAAGAAAATAAGTAAATAGAACCAAAGAGATTATGCGAGGAATGACGAGATTACAAGAAATGTTGGAACAACATCTGTGGTCAAATATATTGAAAAATGAGACTAAAATAGTTCTGCCACTTAATGAGAATGAACCCACATTTACCAGCGTACAACATGACAATAAAAACAGCAAGAGGCAAAAGAAGACCAAGAAGAAGGTGGATTGAAGAAGTTACCAATGTTCTGAGACTTCAAAATATTACTGCATTTCAAGTGACCAAATGTGCCATAGCCCAAAAACCAATTCTCATCACTCCTGCAACACCAAACAGCACAAGTAGAGAAAAGACAATAGATAAACCACACAATCCCTTCACATTGTTTTATGAGTACTTAATCATGACCCATCTTTGAATTCATGTTCAGGAGATGATTCTGTACCATCAAGTCAGTGGTACCTGCTTACCAAGAGGGCTATACTTAGGATATGTCAAGCTTCAGGCCTCAGTTGAAGTATTAAGAGTGATGGTCCCAAATAGGTTACCAAACTCTGTCCCGCATGTCAAGATCAGGGATTGTCCTAATGTATCCAGGTGAGTGGACGGCTCTTGGCAAATTGTGTTATTTTTTCTTTAAACTACCTCTACTACACCATAAATTAAGCTAAGGGAGAAAAAGTTAGCAAATAAATATAACTTTGCACAAAATTAATCAATCTTGGGCCTACTAAGGTTTTTGCACATTTTCTTGTGCACATACCACAGACAAGGATTTTCCATTTGTCTCTATACCTAGATATCTCAGCCTCATCCTATGTGATCTGTCAAGTCCTTTGTGGTCTCTCTTCTCAATGTTTTTCTTAGGTCTTCCAAATTTCCTTTTTTTTAACTCTTGTCAGTTTGATGACATTGATATTCTATTTATATCTTTGTGTGTGTTAAATCCATCAAGCAGGACATTAGTACAATGAAATATTTAACCCTTCACACCTACATGTCATATATATGCTATGCAATTAGCATTGTCCAGCTCTATCGCAGAGTGGTACAGAGCGCATCTGTAACGGTAAAGGTATCGAGTCAATCCCCGCCACAGGCAATTGTGCATCCGGACCATTAAAAAATAAATGACAAACTACTAAATGTATTTATATATTGCCTAGAAAATCACTACAGCCAAAAATTACTGGGTTGATGGCTACATCCTGAATAGGATATTCTACCAATTATATAGCATTAAATTCCATTAAGTGGTCTTCTAAAAAATTCAATACAGTTCTTTATGCTAGTGGCGCACATGAGAAATTTACTAAACAACTTCTCTGTCATATATCTTCTATGGTCAGGGCTAGATAAATGGAACACCCTATATGGATCAAATGAGCAGCTTGCAAACACATGCATATATCACAAGGACGTGACATTATATCTAGGGCATGGACCCATGGATCAGCAACCAACCATATTCTATGGTGAATGTAAAGATCTTCCAGAGAAAATGTCACATGATATAATGAGATCTCTATTGGCCTAGTTCAGTCCAAGCCTCACTTCTTCCATGTTCGAAGGTATCTGTCTGCCGTTCACTTTAAACATAAGAATTATGTTGTGCAACTACAAAAATAACCTTTTTTTCCACATTTTCTCATATAGTTCTCTACTTCCAATATCTTTATCAGGGAGGAATGGGAATGGCTGCTAAAAAATGACAGTCAAAAATTATGTGACGTTATGACTGATGTGCAAAAGGGCTTTCATAAACTTCTGGCAGATGCTACCAAAAAACTATTCACACAACTAGGTGAGTATTTGCATTAAGTTACAAGAATTTCTATAACATTTATTCCCTAGTTTCAAGAATTATGATTAGTTCCTTTCTTTGGAATATAACTATAGGTTTGAGAGACGGTCTATGAAAACTTTGTTTTTATGAAAATTAAATGTCTAATCTCTAGATATACTTCAAGATAATCTGTAAAGACACAAAAGGACATCTATACTATGAAATTTCTTTCTCATTATGCATGGCTTCAATACAGGCAATGAACATACATAGTCAAGCTAGAAGTCCCTTTTTCTTAACATTGAGATGTATATGCCCTTCCAGCCAAAATGGTTTGCCAAGATGCTCCTGTGGGCTAAACTTTTGCTATGTGAAAAGCTTGGACAGTCCTGTGATATATGATCTGGAATCTGTGCTATTGCTCCACAGAGCCACTGATGTTCATTCGGTGTGTGCTTTTAGATGGCAGTGTTCCATTCTCAGTCGAAATATCATAACCTGTTTGTTTCCGTTTATTTTAAAGCTATATTTCAGTTAAAGGATGCATTTGGAACTCTTTTTTTCTCTTCATTCATAAGAGGTGCCCTTTTTCTATGATCATTTCAGTGTAATGGTTTACATCTTAGCTATCTGCTAATATCTGTTGATATAATATAATATATGTTGATATCTGCACCTTTCTGTCTGAGACATCCAACTTCAGAATAACTTTAACTTATGTGATGGAAGCATCAACTCCAGCCCCTCCATACCTCCTTAGTCACCTCGTGTGTCATGCATGGCAGGGCAGTGTTGTTATTCTTTGCTCATCTTTCAGACCCCACCAACACACAGGCAAAGATATGATGATGTCTGTACAACATAGATAATAAAACAAATCTTGACATATAAAAGTACACATAGATAATAAAACAAATCTTGACATATACAAGTACACATAGATAATAAAACAAATCTTGACATATACAAGTACACATAGATAATAAAACAAATCTTGACATATACAAGTAAACATAGATAATAAAACAAATCTTGACATATACAAGTACACATAGATAATAAAACAAATCTTGACATATACAAGTACACAATATTTACAAGTATACAAATGTGGTCAAGTATCATTTAAAAGTCTCACTCCTATCATCTAGTTATGGACTTTGCCCTAACTATGGCCTGAATATGGAAAATGATATAGGGCCTAAGTATTTTTTTAAATGACTGGGTCCAAAATAATGAGTGACTTGACCAGTGATTTTTGGAAACCATCAGCATGTATACCCTTTAGAAAACAGAAATTTAGAAAGTTTTCTAGAGAAAACTGAGCATTTATGAGTTTTATCTGAATACTATGAAGACATCATTATATATAAAAAAATCATTATATATACCCCTCCCAAAAAAAGGCGACCTTCAGATTTGCTCTAACTACCGAACTATAGCATTTATAAGTCAAGCAAGTAAAATAATGCTAAACATCATAACGCAAAGAATCAAACAGAAATTAGAGATGGAGATAAATGAAACACAGGCTGGTTTCAGATCGGGCAGAGGAACAAGAGATCACATTCTTAATATGAGATTGATCATAGAAAAGTGTAGGGAATTTTCAACTGACCTGCACATGTGTTTCATAGATTACTCAAAAGCGTTCGACTGCGTCCAACACCAGCAACTATGGGAGATAATGAACAGCAAGGGTTTCCCAAGACATCTGATTCATCTAATAGAGGAACTTTACCAAGATCAAAAGTCTGCTGTGAAGTTAGAAGACGATCTCTCAGAGTGGTTTGAGGTACAGAGTGGAGTAAGGCAAGGGTGCACACTCTCCCCATACCTGTTCAACATCTATGCTGAAAGTATAATGAGGAACGTGAGAGAAGACATACACAACACTGACTACCACGCTTTAAACATAGGTGGATTCCTAATCCCGGAACTACGCTACGCAGACGACACAGTACTTCTTTCAAACGATATAAAGGGATTGGAACAACTAATCAAGAACACAAAGAAATATAGCGAAGCACAAAATCTGTATTTAAACACACAGAAAACAAAAATCATGTCAACAGATATAACAACACAACAACCAAAAATCAGAATAGACAATACCGAGATAGAATGTGTGGATAAATTTGAATACTTAGGAGCAAACATCAACGGTGCAGGAGACTGCATGGCAGAAATAAGGAAGAGATTGGCAATGGCATATTGCAAAATAACACGGCTGAAAAACATATGGAAAAACAACAAAATAGAAACGAAAGTGCTGATGTTACGAACTTTTATTTTTCCGGTTGCAACATACGGCTGTGAAACATGGACTCTAAGTAAAACAGCGGCAAAGAAGATCAACGCCTTCGAGCTGAAATGCTACAGAAAGATACTTAGAATATCATGGAAGGATAAAATCAGAAACTCAGATATTATAAACACACTGAATATTCCAGAGTGTTGGTTACTAAACACAATAACAAAAAGAAAACTACGCCTGTTTGGTCATATAAAGAGACATAACTGTTTAGAAAGACAAATAATGGAGGGAAGAGTACCTGGGAAGAGGAGAAGGGGCAGACCAAGAAGACGATGGACTGACGACATTAAAGATAATATGAATACATCGCTAGAAAATGCAAGCCACATCGCCCAAGACAGAGAGAGGTTCAGAGAGTTCATTGGGAAGACAACGTTCTGGAAGGAATACGTCACATGACACTATGAAGACATTTTAATAATCAAAGCAAAATAATGTTTTTGAAATCTAATATAAATGTGCAATTGTATATTTTGTTTCAGGACTCTCAGAAGATACTATAACAAGCCATCGAATATATGACCTAGAAGTATTAGAGTTATCCCCCTCTGTGACTATGATCTTAGTATTGCCTTCTATTGAAGACATCTGCATAGTCCCAGGACACTCAGACAGTCTTTCTAAAAGAGCAGACTTCAGTTTTTTGCCTGTTCAAATCTTCGAGTCCAGTGAGTTCAACATTTTTCTATATAAACTATATAAAAGATTTCCTAAATATATTGTTGGGTGAACAATCATGCAGTATAGATAATTATTGTCATGATTTAATTGTTTACAAGTGAAACATACAGTCATAGTGACGGAGAGGTTGGTAGTTTTCTTATGACAAAGATATTTTGTCTGGTTTTGACATAATGTAGATATATTTCCCATAGCTCTGAAAAGGTTAATTACAATTATAAGTACCCGGTAGTACCTAAATGTTCAAAAATGGTTTGCAGGCTTTCGTGTGATTGGTGTTTGTATAGAAAAAGATGAAAAATGCATTTTTTGTGTATAATTTGATGCATTACATACACACAAAGACACTCTCTCCTTCTTCATTTGTTCTCAAACTCCTGCAAATTAGCCAGATTTAGTCCTGAGAAATGAATGCATTATGCCATGGTTTACAGCTTTTCTGCAATATCTGCACCTTTCACTCTGACATCCGACTTCAGCATGACTTTTAGATCACTTTGACCTTATATGGATGGTAAAGTAAATTCCACCCCAAAAGTTCCTTAGTCATCTCTTATGATGTTTATGGCAGGTAACGGTGTCGCTATTCTTTGCTCCTTTCGGACCCCCAACAACACATGGGTGATAAGTAAGATGTTTCTTAATAAAGCAATATTGCCTGTGTTACCAGGACCCAAGAGAGGAGCAAAGAATGGCAACACTGTTTACCTTCCATGCATATCATAATAGGTGACTAAGGATGTTAGGGAGTGTATTTTGCTGTCCCATCTCATATTGGGCCAAAGTGACCCAGAAGCCATACTGGTTGGATGTGTCAGGTTGAAAGGTGCAGATATTGCAGCAAAGTTGTAAACTATGACACAAAACATTCCATTCTCTGGACTACATCCTGTTAATCTGCAGAAGTTTGAGAATAAACGCATAAGAAAAAGAAGAATAAAGCATTATATACTGCTGAAAAAAGTTGGAGTCTTCTGTGTATTAAAGAAAGCTCCATAGCAAAATCCCTCTCCCAAATGCACAGGAGGAAACAAGAGCTTTATCACTCATAATTTCTAGTAATTGAAACTAATTTTGTTTTAATATTGACGAACTATTTTTTGTTTTTGAATATTCAATATCTAGTTCTATATCTCAACTATTTATTCTCTGCTTGACTGTTAGGCATTGCAGGATTGAATGATGAACCCCACTGAAGATGGAAGTGTCGGGCCATTTATGAAAATAGAAGAGCAGCACAACTCATGTCCGTTCTCTGGACTACATCCTGCTGGAAATCTAGAATGGATCATGGTCCTGCTATAACAGAGATCCAGCAGGAGTTTGAGAATGAACGCTGAAGAAGAAGAAAAATGATGAATGGTTTTCTGGTCTGGTCACTTGATAAGCAGTATGTCTCAAAATGTTGGTAACTGCTTCAATCCCCCACCTTCTTCTTTATCTCCTTCTGCCTTTTGCTATTTAATGCCTAGTTAAAACATTTTATTATTCTATGAAATATATTATCACTCGGTGAGTGTGCAACACTGGTTTTGTTATTTGATTGTTCAAATTTTTACTGTTTCAAGATGATTGCAACATCTTTTATTCTTTTCAGTCCATATGCATGCCTACTTGCCAGAGTTTTTCTCACTATATGCTAGACTCTCTGCGATTGTAGAGATGGATGGAGTGCTCGCTCAGCAGGGTCATCGAGAGGTTAGTACTGGCAACTATCTCCAATTTGTTTTCTCTTCCTCCATACCTAGTTCTTTACTTTTTTTTTGTTTAACCTCTCCAATTAAATTTAATTATAACAGTTGTTGTTATTCTCAGTGTGTGGCATGACCCATTTTCCATTCAGTCATAATGACTATTAATAACGACAACCATAGCCCAACTTGGATGGGTGACCATAAAAAGGTTAACGTGTTTTAGAAAGGTTGATAAACAAGTTACAACGTACAGTCTGACCTACTAGTAATGAGGCTTTGGACATCTATCGTTTAATGGAATTTGTATAGCACTAAAAGTCTACATACCACAACTAGAATCTGATGTATTGATCCCTGGGCACAGATAAAGCCATGACACATCTCCATGCTCTCGACTACATCATGCTAGAAATCTAGTATGGTAATTATCCTAATACAAGAGATATCCAATGGGAGTTTGAGAACAAATGCTAAATATAAAGTTATCTACTTTTGTATTCATGTTTAACTGTCCTAATGCAGATACGCTCCTAGTTTCTCATGAAATGCTTAAGTATCTCATTTGTATTTTCTCTTAAAACTTCCCGACTGCCACAGGATGCACAGCAAGATACAGCATGTAACTATCTTGACATTGTACCACAAGTATTTGGTAATAAATGGATAGTAGAAAATTAGAGGCAACAGAGATGATTCTATAGAAAAATGCTGAGAGTATCACGGACAGCTAGAGAAACCAACGAGGAGATGAGTCAGGATTTGCGAGAGTCAGATATGAGACAGGGTTTACCTAATAATATCAGAATTAGACAATCTTAATTTTTGGAATACATGAGTCAGGAGAACATAGTTACAATGGGCATGATACAAAGCAAGAGATATCATGGACACCAGCATGAGAAAATATTAAATAGTCTGACTTCGCCCATGTGTTGTCGAGGCCCGAAAGGGGAGCAAAGAATAGCAACACTGTGTATCTTCCATGCATGTCGTACGAGGCGACTAAGGAGGTTATGGGATGGAGTTGTCTGTCCCATCCCATATAGGGTTCATGACCAAAAGCCATGCTGAAGTCGGATGTGTCAGGCAGAAAGGCGCAGATATTGCAGCTTTGCTGTAAACCATGACACAACGCATTCCGTTCTCCAGACTACATCCTGCTGATCTGCAGGAATTTGAGAACGAACGCAAAAGAAAGTCTGACTTCATTGCATGGCATAGAGTCAACAATGATCCTATAAAAGATACTGGAAATAAAGAGTTGTGGAGATTCATGATCACCTATGCCAGCACATAAGTCCTTAGAAAACTCTTCCATCTTGACTTATCTTTAGATATTGCTGCCAAATGTGTCTGTGTCTGTCAGTTAAAATGGTAACAAAGAATGTGATCTGCCATGAACATCACAAGAGGTGGCTTAGGAGGTTTTGGGGGATTGATGTCCCATTATAGAATGCCAAAGTGACCAAAAAGTATGCTGTAGTCATATGTGTTGAGCCAAAGCTGAGAACAATGAAACAACACATTCCATTCTACAGGCTACATCCCACTAACCAACATGAGTTTGAGAACAAGGCAGAAAAAGAATTATAACCACAATTAATAAGGTCACACTTTATTTTCTACAATTGGTAGTTAATGTGCTCTGAGAAAGTAGACTTTATTTATTATCATTCCTATATTTTTTTATATTTAAAAATCTGTAAAAAAATATTTTTATGTCAAAAAAGCATTAATATTATCTATATTTCTGTCACAGGCCTTTTCTACAGAGGAGCTCAGTAAGGCTAAAGAGCAAGTAGAAGTCACAACACACTTGCAACAAAATCTGGACAGAATATGGAAATGTGCTCGTTGGATACGTGACATTACTACCTATGCAAGAAACAGGGAGAAAAAATCTGGCATCCACTTGTCACATATATTTAGACTCTCGACATCAAGCAGCAACAGCACAAATTCGCTGACTGATGAAAATGAAGTGAAGAAGACGTTAAGAATAAATAACGAAGCAGAAAGTAATAACTGTCCCTTATCTTGTTCTTCCATGCTGTGTTTGCAAGGTATGAAACCAGACTCTGTTATTATTGAAAATGACAACAAACAGACTATTGATTTTTGTGTTCTGAATGAGGAAAATCCTTACAACTCTTTCAGTATTAGCAATGATGGAGCTTCTATAACCAATGACACAAAAACAGTTTATAAAGGATCCACTTCGGTGATATCAACTCCATCACAGCACACCCCAAACCCAACTCAGGTCTCATCTTCATTATCTCTACCGATATCAGCATCATCATCTAATACAGCACCAAAAGAATCCACACAACGGGAATCACCATATGCCATCATCAAAGTTCATGCTCTATACAATACTGGATTGAGCAAAAACGTCAATATTAAACTACATATTACAGAACAAACAACTTCTCGTGACATCATTAACTTGGTTGTCAGACACCTTAATACTATAGTTCAGAACAAAGGTCAAGGTTCCTTTGTGTACTCAGAAGAAGCTTTCGCTAGCTTCTGTCTGGTTCTCAAATTCCAAGGACATAAGAAAGTTTTAAGGGATGATTATAAACTTCTTCAGTTGAGAAGTCAGTTGCCAAGAGCTAAAGTCTGCATAACAACATTGGATACTGTGTTCTCTGAGGAGGAGATAGGACAAGCCTCAGTAGTTTGATTTGGTAGTTACTAAAGGACAAGCCTCAGTAGTTTGATTTGGTAGTTACTAAAGAACAAGCCTCAGTAGTTTGATTTGATAGTTACTAAAGGACAAGCCTCAGTAGTTTGATTTGGTAGTTACTAAAGGACAAGCCTCAGTAGTTTGATTTGGTAGTTACTAAAGGACAAGCCTCAGTAGTTTGATTTGGTAGTTACTAAAGAACAAGCCTCAGTAGTTTGATTTGGTAGTTACTAAAGGACAAGCCTCAGTAGTTTGATTTGATAGTTACTAAAGGACAAGTCTCTGTAGTTTGTTTTATAGTTACTAAGACAGTTTGCAGTTGGACTGAAGGTACATTAAGTACTAGGGTATCATGTGCACAATGGTATATTGTGCACCAGTGTATCAAATATAATGGGATATATTATACAACAAACATCCATATATATTAAGTACATCAGATGCACTAAGAAATTATACACCAAGGTACATCAGATGTACAAGAAAGTATACGCCACAGTACATTAGATGTGCCAGGATATTATATAGTGAGGTATATGATATGCTAGGATATTATACACCAATTTACATCAAATGTAATATATATATATATTATAACACCAAAGTACATCAGATGGAATATTATATTCTATATACCAAGGACACTTGGATATAAATATGGTAGTGACAATATTGTCAAAGGAAAAAAAATGCCACATTTCTGGAACACAATCAAGAGAGCTAGGAATGCACACATTCCTATTCTCAAACTGCTCATCTCTTTTAAGTATTTCGTTACATTAAGAACATGATATACAATATAGAAAGTGTGTCTCAGACAAACAGAATAACCATGAACAAGTAAAATAACATATGAAAGACATCCGTGGGAAAAGCAACATGATTAACAGAACTAAAACACATATTTCTGAGAATTAGTGCTAAATTTTAGAAGAAAAAAAAAATATATATATATATATATATATATATATATGGTATTTTTCTTCCTCTGCGTTCATTCCCACTCAAACTCTTGCAAATAAACAGGATGTAGTCCACAGAATGGAATGTGTTGTGTCACAGTTAACTTAGCTGCGATACCTGTGCCTTTCGGCCTGAGAAATCTGACTTCAGCATGGCTTTGGGTCACTTTGACCCTATTTGGAATTGGACAGACAACTCCACCGCAGATCCTCCTTAGTTACCTCTTACGACATGCATGGAAGATAAAGTGTTGGCATTATTTGCTCCCCTTTCTGAACTTGACAAGACATTGGCCTGGTCTGTTCATCTGACAGATGATCCATTGAGCAATAACGTCACTCATTGAGAAGCATCTTTCATGAGTGAATCTTCTATACGCGATCACGTCATAGAGACAACACATTTGTGTTTGCATCTTTTTCTTTTTGACTTCCATCAATTTTTAACTGTAGTTTTCCTAAATGACTCTTCCCCTGTGCATAGAGTTTGTTTCCAGACAGCGCTTTCAGCTTCCAGCACTTCCTTACTTTTTTAAGATTAATTGAAAAATCCTTCATTTATCCACAAATATTTGCAGATATCTTTATATCTCAGAAATGGTCTGTCACAGATTTATTGCTTTTCAGAAAGTTTACCAAATAGGACTTGTTTGGGAAAGCGCCTTTTTGATATTCTGCGCACATGACCATGGACAGAACAAGATTTGTTCTCACTCATCTGCATCGTTGAAGACAGAAATCTCTGGAGGATTCCGTGAACTGAAGCATCCAATTATGATACCCCTATGACCCTGAAGGTTTCAAGTGTATTTATATATATACTCTGAATGCCTCTCTGTTCTGGGCAAGCAAGCCTGCATTGGCCAGTGACATGTGCACACATTCTTCTATGCCTCTGGTCCATCGTCTTCTTGGTCTTCCTCTTTTTCTCTTCTGGCACTGTGCCCTCTTGAAACAACCTTTCGATGCCATCATATCGCTTTAAGTGTCCAAAATATTGGAGCTTATTTCTTATGATGGTATTTAGAAGCCACCCTTCCATTTAGTTTCAGTAATTTCAATACTTCAATGTTCTTCTTTTTCTCTGTCCATGATATTTGTAGAATCTTTCTGTAGCACTTTTCTAATGAATTTTTTAGTGTTTCCATGGTAGATGGTAAACAAGCAAGATGTGGTAATTCAGTATTTGTGACTTTTTTTATGCCATTTAATGTTCATGATTTTATGAAGACAACATAGATGAAAGGTTGTTAAAGTCTCCTCTTGTACTTTGACAATCCATGTTTCATAGCCATAATGTATGCTTGATAGATCTATAAAATTGTTATCATTTTTATATTTCGGTTTTTGAAGAAAAATGGACAATTAATAAATACTAGCATCAATGAAAGTCACAGCTATTTGTGCTAATAAAATCATGTGAGAGAATATAAGAGAATCTAATGAGCATTAATTAGAGTTACAGATGGGCATTCTTTTAAAGAACAAACATCAATATTTTGTATGTATGTTATAAGAAAAGATATACAGTCAAATCCCATTATAAAAACTTGGTCGGGACTGAAGAAATACATATGCCATAACAGAAATTTTCTATTTACAGTACAAACAACAAAGAATAAATACAAGTGTTGGAAATATGTTATAAAATTATATGCTATACAGGGATTCGTTTTCCTCCCTATCGGCTATTGTGAATTGGCTACAAACAACGAAAATTTGACAAATAAAACATTGTAAACAAATGTCTCACTATTACGATAACAGGTTTTATACACAGATATCTAGATACAAAAGAACATGATACAGTGTCACATAAACAGTTGTCGGCAAACATTGCAGGCATTTCCCTTGCAGCAAGTACCAAGTCCTTTTCCAGAATAGTGCTACATGCTATTATGTCACTCATCTTGGCTGATGTGCCTGGTCCTTGGCCTCTTTGCCTATACTTTGTGCCAGGCCAAAAGGCGCAGACATCCGAAGACTTCTAAAGGATATTGTATTACTATTTTAAAACCTTGTCTGTGATGGCCAAGATACCAGGTTCAACACTCGGCACAGTCAATTATGCATTAAGACCATTCAGAATGCAATGGCAAACTACAGTACATATTAATATTTCCTAGAAAATCACTACAGCCAAAACAATGCTGGGTTCACAGCTATATCCTGAATATAGTATGCTACCAATTTATCAATTTTAGAGCACTTTGTTTGCAAGGGATCAATAAACTTGAGTGAGAGGAGTAATGAAAATATGCTTGTTTATAAATTTATTTTTATATTGGGAGTTGCAATAGGTCATTGATAGAACCATGGCCACAAGACATGCACCCAACAAACTGTGTGGTAACTATTTTTGTTAATGTAATTACAATAGAACACCTTGCTGGAGCTACACTGTGGATTGCTGCTGAGATACTCCTGTGTAAAAAAAAAGATATCTGAGAAGAAATGATCATTGAAAAAAAAACTGAAATGATTTTTAAAAGTTGTACAGTACAAGTAGACACCACTAAACCACTAGACCCCATAACCATATACTAGTTTATGTGGTGGAGTTGGCTGTCCCATCCCATATACTGTCAAAGTGACTCAGAAGCCATGTTGAGAAGTCGGATGTTTCAGGATGAAAGGCGCAGATATCGCGGCAAAACTGTAAACCACGATAATGCATTCCGTATTCAGGACTATATTATGTTCATTAGCAAGAATTTGAAAACAAACACAAAAGAAAATAACAGATGATTTATCAATGAAGATGACCCACATATAAGTCAAGAATTAAACAAGTATAACAACTTCACAACAACTAAATCAATGTATCAAAAATGAAACCAATTATCAATAAAGAAACTATCACCAAGGAAAATAACTTAGTTTAGTGAAATTGATAAAACACTGCCAAAGTTTGTTGCCAAGCCATTGGCACAAATAAATATAAATATAAACTGTAAGAGGATATCTGATACGATGGAGAGAACCGTAATAACAAAACAAAACTGTGACAGGATGCAATTCCGTTCTTTGAACTACATGTTGCTGGTAGTCTATTAGGGAATTGTCCTGTTACAAAAATGTTCAGTGAGAATTTGAGAATGAATGCTTTAAAAATCCAGAAACCAACTTACCAAACAGGTAACTAACTTACTTATCAATCAGGAAAATAACTTATCATTCTGAAAAACATCTTAACAAGTAAGCCAAGTCTAAACCATAAAACTATCTTTTCTATCTGGAAAACATCAATGATGTAACCAATTTATTGTCGGTTTTCTTTGTTGATTTCCTGGCTAAGTTGGTTCCTTATTGTTTCTGTAGAGATGATTTCCTTAGTAATTGTTGGTTTCTTGGTCGATAGTTAATTTCCTTGTTGATAATTGATTTCCTTGTTCATAAATGTGTCTTCATATTTGATGCAAAGGGTAATGTTAAAAGTAAACTGAGTTATGAATCAACATCACAGCACAGTCTCCCATAAGTGTTCAGCTGTCTAGTCAGTGGCTGACCATAAACCACCTGACTAGGTCACCTACCGCACTTACTCAGTAGTGACAGTGCCATCTCTCGACTTCCCCAGAGCATGAGGCCTGGTACCCAACTTTCTGATGACTGGGTGAATCACAAGAGTAATTTTTATTTGAAACAACAAATAATGAGTGGATTCAAAACCTAGGTTTGCTGGTCAGTAGGCGAATGACTTAAAATTATGCCACTGTGGCTCCCATATTTTATACACTGGTCTGCAGGGTCATTTTTCTAAAATTATAAAAGCAACAGAAACATATTAATGATAATATATTTGTAAGATATACTTAGATAAGAATCATATGTGAGATGTATTTGATATTTTTTACTTGTTACTGTTCACAATTGTGTATGATCTCATTATTAATTTTGTTTTTAAATTACAAAAAACTTATGGACATATTTATGATCATTATTGAAATGAAAAACATGTAAATATATGTCAAAAATGCAATATCACAGTTGTTTATAAACCTATGTGATTGATTTTTTTTTAACCAATGTTTGAAATGTGCAATAAGAGAACATGTATTAGTATGTTCAGTCTCATTGATGTTGATACATTTTAAAAAATCTTATTTTTGTAAGTAAGAATATGCCAGTTTCTTCTACATCCTGAATGTATGACTTATTTCTGAATTTTGAGTGATGGCTGAATGCACTATGTAAAGATTACTGTTATAGTTATTTTTACAGATCAAACATAATTTTGTGTGAAATAGAATTTGGGTTGGTTAGAATCTGAACTTGTATATCTGAAAGAAAGAAAATGTATTGAAACATGACTATTGTCTCATGACTTGCCGAATGCCTACACTTCAACCATACTTGTTGTTCGTCCATCACAAGTGATGATGACCATTTGTTACATCCACTTTTGAAAATTCAATTTTAGTTATGTTCTTGATTATGAGTTCGTAGATGGCTAATGAGCACTTCAAATATTTTTGAATACCTTCAAATACCTCGGATCCAGTATATGCAGCGATGATAAATGCAAAGCAGATCTAAAAATAAGGCTGGAGATGGCTTTAGCGTCCTTGTCAAGGCTGTGATTTGGAAAAGCAACATCAGTGTTGGAGTGAAAATCAAACTGTATAAGTCGCTGGTGCTTTCTGTTGTGTTGTATGGTTGTGAGAGTTGGACACTCACTGCGGACATGGAGAGAAGATTACAGGCTTTCGAGTATAAATGCTACAGAAGAATTCTAAGAATTTCCTATAGGGAACATAAGACCAATGTGTACGTAAGAAATAAAGTAGAGATGTGTGCAGGTGTCCAGGAGCCATTGCTTTCAATAGTGAAACGACGAAAACTAGCATGGTTCGGACATGTATTCGGACATGTATGCAGGTACGATTCCTTGTCAAAAACAATACTGCAGGGAACTGTCGAGGGTGGAAGAAGCAGAGGAGGGTAAATAAAGACATGGACAGACAACATCAAGGAATGGACAGGGCAAGATATTTCCACACTCATCCGCATCACTGAGGATAGAATTCGCTGGAGGACTCTGTGTGCTGAAGCATCCAATGTGGTACCCCTACGACCCTGAAGGGTTATCGGTTTATTGATTGATTGATTGAATGAGCACTATTCGAGCTGTGTAAATGTCCTTGGACAGTTCGGACGTGGAATGATGACAGTAGACGGATCTTGGTCTATCCGTAACTTTCGAGCTGCTCTCCGCTGTTGAGCTGCTGCACTTTTCCTCTTTTCACAAGATGATGCGCTCTTATTGATTTTAGAACGCCATGTAGATCTATTTTGTGCAAGTTCTTCCCATGTATCATAGTCTATTTCAAAGGCTTTTAGTGATTTCTTTAACGAGTCTTTGTAGCGCTTCTTTTGGCCACCTTGAGATCGTGTGCCCTTCTCCAGCTCACCATAGAGAAGTATCTTTGGCAGACGATGGTCTGGCACCAAATGATCTGCCCAACGAATCTGTGTCTACATCAGGTTCGTGTCAATGCTGGGGATACCAGCTCTATCAAGGACAGTGGTATCTGGAATCTTGTCTTGCCATCTGATGTTCATAACTTTTCTGAGACAATTGGATGAAAATGATTGAGTTTTTTCACATGACGTCTATACACAGTCCATGTTTCACTAGCGTATAATAGCACTGGAAGTACCACTGCTCTGTAAACTTTCAGCTTAGTCTGTAGGTTAATGCCATTTCCACACCAAACATTTGCGTACAATCTGCCAAAAGTACTCCTTGCTTTGGCGATCCTTGTATACACTTCATCATCAACGTTGGCATTTTGTGATAACGTACTGCCTAGATATGTGAATCTATTCACAACTTTCAGTGCTACACCATTTACCTTTATGCAGGGCTCGAGATAGCTTTTGCCAAGTGCTGGTTGTAACATGACTTCTGTTTTCTTCTGTGTTAATGGTAAGCCCAAAGTTAGTACAGGCTTTGGATAATCTGAGACTGATCTACAATGTATTATAGACAGTGTTGACATTTAGGGCACAGTCATCAGCAAATAGAAGATCCCTGATTGTGTGTGTTTAACTTTGGTTTTTGCTTGGAGCCGCCGAAGGTTGAATAATTTTCCGTCTATGTGATAGGTGATGTTTACTCCCAGGTCTAGATCTTTGAAAGCATCATCCAACATAGCAGAGAACATGATGCTAAATAGGGTAGGTGCTTATATTCTGTATACTTATATTCACACAAACTATAATTAATCAATTTGATCTTACACTGGAGGACTGAACAGAAGTAATGTCTTTGTGTTCAAGATGTTTCAATAGGTGCAGTCTCTTCTATTGTATTTACCTTTCAACTTTCTGTGGAGCAGAGGTCTGCATCAAAAACTCCATAATCTTACTCTATCTTTACTTATTTCTTCTGCTCTTTCCACATTTTATCCCACCATTTTTTAGTCTGTTTCTCTTTCCTTAGGGAATTTCTTAGCCTCTTTTTTTTTTCTTTCCCTGCCTAGATTTCAGAACTATATTTCTCCTTCTTGGAGATTAGATTCTTCTGATTTATTTTGTTGTGTTGGGTGTTCTGTTGTGGTTTGTGTTCTTTTAGTTTTGATTATCTTTGGTGTACATCTACTCCTCCTTAGTCACCTTCAATGACCTGCAAATTAACATCATTAAGTGCCATCTCCGCAATGAAGGTTGGCTGCAACCCAACAGGCAAAACAGGTGGATAAATGAATCATTATTAGGAAGCTTTGAGAAATTATTCTAAATAAATAAAGTACTTCATGCTCCCCAGCAGACAAACATTTTGTGTTGGTCATCAGCGAGCAAGCAAAGAAGAAGAGAGAAAGATTCAAAACCAACAATATAGCAATACAAGAAAAAATGGTTGCAAACATATGCTGAATTATGTTAAATGTAAATGTGTGAGCTATATGACAATATTTTCAGCCTGGAATGAATGCTGATTTGTGTAATGACAAGATATGTTTCATTTACCTTGTTTGTGTGATAATTATAGAAAATTTACAAATGATTTTAAACATATCACCACGTATAATTTTGGTAAACACTGTGATGAGCTGTCAATCAAAGATCATGTGCAGATATGTGATAATAGCATACCTTTTTTTATTAAAAAAATAAACATTGCTGAAGAATTATATTTGTGTAGCTTTATTGATGTATCTATGTTGTTTGAGAAGTACAAACTGGTTGTTGAACTGGTAACTCTTTTGCTATAAATGTCAGAAGGTGGCAGATGAGATTTGAACTTGGTCCATCCAAGTGACACTAATTCACCTCACAACATAAGTTAGTTAACAAATATTCAGAGTTCAATCAATGCCAATATCTGCCCACTTCTAAAAAAATATATGTGGTTTTAGTCAAGATATTTAATAGGTATATTCTCAAGATGTTTAACGTGTATTCTCAAGGTGTTAAACATGTGTATTCTCAAGACATCGAATATGCAACAACAGAGGGTCAGCCTATGGGCTGAACAGACATACTCATTGCTCTTCATGAGTCCTCACAGTCAGAAGATTTTGAGATGAATGAGCATGAGTCAATATCGAGAATGCGAGAATTGGGAGTGAAGATGGGCTTGGCCCGTAGAGAACCCCTGACAAAGATTTCAAAAAGAGCAGTGAACCAACATAGAACTGGAACCATCAGCCATTATACACTGAAAGATTTACTGAAGCGGAGATCGGAGCACCTATGGACGTGTCCGGTGTGCGAAGAGGATAATCAAAAGACCTAATTCTTAAGACGTTAAACATGTGTATTTTCAAGACATTTAACATGTGTATTCTCAAGACGCTTAACTTGTATTCTCAAGACACTGCTGTAAATGTTTAAATATAAATGCAAAGTTCAGGAAATTGTTCGTGTTTTGTCTTCTACTTCTGCATTCATTCTCAACAGCTTACTGTTAGCAGGATGGGGAACAGAATGTATTCTATCATAGTTTACACTGTTATATCTATTCCTTTTGATCTGTCACATCTGACTTCAGCATGGATCAAACTTATTTTTCTCTATCGGATGGGAGAATCAACTTCACCCAAACTTCAAATCAACTTCACCCTCCACCAAACTTCCTTAGTCACCACGTAGGACATACATGAATGTTCAGTGTTACTGTTCTTTATTCCCCCTTTTTGAGTCACAGAAACACAATTGTGCTGTGTTTTGAAGCTGTTATAGGATTTTATACTCTATGCTATGGACCAGCGACATCGAAGAATGTATGCACGTCTCTGACCAATGCAGGCCTGCTTGCCCAGAACAAAGAGGCGTTCAGAGTATCCACGACGAAGACAATGTTCTGGAAAGAATATATCACTTGATATAGGATGCTGTATTTGCTGTATTGTTGGCAAGCTCAGAGATGCTGATGATGAAATGTTCCCTTTAGCTGTCAGCAATTAACCATTGACAGCCCAGTCTTTCTGACAAAAACAGAGGTCCTCGGTTGAGTAACCAAGGCAATACTGGACACATATAAGGTTTGTTGTCTCAAAGGCAATGGCTGTGTTAGGGAAGGTTTTATGGATGCATATTTAGTTCCCGGAGGAATGCATTACAGTGCAGAAGTATCCCAGAATCATTACCTCCTGCCAAGATAAACCTCAGATAGCATACACTTCTGAGGCCAACTATCTCATTTTTTGGGTCAAATTTGTTGACCCATCTGCACATCTAGCATTCCTCACCACCTATGAGTCTGTCACAAAGGACAAAACTGTACTGTCCACTGGCTTGCATTTCTTTGTCATCTATGGGGATTCTTTTTTTTATTCACTTAAAATATGTCAGCTATAAGTTTGTCTCCTCAATAAGCTTCACCTTCTTATGCAGCTCATATAGAGGTCTATATAACTTTGATTCCAGTGTTGTTTCTGTGGGCCAGTATGTATTTCTCATTATATCATACTCAGGACATTCTTGATGAATATGTGCTGCAGTCTGTAGTGTCTGTCTACATAGCTGTTTCCTAAATTTGTTATACTTGTTACTGCGGAGCCGGTTGTGTCCTGTTCTGAGGTGTAGAATTGCAACATATTCTGATCTTTTCATGCGATGGTAATTTTATGTTGGTGTGTTGTGGCTTTCTGATTTGGTAATCTTCTTCTTCTTCAGCGTTCATTCTCAAACTCCCGTTGGAACTCTCTTGTAGAAGGACCTTGGTCCTACTAGATTTCCAGCAGGATGTCGTCCAGAGAATGGTAATGCATTGTGTCGCCGTTTTATTTGCGCCAATGGCCCGACACATCTGTCTTCGGCAGCGATTTGGTAATCAATTTCTGTACTAATAATTATTATTTTGTACTAATAATTGATTATAATCAATTATTAAAATATTGGTACACCTGGTTGGTCATTGGTTACACTTTCCTTAGCGAGTTTATCTGCTCTCTCATTTCCTGATATTACATTGTAAAATGGTATCCATTGCAAGGCTACCTTATTACACAGTTGGTTACACAGTTCAGTCAGTAGTGTTTGTAGGTCTGGTAGTTTTTCAAACCAAAGAGTTGAAGTACTTATCTTGCATCTGACAGAAATACCACAAATTGTGGACCAAGATTGGAGTTCAACAGTTTTTGAGATGCAATCGTGATTGCCTGAATTTATGCATCATAGTTATTACAGAATTTTCCTGTTGGTACTCTGATCATATCCTTAGCATTGTTTGGCTACTTTGTATATGCGCCTGCTTCTCCATTCCATATTGCATTTTTGCTGACCCATATGTCCTACAGATATTCATCATCCAGTAACATGGACATCCTCACCGAATATTCCTTTTACTTTAGTCTGAATGTGTATTGGTAACTCATGATTCTCTCTGCACTGAGTTATTTCTGGCACAGACCTTTGAGGAGCTGTAAACCTTAGGCAGATCTTAGAGTTGCTTACGAAGTCATTTGACCTGGTTGATAAAGCTGCTTCTTTCAGTCTCCCCCAATAGCTAGGTTTT
The DNA here is from genome assembly GCA_034231615.1 of Meghimatium bilineatum. Taxonomy (NCBI): domain Eukaryota; kingdom Metazoa; phylum Mollusca; class Gastropoda; order Stylommatophora; family Philomycidae; genus Meghimatium; species Meghimatium bilineatum. Next base: position 62,531,853 of record CM067321.1, on the reverse strand, counting down.
GAAATCTATCCCTCATTGGATGGTTTGTCATACAGTGAAATTTTTCTGTTTGTATTAACATCTTTGTGTCTCTGTGTTATCATAGTGTTTGCAATCTCCCATCACTTTCTATTATGGATGTTGACTTTTCATTGCCCCCATGATGAACAAAAGCATCTGGTTTTTCACTTTATGTAGTTTCTGTAATATGGTGTTTGATACAGCATTTCACGCAGCTGAAATAAGAAAATCATCACTTGATAGATGACAAAGGACGAAATTTAGAAGCCATGTAGTGATGACTTTTTTCACATGACAAATTTTCAACCTGGCTGACTGTTGACTCTAAAAATGTTGCCCAACTTTCCTTAGTCGCCTTCTACGACATTCCTGAAAAGAAGACAGTAGTCCTATTCTTTTTACTCTGAACTAGAAAACTAGAAATCCAGGACCTGGTAGCTACACAGAGTTCAGACATAGCATTCTTCATTTTGTTATGAATCTGGGGCATTTGATCAGTACACATTTTAATTAGTTGTGTCACTAAGACTAGTTCCATCATCTCTATGCTCATGTGGATAGGCAGCACAGACTATGAAACATATTTCGCAATACTGCATCACACTAAACCAGTTGCAGAGAAAGCACTAGACTTCAGAGGCAGACATCCTAAGAAAGCTGTATGGGAGCCTTGAAGAACTTTCATGTATAACAACATTTATCAAGAAAACTGGACTTGCTGCGTAGACATGTTAAACTATGAATGAACAAAGAAAAATGAGTTGTGTTAGTTGAAGAATAGAACTGTAGAGGAAAGCTTGATTCAAGGTAATGAGGTTTTGCGCACCTCTGTGTTGCCAGCCTGAAAGGGGAGCAAAGAAAAGCAACACTGTTTACCTTCCATGCATGTCGTAAGAGGCAACTAAGGAGGTTACTGGATGAAGCTGGATATACCATCCCATATAGGGTCAGTGACCCAAAGCCATTTTGAAGTCAGATGTGTCAGGCTAAAAGGTGCAGATATTGCAGCAATGCTGTAAACCATGACACAACGCATTCCGTTCTCCGGAATACATCCTGCTAATCTTCAGAAGTTTGAGAACGAACGCAGAAGAAGAAGAAGTTTTTCTAATAACTAGACACACAAATTGACGCTTCGACAAAAATATCCGGTAGAGAGCACTGCTTTTCAATTACTGTTTAATTGTTAGGCTACCAGTGCCAAACCTGGTCTCTCTCTCATCTTCACATTACAGAAAGAATAGTGACATGTGAGATGAAATGCTTGAGGAAAACCACAGGGGTCACCAGGCTCGATAGATTATGAAATGAAGATACCAGAATAGGGAAAGAATAGGTATAATACCTTGCACAGAATACATAGAAAGGCAGCAGATCAAGTGGTTTGGCCACATTATGAGAATGCATAACGATAAGTTACCCGTACAGGCATATAACCAAATGAGATCGCGGTACAAAGCCAGAGAAAGACCTCAGAAAAGATCGATAGAAAATGTCAGGGACATCCTGAACAAACAAGGTCATAGCACAGCCAAGGCCACAAATCGGGCTATAGAACGCAAGCTCAAGCTCCAATCAACCCTACCCTTAATGGCAATAGTGGATAACAAACCACCAGGGGAAAGACAATAAATATATAGGCCTATTTGTTTCAGTAACATTGCCAGTATTGATTAAACTCCATGTACAAACTGTATCTGTCAATTGCTTTTGATGAGCATCACCTCAACAACAGCAAAAATTTAAGAAAAAAACAACAATCCATAGATATGTCTGGCAAGAGACGAATTACAATATTTATTATACATTGCTGATGTGACGATCATGACCATATGTAATACATTCTTTGAACATGAAATACATGGAAAACTGGAGACAGAAAGATGAACCAAATAGATTATATTATGATCAACAATCTATTTAGAAATAGTGTCAACTAAAACATATCCAGGAACAGATATCAGCTCTGACCATAATCCAATGTTGTGCAAAATACATGTCAAACTTAAAAAGATAGAACATAGAAGAAAGCAAGATCCACAGATAGATGCATCAGCACTAAAACAACAAGACATACAACAAAAACACCTTGTAGATGTAAGGAATAGATATGAACATCTAATGATAGAGTGCATGGAACAATACAGAAGGGAAAATCCAGAAGAGAAAATAGACAATAAATGGGACAGACTAAGGACAAGTATTCAAACATCAAATAAAAATTTACCAATAAGAAAAGCCAAGACCAAACAAACATGGATGACAGATGAAATAATAGAGAAAATGTGAGAAAGAAAGCTAAAAAATACCCCAAAATACTCAATTATAGACACTTGATGATGATGTGATGAGCCCACAAATTCTTAAGCTTTCAAAAGAACATCAAAAATCTTACCACAAATAAACTTGAATGAGATCTCTCCTTTATCCACTATAAAACTTCCAACTGAGTGATGCTTGAATGAATCATATTTGAGCTCCAAACAGTGCCATACAGTTTCATATCATCTGGTCAGGTCCAACCCAACTTATCGTAAATTGGACAGATTTGCAATAATTCGCTATGAATGAGATACAACAGAATAATTTAAAGAAATATATGAAAAAATATTTACACGGTATGCTCAAATGAACACACCTGTGCAGCATCACCTATGACAGCACACAAAAAGCATGAAGACGTCATCACTTGCATAATAAGCATACACCAATGAACAAATGGCAATCTGATAATTCTTTTTGTATGCTTAGTGCCTGATGTAAGCAGTTGGCACCATGACGGGGGTTGTAACGAATCTGTCCAAATTTGACAAATGAGCAGTGATTCAGTTTTTTACAGTCAAAGAATGTTGATCAACCAACATTAATCAAAGAACACATGCAGTGTACGGTGAAAAATGTGTGTTGAAGATAACAGCGATGGACTGGAGTCAAATATTTTGGGAAGGGTGACAGGTAACAAATGATCTTCCATGCCCGGTTCAGACGCATGTTGTTGTGACAGAAGAAGCCATACACATGATGGATGCAGAAATACAGGATGACTGCCACTGAAGTTTACATTCGCTAGTTGATGGGTGAAGAAATAAAATAGACATGTATGTAGGTGTACAAGAACCAATGCTTTCAATAGTGAAAAGATGAAAACTAGCATGGTTTGGACATGTATGCAGACATGATTTCGAGTCAAAACAATACTGCAGGGAACCATCGAAGGGGAGAAGCAGAGGAGGGCAAATAAAAACATAGACAGATAACATCTATAGTGCGTTCATAAATAATTGTCCACCGATATTGTCTATTTTCTCCATAACTACTGAACTACTGGCTTCATATTTTGCATGAGTGCATTATTTCTTAACAACATTATAGAATTATGATTAATTATTATCTACATTGAACGGATTTATCGCAGCAGTCGCTAAGAATGCAGTTTTTAAGGTAGCAATACATTTCTTTTGATAGTCGTAATAATAGACGGGTTTACATTGAAAATTACTACCGGGTATATTTTTTTGTCAATGAAGAGAATTGTGTATTATTTGTTTATTGTTGTATTTTGCATTCTTGCTATACATTGGCTGTTAGGCAAAGTGTGAATGTACTAGCCAATTATATGCACGATTATATAAGAAGACATCATCATTGATTACATTATACTATCGTGAAATGTCTTTAGTGAGCATCTTCATGCATCGAATAGCACAATCTTAGAACGTCAATTAATATTTACATGTGTGACACATTAAGTGGGCATTTTGTTTAAAGATTTCATAGTTAATTATATTAAAATAATAGCAGAATGTTATTTTCCTCAAAGGTGTATCTCATATTAGACAATTTTTTATTGTGATGTCTTCAACATATCATGGTTTTGTAAATAATTACATAAAGCAGCATTTACAATTATATTACAAACATGTCTTGGAAAGTTAAATTCATTGCACTAAAAAGTATAACTATGAGATTGTACAAATATTTTTCACAAAAGGCGCGATGCAGAACTCTATTTCATAGTATTTCATACTGTCAAGGTGGCTACGAAAAGATAACCATAGTTTTTTTTTTTAAAAGAAACGAGAGGACGAAAAATGTTGTAGATCATTTTGTTAAAGAAAATAATTAAGAGAACAATTCGTAGACTTTTGGATTGCAAAGAAGCTTTGACATTAACGACATTGAAAATGTATACAGAAAAGAACAAGGACATTAATATTTCTAAAATGAAATTACATACATGTAGCAGAAGCGTCTTGTGAGAAAACAACATTTAGTAACTATGAGAAGTAAATATTTGAGACAAATCAGGAAGATGCATAAAGAAAATTATGATATAGTAAAAAAAGTGAAATAACCCATAACAATTATTAATGGCGTCGGGGTGTGAGATGTTAGCGATCTCACATTTTCAGTGGCTCTACAATGAGGGTGGTAGCCATCTCTTCTCCCTCGCATTCTTTATTTCTTGGATTAATCCAGTACCCATTTATGGCTGGGTCGATCTGAAAAACATTTCCGCCTCAACTGGGGAGTGAACCCAGGACTACTCATATGCGAAGCCAGTGAGCTAACCACTGCACTAGGCGGCTCCCTATGATATTGTATATACAGATGAAACGTGGATCAACGCTCATCACACTAATAAAAAGAAATGACCATCTGTAGATGGAACTATTAAAAGATATGTACCGAGCAGCAAAAATCAAAGATTAATAATGGCAAATACAGGTTGCAGACAAAATGTTCTTTTGAAGAATGGTGAACTCATTTTCATTTCCTAATCTACCGATAATCGAGACTACCATGCTGAGATGAATGGTAAGATATTTAGATATTGGATAGAAAAGACTGTACTTCCATCATTAGATAGACCATCCTGTCTGGTTATGGACAAGCTTCCTACCATAATGTTATTGCATGCGAAGATAAGATCCTTACAACCTCATCTACTAAGGCAGATATTAACATATGGCTTAGAAAAGAACATACCCGGTACTCCATTTACTGAAATGCACTTGAAACCGGAGTTACTGTTAATGGTAAAGAATGTACACAGAGCGAAGACTTTCCACAATTATATACACATTTAACTGTTAAATATATATATCGCTACATATAATCTCAATGCAACGAAAGAAAAATATTACATTCGGAATACTGTACTTCATTTTTACCCATGCTATGACATATTACGATACACCTATACCAGCAATTACTGTAAAATTTATTTTCCATATACAATAAAAATCAGTACTAACTTAAAAACAGCATTCGTAGCAACTGCAGCGATAAATCCTTTCAATGTAGATAATAATTAATCATAATTCTGTAACATGGTTAAGAAATAATGCATTCATGCAAAATATAAAGCCTGTACGTTCTGTAATTACGGAGAAAATAGACAATATCAGTAGACAACTATTTATGAACACACTATAGGAATTGACAGGACAAGATTTTTCCTCACTCCTCTACATCATTAAAGATAGAAATCACTGGAGGACTCTGTATGCCAAAGCACCCAATGTGGTACCACTACAAATGACAGATTATGGGTTTATAGATGGATAGGTAATTGAAAAACTGAATTAAACAACTTTCTTCTTCTTTCTCTTTCTCCAGCCAAAGACACAGATGCTGATACAGTTTTCTTCAATGAACAGCAATGTGGTCACCAGTCCTGAGACAAGTCCATAGCGTGGAGCTTGCCTATCAGAGCTGTTTTCAATGGCCATAGTGTTCTTCTGGTTTTATGCACTGGGTACTTCTGAAAAATTAAACCTTTTTGGTTTATATATATATATATATGTAAAGTCACAAAGGTTTGGATTTAATATTATTGCAGTTTTTCTATTATTTTCATCACAATCTTGTAACATACTCTACCTGTGTGTTGCTGGAGTCTGAAAGGAGAACAAAGGACTGTGGCCTGTCATGACCAAGCAACACTATAACCTATCATGCATGTCATAAGATGTGACTAGTGAAAGGTTATGGTGATTTGTGATTGGATGTCCAATCTCATACTGAAGAGTCAAAGTGATCCAGAAGCCATGCTGAGGTCAGATGTGTCCAGGTCCACCGGCTCAGATATCACAGCATAGATGTATACCATGACACAATTCATTCTATTCTCTGGAATACATCCTGCTAATCTGCAGGAGTTTAGGGATGAAAGAAGAAGAATAAAATGAATGATTATCAAAAAAACAATGATTTAAAATGAAAAACATGAATTCATGATTATAAAATTAAAATGTCAAATATGACAATGCAAAATGTGAACTTATTTGTTGAACAAAGGAATAAGCACAAGAGAACGTAAAATGAATTTAAATGAATATACTTTATTGTTTAACACAGACCATCAGTCAATTTATATCTATTCATACACTGAGAAATCACTTCATTTAATTTATCTTTGAATTGGTTTTATTAAATGTGAATTTTTCATTAGCAATTTAACGCACAAATTAAATATTTAGCCACAATTTTTTTGTCAACTAAGGTAGAATAAACACACAGGAACTTGCAGTCAGTTTTGATCGATAACTTTCACTATGTACATTAAATGAAATAACACAATTAGTACCAACAAAGAAAAAAATTTTTAAGCACCATCACCCTGTCCTGACACTCACAGCAAAATTCTACCAACATTTCTTTCCTATTTTATGATCTTTAGTATCAATCTTTCACACATCACTCGAATTCCCAAAGACAATTCAGACAAAACTCAACTTGTACACTACAGGTCTATCTCAATATTAAAGTTGGACCATAAAATACTAACAAAAATAAATACAAACACTTCATGACAACATTAGAACGTAATGTTTCGACCAAAAAGTCTTTATCAGATATAAGGTGACATATTCTTTTCAGAAAGTATTGGTAGTCTTCTTTATTAATCTTGTGAACTCCTCATGATTCTGGATAAGTTAACCTGCCATGACCAGGGGCATGTTTAAACAATCTGAGATGTTTTTTTATACACTGGCAAAAAAACAAAACAATTTACAACTTCAGACCATAAATCAGATCAGCAATGGTCACCACTGAAGAATTATTATTGCCTTTCCATATAGCATCACCATCAAAACATTACTCCTGCAACAAACAAAAAAGAGTACTACATATAGTTAAATATAAAACTATATAAAACTATATAATTAAATACTTGGCAGTTTCTCTTTCCTTTTATTTCAATCAAGAAACTGCAATTACATACACACTTTTCTAAAGCAGTGATTATCATATAACATCTCTGAGGGTGACAGCTCTCTGCATTGGGGCATGTAGACATTAAAAATTTGAGGGGGAGGGGGCCACAGGCATGACTATAGAAAAGGGGGCAACAGAAAGTTAACTTTTCTGGGTCCTGTCTACTCTGATGATGCTGAAGTAAACAATGTGATGTATTTTGGAAAAGAAAATGTTAATATTGTTACTAGAAACTTAGGTCCCGACTAATGTTAATTAAACGTATGTGTTTCTCAGAGAGTTTTCATATCTGTGCAATATGTGTGTTGTTGTTGTCCGTGTGTTGATCGACCGACCTATTTTCACAGTAGGTTGGGATTATACACGTTGAAAGTTTTGACTAAAATCATATTTTTTTTAGGGAGGCAGTGTGGTCAAAAATGAAAGATGTTTTGACTCAAGGTGCAAAGCAATTGGGTGCTATCTGTGCTGACCTGATTCAAATCCTGCTTGCTGCGTGACGTTTCTTTAAATTGTCAATGATTCTATATTATATTATTCATTTACTGATTTATTTTGGGGGAAAGTCATATAATGTAGGTCATATAATATAATGTAAATGGGGTTTTCTATAGTGTACAGAAATCTGCCTATTGGTGTTATTTGGGGCATTGATTTCATTACTTTTTAAGTAGGTGTGCATGCTTGATGGTGCTAACTCACAAATATCAGATCTAGTGTATTTAGTTTAGTAGACTCAATTTAAAGGTGGGGTTATTTTTGGATGGATTTATTGAAGTTTTGGGTTAGGATTAGGCTGTATTAGCTATAGAATAATTGTAGATTGTTTTCATTATGGTAACGATATTCTCACTTATTTATGCATATGATGCTGTCCACTAGCAATGTGCTGCCTTTGCATGTACTCAACAGACAATTTCCAGGGTGCACCAGGAGGAGGTGCTTTTAGGATGTTGGTTATCTGCTAACTCTGGAAATACACGAGAGTAATGCATATCCCTTTGCACCCCGGACAAGGTACAAAATAAAGCACTTCATCTTATCACACGTGCCATGTACACCACAAATGAAATGGAAAAAATATAGGTATCAAACTATTACTATACAGACAGGATACTAAGACCATTATCCAAACAAAAAAGTACAAGAGCATGCCAGCACATCCAATGAAGACCAGATTTGGTACCTAGCCAGTGGAAGGCTGAAGAGAAGCTGTTTGACTCACAATCGAAAAAGTTTAAACAGAAAATCCAAAGATGAACTACCAGACATAACAGATGAAATAACACCAACATTTCTCCCAGTTCCATGGGAGCAATGTCAAAAACATTATTATCAGAACCACCATACACAACACTTACATTATTAAAGAGTTAAATTCTCTCCTAAAGAAAACAACAGTTGCTAACATGACTGAAGATATGCACTCAATGAGAAGTGTGGATATAAGTATATACTAATGAATCAGCACCAAAGCATTGAAGAACAGAGGTGCTAGAGTGTACATAAAACATCCAGAAAAAAAGAAAATGAATTCACATGTTCACCAACTGGAATTGTCTGCAACAACTACTCTGCGGAGGTACAGGCAGAAATAATACAAATCACAGCAACACAATGTCAAATGTTGGTGTTTCTTACTGATGCAATGTCTGTCCTACAAATTCATAACTTGTTGGACATCCTCCGATATTTGGGTGAGTTATATTTATATCTGTCCCACAAGCTCTTGACAGTGATAAGTTATACAAGATGTGACCATACAGAGAACGGTAGTGCTACAGTGAATACCATCCCATGATAATATGTCTTTATGATAATATAGGTACGAACAGACAGAAAATTGAACACAAACATCAAACGGAGACTACATGAAATCAATATAGTGGAAACAGACAGGTCTAGAAAATATAACAAAAATGTGAAAATCACAGAAATGTTTTTCTTTCTTTTTGCTTTATACCCCTTCATGCCTTGCAGCACCAGGGGTAGAAGTGTTCTCTGGAGATGTCTTTTTTTGTGTGTGCTTCATGTATGTTTGTTTTTGTTTACTCCTTTATTTCTGTAATTCATCATTTGCATGGTCTGCCCTAGGCTTTGTAACCACTGTGCCTGTATAGTAATGTTTTTTGAGGGGCACTGTCTAATGGTAGTCTGGAAGCATGTGACAACCACTTGATATGTTGTTTTCTGGTGTAATCCAGGATTGGCATTGTGTTTGTTAGTATTCTGATGTTTTCATTTCTGATTTTAACTCTTATTTTTACTACAAGGATTCTATATAGAATAGTCATTTCTGTTGTAACAAGTTTTCTTTTGGCTTCTGTTGTTAATGTCCACGTTTGACATTGGTAGCACAGTGATGGTGTGATGATCATTGTATATAGTGCAGTTTTGGTGTTCATGTTCACATATTTGTTTTTGAAAATAGGGGACATCTGCCCTAAGATCTGGTATGCTACATTGCATCTATGTTGGATTTCTTTGGTGTTTTTTTCCCATTTGATGATATGATGCTTCCCAGATAAGTGAATTATTTCACCTGTTTAAGTTGTTGGTCATCAATGATAATAGTGGTGTTGCTCTCTGTTTTTGTGATTAACATTAACATTACTTCTGTTTTTTTCTGTGTTTATCTTCATATTAAAGTCCCTACATGTTGTGTGCAGTCTATTTATATGCTGTTGCAGTTTCTCTTCTGATGTTAATGTTATTGCTTGGTCGTCTGCAAAAAGAAGTTCACTCAGGAGGTTGTGTAGGATGTCTTCTTCATTGTTGGCAATTTCACATATACAATCAATATATGTAATGAATAGCAGGGGAGATAGAATACATCCTTGTTGCACTCCAGAATGTATGTGGAATTTGTCTGAAAGCCATACACTCATTCTAACTACACATTGACTGCCTGTGTAACTACTTCTACACAAGTTTATTAGATGTTGTGGAACCCCATATTGTGATAGTGTTTTCCATAGTTATTGTATGTCTACTTTGTCGAAAGCTTTTTTTCTTGGTCGGCAAACATGACATACAATTCTTGGTTGTTTTCAGTTGTCTTCTTCTTCTTCTGCATTCATTCTCAAATTCCTGCAGATTAGCAGGATGTAGTCCGGAGAACGGAATGCGTTGTGTCATGGTTTAAAGCATTGCTGCGATATCTGCGGCTTTTGGCCTGACACATCCGACTTCAGCATGGCTTCGGGTCACTGACCCTATATGGGATGGGACAGCCAACTCCATCCCATAACTTCCTTAGTCGCCTTTTACGACATGCGTGGAAGGTAAACAGTGTTGCTATTCTTTGCTCCCCTTTTGGGCCCTGGCAACACACTGGCATTTTTCAGTTGTTGTTTTTCAGCTCTTGTTCTATCGGAATCTAATTTGAGTGTTGTTCAGCTGTGGTTCAATGAATGTTCATAATTTTCTTTCTATAATTCTTTTGATAATTTGTCCTGTGTGGCCTTGAAGTGAAATACCTCTGTACTTTGTACAATTAAAAGTACAGTAGTATGAACACACACAAAACTTCAACATTGAAACAAAAGTTTTACTAATGTTAATAATGACAATACATGGAGTTAGCTTAATTTGATGTATGGCTGTCTATAATAAGATTGAGATGCCCTAGCTCATAGATAAGGGGGGATATGGCTTAATTCAACCCCCTTGTAAATAAGAACACTTTTAGTACTAGGAATTAAGCCAAAAAGTAGGTAACCCAAAACCCACCCGTAATGATTTTATTTTACAAAAAGACCATGACATTTCTTATCAAAAAGAGGTTATTACACACAAAAACGAGTGAATGAACTTTTTTCAAGGTAAATCTCCTTTCTTACTAAAAAAAGTGTCTCTGTCCTGTTGTTGACAAAGTTACGTTAGTAAATAAAAATTTCACTTGGTCCAAGATGAAATCAGCTGGTCTAAAAACTGTGAGAAAACATGGATGGAACAAAACAGTGTGAGGATAGATCTGTAAAAGAGGGTGGTGACAGAAGGGAGTTACAATTGTTAATGCCGGATCAGGGCCGTTGGGGAATACTGTAATTATGTGTTACAAATACCTACAACTATTAATAAAACGATGGATAAACTATAAAAACTATAATAAAAAGGATAAGGATGAAAATAGTTGACGTTTCAATCAAAGATCTTCTCCTGAACAGATTAAAGTAACAGCAAATGATAAGTATATATCATCATCTTTTCATAAGTAGTGGTAGATATTCGTAACACCACTATATAATTACTGTTTAACATAATTAATTTGTTACTTGTATTTATGTGGTCCATACCTGATTTTTGGATATTTTCTGACTTTTTGATAATTATATATATATGAAGAATATTGAGTTAGGCCCAAATGTTTGTGTGTGTTATAATATCATATATTAAATATATGCATGTATGTATGTATGTGTATACATAGATATATAGATATGAGTATGTATGTGTGTAAGTGTGTGTATGCATGACTGTTAAGGGACCCCCAAAATCTTTAAGTGCTTAGGATTCCCGAAGGTGTTTGTTAATACAGCCCTGTCTATATAACTAGGATGTGTAAACATACATGTTAAACTGAGATTAAGGAAATGACAACCAGTAATCTTTTTTTCTAAAGCACTTTTTCATACTTACAAATGTCATAAATATCCTCCCGCACAAACAGCTCATATTCATCTAGCCATTGTGCTAATCCTTTACTGATTTCTGCTCCTCCAATCAAAAATAGAATAACAGTGATTGTGATCTGCAATATTATTTTGAAATTTTGCATTACTTTCAATAGTTCATTTTAAACGTTTATACAAATAGGCCTACAACTATTATTGTCTAAACAACAGCACAAGCTGTTATAAGTCAGATGGGGTATAACAATAACCACTAATCTTATAATTGACCAAGCAGCAGTAATACCATCACTACAGATTTGAAATCAGCCAAGAGATCGATATTATCGGCATAATCTAAGTTACAAAGTAGCCTACTGCCAATAGTTATTGATGTCTGGAGATCTTGCACTGCATCCTGCATTATATATTCATGATTTGTCTGGGAATAGAAGAACAAATGATAAACCTCAGATAAATGGAAGCAGAACAATCACCAAAGACAAGAAAAAGGGAGGGCACTTCAACCACTTCTTTGCCAGTGTGAACAGAGTGGGGAAGATTTCTGAGACTAACAAGAACATCCTTAGTAGCCATATTTGAAGGACTTCAGTATGCAGGAACTCTAACAAGAGCTGAAGAAACTAAGCCAAGAAAGTCTCCTGGAACAGATACATTTATAATGAGATGTTAACACACACAGGTTCATTAGGGTAATAAGTAATCCTTAAAACTAATAAATACGACTTGGAGAAATGAAACAATGCCTAAAAACTGGAGAAATGCTCCTATCTTTTCAATTCTGAAAAGTAACAAACATCCAGCAGATGAAACTAAAACTACTGCTCCAGTCTCATTAACATCATCCTGTCTTCCAGTATTGATTTATCAATGTGAAAATTAGAAATCGACCCAAGCAGGAGATCAAAAGTTAAACAGCTTCGAGAACAAATGTCTCCAGAAACTGTTGAACATAAAATGGAGAGACTGATCTCAAATTGTGATTTAAGAGATGAAATGCACCTAGAGTATATATCAAATGTCATAAGAAAATGTAGATGGATCTGCCTGGGCCATGTCCAAAGACTAGATGAGAATAGATTGAACCAACAAGCAGTCAACACCAGCATGTGGGGAAAAGAAAATGAGGAAAACATAAAACTACTCTAAAAAACACCATACTTAAATGGGGAAACACCATACATAGGGGAAACAATCGGATGTAAGTCAATTTAAGAACTAAACTTGCAGGCAGCAGATTGCACAGCATGGAGAATCAAAATATCTGCTCTATGTGCTGCCTGTGGCATGAAAGGAACAAACTAACTAACCTATATTAACCTTTAGCATGCGGCCGTAGAGTACGTTCGACAACAGTTTACGCTATTTAAAATATCTGCTGTCGAGTGTACAAGCCCCACAAGTCCCCTGAAATAAATTTTTTTTAATTTAATATTCTTTGACCAGATTAGATAAATCTGGTATTTTATTCAATTGACTACCTGTTCCTGCAGTTTTAGTGGCAACCATGTGCCAAATGTCATTGAAATATTGAAATTTTCGCAATATGTTGATAATTTCAAACAAGAGCATCACCATGACATTGAATTTGGTTTTTATAAACTTTTGTTTTATATATTTTCATAAAAATCATTATGGATTTTGATTCAGATGATTATTTATGGAAAGACATATTTTTACACTTGAAAATTGGTTACACCGCGCTGGTTTATTTAATTTTATATTAATTAAAACATCAACCGGTTCCGAACGATACAGTTTTGCACTAGATATAGATTTATAGAAGGATTTTATGACATACCTGTAAGTTTAATCCTTTTCCTTTGTGAAATTATAACAATTTTACCATAAATAACGCTGAATTAGGCCTATAATAAACTGTTGCCACCCCAGGACATTTGCAAAATAAAGTCAGAAGTTTCTTATTATAAACTCGTTTTTTTGTTAAAATTTTCTTGTTTTTATTGTGTGAAAAAATGTCTTTGCGACTGTTTTACATGTCTCATATCACACACACACAAACAAACCGTACACCAATATATGCAGAATTAAATGTTTTTATTTATATATATGTACAAATATTATGTAAATATCTCTAACAACAAAAAACATTATATCTTTTCAAAAGTCACCACCTATTATGTAACATTACCAAAAATAATCCAGTGTAAGGAGGAGAGTTTTTTTTTTGCTTACAGCGTGCTAAAGGTTAACCTCACCAAGCCTATATCAACTCCAGCCGCCGAAAAACAAAATGGCAGCACGCGCTGTTGGCGACCCGCCCCATCCAACAAGAATATCGTGAGATTTACACGTACCACAGCCCGCTTAGTTAATGCACATAGCTAGGGACTTGCGCAATCGAAACTGGAACATCTCCACGTTCGCCCTGTCCATTTGAAAAAATTATGTGTACCAGCAAGACGTTGCAAACTGTAATTTCGTACCGACACCCAAACCTTCAATCATGGATGCGATTTATTTTGAATTCGTAATGGATGACGATTCCGATGAGGAAGAAACTGTGCCACTTACCGATGCAGATATAGCTCCATTAGATAATGTGTGGTTAGATAGAGATAATATTAGTGACACTGATTCTGTGGGCAGCGTGGAAGAAGACATTTTGGAGGACCAGGTTGTTGAAAACTCAAGTGTCCCTTCGGGGTATAGCCATGATTGGCTTAGAAATTTCAATGAAATTGTTGGACCTATAGGCCTAGCTGATAACCTTAGTGAGGTAGACGTGTTTCGTCTGTTTTTTACAGATGATATTCTTAACTTGTTGGTAACTGAAACTAATCGGTACTCTAAGCAGGTTAGTGAATCGAAGGGTCAGGACGCCGGCTATGCATCTCGTGTGAAGTTGTGGAAGTCACAGCTGATGAGATGACGCCTTTGTTGCTTTGGTCCTCTTGATGGGACTGACCAAACGTTCCTCCTATGAATTGTATTGGTCTAATGATGGTCTCATCGAGATGCCTGGGTTTAGGAATGTCATGAGTAGGAATAGGTTTTTAGCTATTCTTTCATTCCTGCACCTTGTAGACACACAACAGCTGTTGCACGAGGGCAACCCGGTCACAGCAAGGCGTTCAAGATACAAGGGTTTGTTGACAAACTTATTCCTCTGTTCCAACAATATTACGGCCTCTCTAAAGAAATTAGTATCGATGAAAGCATGATTGCTTTCATGGGTAGGACTAGTCTTATGCAGAACATGCCCAAGAAACCCTCAAAGTGGGGTATAAAGTCTTGGGCACTGGCTGACTCGAAGACTAGTTATCTCTGGAACTGGAAACTGTACCTTGGGAAGGAGGACAAAAAGAAGGGATTGGCTCACTGTGTTGTAATTTGTTGGCCACAATGCACAGTAAGGGCCATATTGTCTTCATGGACAACTTCTTTTCCTCTCCAGCCTTTTTCAAGGAGCTTGCCGAGAACCAGATAGGTGCATGCGGCACACTACAATTGAATCGCAAAGGGGTCCCCCGTGCGTTGAAGGGTCTAGAACTCAAGGTTGGTGACCCACTTCGTACTGAAAGTGATGACAACATTCTCTACCTGTCATGGTACGACAAGAGGCAAGTAAATCTGATGACATCTGCACACGATGCGCAGACCTTCAATAGGAAGGTCCGTTCCAAATGCCATGGTGGTAATGTGAGGGATGTGGTAAAACCATGCGCAATACAGGCCTATACCCGTCATATGGGAGGCGTTGATCGTGTTGACAGGCAGCTAACATATTATATGATAGGCCACAGGTCCTGCAAGTGGTGAAGAAAATTTTTTTTTACTTGTTGGAATCTTGCTTTGTCAATTCAGCTGTCCTGTGGCGGGCTAAACATCCTGGCCGAGTCAAGGCGGAAAAATTTCGCTTGCAGATAATTCATGGGCTTCTTGAGGGTTGCTACTCTAGGCCTGCGTCTTCCAGTTCCGGAAGAAGAACAAGCCACCCACCGGATAGGATGACACTAGCACCAGCACACCACATTGCTATAAATCCTAAATGGTTGTCCAGTGGCAGGCCTTCATTTCCTGACTGTGTTGTCTGTTCAGATCGGTCAAAGAAGCGCCACCAGAGACTCAGTACGTGTGTGCAGCATGTCAGGTCACTCTGTGCCCATATCCCTGCTTCCATCGATACCACACATTGTTAAATTTCAAGACTGAGTGTTCATCTGAGCTGCACAGCAAGTAGGAGAACTGCACATCCAGTGGGTAAGTCATTTGTGTTTGTTGTTTTTATGTAATTTTAAAATATAAATTGTCATCACCTCTTGCGCAAACCTCGGATAGGATACATTAAAAAAAACCAATTACACACCCATTTGCAGTATTCAATTCTGCATTTAAATCTGTTGAAATTATTTAAAAAGCTCTAATAACAAAAATGGTATTGAGGTTTCCAAAACCCATGTCTTGTTGTTTTTTTGCGAAAAAAAGGTCTTCACCTCTTGCGCAAACCCCGGGTAGGTTACATAAAAGAGAAAAAAATACCCATACATTTGCGGTATTCAATTCTGCATTTACATGCGCAAAAAATTATTTTTTATCTCGAATAAAAAAAATTATTGAGTTTCCGTAACACCAACCAGAAAAGATGAAAATTCTCAAAAAAGAATCTGGTGGCAGAAGATGTTTTGTAATTTTTAATCCGGCTTGCTAAAGGTTAATATATCAAATTAATATACATTTAATGGCGCAGAATGGCGATTGCTAATCTACTTGCCCAAATGGAAATAAAGTTTGGTGTTTCAGTCTTTCTAAATGGAATATGTGATTTATTTTATGAATGTTATAGATTAGAACATGGTTGAACCATTTGGAGATGCTAAAACAACATTGTGACAGGTCTAGCAAACCAACAGTTTCGAACTAAAACGCTCATAGAAACATGGTGAGTTCTCAGAAGATGACATTCAAACAAATATATGAGCATAAACACCAAAACTGCACTATATAAAACGATCATCATACCATCACTATTCACTATGATACCAATGTCAAACATGGACACTAACAGCAGAATCTAAAATAAAACTTGTTACAACAGAAAGTACTTATCTACGTAGAATCCTCAGAGTAACAATGAGAGACTGAATCAGAAATGAAAACAGCAGAAGACTAACAAACACAATGCCATTCTTGGTTAACATCAGAAGACAACAGATTAAGTAAAGAAAGGGGTATCTTATTCTTCTTTGGGGTTCATTCTCAAACTCCAGCTGGATATCTCTTGTAGCAAGACAATCGTCCTACTAGATTTCCCGCAGGATGTAGTCTGAAGAATGGAAATTCGTTGTGTCGCCGTTTTATTTGCACCAATAGTCCGGTGTACATCCGTCTTCGACGGGAAGTAAAGGGGTATAAACTAAGCGACAAGAAGATAGTCTAGGCATTAGGAAATAATAAGGGGAAGTAAACGTGTAATTGGCTTATTTTACTTCCCTTGTTTTGGTAGCGTCCAAGAATCCATTTTTTGCATCTTGTGAAACACTGACCAATGCAATTGTCTTTAGGTAACTTGATGCAACCTTATTGCCTATAAAAAACAACTGTTTAAGCTTTCTCATTCATTTGTGCCTCGAATTCAGTAACTATCCATTGGAAAAACGTTCTATAATTTTTACAGTTATTTATTAAACAAGTCCAGGTAAGTGATTTTCATCTTTGCACACGTGTATCCAATTAGTTTTATTGTGATAGTATAATTTTACATGTCTTACAAATATAGCTACCATTTCTCTCTTTATATACGAAATTTCACTGTTGTTGGAAGTTCCCGGTAATTTTTATCGAATTTATAAAGACCCACTGCAGATCGGTCACGCGTTCCTTAGCCGCCATATTGTTTCGCGCTATTCCTTCCGGCCGCGTCGGTAATTCTGAAATGTCTCTTATTTAAAGAAATTTACGTTTAACAACTACAATTCTTGCCAATTTTAAGTTCTTTGGATCAATTTTAAATGATTCTAGTAACAAATCTAAGATTTATATGTAAAATAATTCGAATTATTGGTACAAAACAATGCATAGGTGCGTGTGCTATCCTGCGTCCGTCGCCATGACGACTTAGACTTAAGTCTAAGTGTTTTCTTAGTCAAATCGTCATGTTTAATGTGGATAATTATACAAGAAACACATTGTACATTAAATATATATTGTTTATGAAGTCCAATTCTTATAACTCAATCATGGAAATTTCATAAAGTTCATTTTAATTTGAGAGATGCGTTCTCCGTTCATTAGACCTAATAATAAATCATCAATGTAGACTAGAGAACGTCAACTGCAGCATCTTCCAAACTATCTCATTCTTTTTTATATCTTTGTCTCTTGTTTTTTATCATCAAATTTTCTACATAAGAATATCCACACTACAAAACATATATAATAAAGTATTTAATTATATCGGGCTAATTAAATATCACTAATATAGGAAAAAGTATATTCATAATGATGTCAAACCATTTTGAAAATTTGGTGCACATACCTACCTAGTATTTCACCCATACCTTTGAAATAGAATTGTTTATGTACCTGTGATACCAAATGCCAGTAATAATAATAATCAAATATATTTCAGATACAAAGAGGGCTGAGATGACATTGCCAGCCATATGCGTGTAGCCATAAAGGGGAGCATAGAAGAGATTTTAATTATGCTAATTAGACGCCATTATTATGGCTCTGGTTGCATCGGAAAATTAACACAATATAATCAACAAATGCGCCTTGTCTTCACAAACACAAAAATGTATAGTTTGCAATATATTTTATCCTAAATAATTAAAAAATGTAATATATTAAACATACAATTGCATTTATGCTAATTAGATGCCATTGTTAATTATTTATTAACTCTGGCTGCGTCGGAACATTAACACAATGTAATCAACAGGTGCGTCTTGTCTTACCGAACAAGAAAATGTATAATTTGATATGTTTTTTTATCCTAAATAATTAATAAATGTGAAAAATGTATATAATACATTCAATTTCAGTTATGCTAATTAGACGTCATTTTTAATTATTTATTAATTCTGGCTGCGTCAGAAAATTAACATAATGTAATCAACAGGTGCGTCTTGTCTTCACAAACACAAAAATGTACAGTTTGCAATATATTTTATCCTAAATAATTAAAAAATGTAATAAATATATATTAAATATGACAATGTGATTATGCAAATTAGACGCCATTATTAATTATTTATTAACTCTGGCTGCATCAGAAACTTAGCAGAATGTAATCAACAGGTGCGTCTTGTCTTCACAAACACAAAAACATACAGTTTGCTATATATTTTATCCTAAATAATTAAAAAGTGTGAAAAATGTATATGATACATTCAATTGCAATTATGCTAATTAGACGCAATTGTTAATTATATATTAACTCTGCCTGCGTCGGAAAATTAGCAGAATGTAATCAACAGGTGCGTCTTGTCTTTCCAAACAAGAAAATGTATAATTTGTTAGATTTTTTAATGCAAATAACTTTGATATTCATAAATTAGTGGCTCGGTTCTAAGGCAAGGCCGCAACTTTTTGACAACTGTCACTTCATATTTCCTTATATGTTTCATGTAATTATCATGATGTGAAAATTAATTCGAAAAAAATTCGTAACTTTTTTCAGAATTGACGTAGAGACTTGGTTGAGGTATAGTTGGATTGCAATTTTCAAGGGCTATCTAACTGTGGTATTTAAAATGATGTACACCCATTTTGAAAATTTTGTCCTAATGCCTAGTCACTATGCCGCATTCAGAAAACTATTCCTTAACCTAACGCTGAATTGGTGAACATGGAAAGCGTCGAGATATACGAAAAATACCAACGTATCCTTATTAATAAGATAGATGTTGTCTGAGCTTCTTTAACGTAACGAAAGTTTCCTTTACATTCACTTTTTTAAGTAATCTTGGCAACCATGAGAACGTAAAAATTGTAGTTAACTTGTACAATCACTGTGATATTTATTAGACCTTGGAAAGTCCAAAACGAACTTGCTGTGGTTTAGGATATATCGATCCACTAATACTTGTTGTTCGATTTCTAACAGCTACCACTTGATTTGAAACAGGAAATAAATGTCGAAGTTTAAGCGCTCTATGCAATTTGAATATAATAGCGGTTCTCATACATGATGCCATGTTTTAACGGAAATGGTTATTAATACGGACACACGTTAGTCGATATATCATCCTCAATACATATCAAACTACAATTGTACTTATTAAAACACATGTTTTTATAATAGTTTCACTCTTCTTCTTCTTCTGCGATCAGTTTCCTATGCTCATAAGTCTATACAGGAAGGTGGGCCGCCTCCATGAATTCAGTCGTCAGCAGGAGGTCCTCACGGTTGCCCCACAGCTTCACCTTCAGATCTGTCTCTTGAGGCCATATTTTGGTTCTCACGTCATCAAAGAGTGGGCATGTCTGCAGAATATGTTCTGGAGTCTGGGGACCCTTTTGACATGGGCATTGGTCAGTTTGGGCAGCCTTAATTTTGTGGAGATGTGCTTGTAGTCTGCAGTGTCCTGTGCGAAGTCTAAAAATTGTGGTTTGTTGTGACCTGTTTAGCTTTAGAATAGGGTCCTGTGGAAAGTTACTGCCTGTTCTCTGACTCCATGTATGTTTGTATATTCCTTTGATGAGGGTTTTTGCTTCAGTCAGTGATATTCTGTGGTGGAATTGTTCCTTTTTTGCACCTGCTTTTGCCAGTCTGGCAGCTCCTTCATTTCCTGCTATTCCACAGTGTGCAGGGATCCACTGCAGCACAACTTTATTGTTGGCAGATAGTTGATTTAGAAGTTCTACAGTTGTTTTTGTTAGGAGATCTTTAGGTTCCTTTTGGATGGTTTTTGAGTACTGACATGCAGTCACACAAGAAGACTATGTTAGCTCCTTTGAGCCTCCGTTCCTCTAGAGCCTTTGATGCTTCCAAGATTGCTTGTAGCTCTGCCCTGTAATTTGTTGATAATTTGCCAGTAGCAATTGAGAGTTCTAGTTTTGGGGTGTTTGGTATGAGTATTAGTATCCCAGCTCCTCCTTTCTTTACTGCACCCTCTGATGATCCATCTGTGAAGACATGAATCCACTGTGAGGTAGGGTATTGGGTGTCTAGGTGATCAAGTGTTTTTATCTTAAGGGCAGTAGGGGTTTCCATAGTTTTGCTCTCAATGCCTGGTATTGTAAGTTTTGCTGTATATATGGGTGAAGTGTTTGTGATGTTGCAATATGCTTCTAGCTGTTCCCATTCATCCGGATTGTTGCTGGTTACTTCTTTATTGGCTTTCATAAGTTTTTTTGAAAGGTGATTGAAGCTTGGTCTTTTCAGTCTGTTTTTTGTTAGTTCTTTTGTTTTTTCATGCATAGGGTGATGTTTCAGACGTCTAAATTTTTCTGTCATTATTGTGATTTTCTCATCCCTGCGGTCTGTTAGGTTTTGTAATCCTGCTGTTGCTTCCATTGATGTTATAGGTGTGCTCCTTAGTCCTCCTGTTATGATTCGGAGACCTGCATTTTGAATTTTGTCCAGCTTTTGAAGATTGGTGTTTGCTGCTGTTGCATATGTGGTCAATCCATATTCCAGAGTTGGAAGAATGTGACCTACATAGACTTGTCTTATGGTTTTTATGTTGGCTCCCCAATCTGTCCCAGATAGTTTTTTCATTATTTGTAGTCTGCGTGTGGCTTTATTTTCTGTCTCTTCAATGTGTGATCCCCAAGTAAGTCTTTTGTCAAATTTTAGCCCCAGGTAGACTGGGGTGTTTTCTTTTGGGAGTGGGGTATTGTCTAGAGTGAGAGTATAATTTTCAGGCTTTGTGGAGAGGGTGAAAAGTGTAGTGACGGTCTTACTTTTGTTTATTTGAACACCCCAGGTTTTTGCCCACTCTTCGACTTTGTTTATTGCCTCCTGCATTCTAACTTTTGCAACTCCAATGTATTCTGATTGGGTCCAGATAGCAAGATCGTCTGCATGGAGAGCTCTATGTACATATGGTGTGAATAGTTTTGGCAGATCGTCTATAAAAACTATAAAGAGTGTGGGGGACAGAATTCCTCCCTGTGGGACACCTTCTGTTATGTTGACCATTTTACTTTTCATTCCCTGGAGTTTGACTCTTGCATGTCTGCCTCGTAGGAAGCTTTTTATCCACTGAAACATTTTGCCTCTGATTCCTTTCTGGGAAAGTTTTAGCAATAGCCCCTCTTTCCAGACTTTGTCAAAGGCCTTTGTGAGGTCAAAGAAGGTGGCTAGGAGTTTTGATTTTTTCTGGAAAGCATCTTCTATTTCCTGGGCAAGGTATGTTGTTTGGTCCTCAGTGCATCTGTGTTTTCTGAAGCCTGATTGGCAGTCATCTAGAAGATTGTTTTCCTCCAGGTAGTTTAAGAGTCTGTTATTCACCATTTTTTCCATGACCTTTCCTAAGCAACTAAGTAGACTGATAGGGCGGTAACTTGTTTTGTTGGTTTTTGGTTTTCCTTTCTTGGCAATTGGAATTATTTCTGCCTCTTTCCATTCTTCTGGGAAGATCCCTTGCGCCCATGATTCATTAAAAAGGTCTAGGATTCTGCTTCTACCCACAGGACCTAGGTGTTGGAGCATTTCATTTGTGATTCCATCGGGTCCAGGGGCTTTCTTCTTTTTTAGATTTTGAATTGCCATGTTAAGTTCTGATTTGTGAAAAGGTGAGGTCATTGTGCCTGGGCAAGGTTGATGTTTATTTACAAGGTTCTTTGTCTCTCGTCTTACTTCAGCAGTTCTTGTTCTAGTTATCTTAATTTTGCTTTCTTCAGCATAGGAGTCTGCTAGAATATTTGCAGCTTGTGTGCCAGTGTAGGACTTCCCCTTGTCTTCTATGATGATACTACTTTGGGGGTTGTTTTCTTCATTGAGACACTTGATAAGTTTCCACATTTTTGTTGAGTCTTTTTCCATGTTGAGTGTTGCTGTTTTTTCTTTCCAGCTGGATCTAATGCTGTTTAGCTTTTCTCTCCTGAAAATTGCTTGCAGTCTATTGTGTTCAGTGATATTGGTTTCTGTTGGTCTAGTTTCCATCTTGGATCTTGCAGCAGAGGCTTCATCATGCATAGCCTGGAGTTTTTTGTTCCAGAAGGGTTTGTAGTTTTGTCTTCTTCCTCTAGGTATACTGTTGTTGGCAGCTTCCAGGATTATTCCTGTTATTAATTTTGCATCTTTCCGTATATTTCTTGCTGTAAGATGTGTTAGTAGTTTTTCCTCTGTAAGGCGTTGGTAAGTGTCCCAGTTAGCCTTTTTGTAGTTCCAGCTAGCGATTTTGTGTTGTTGCTTTTCTGTCCTGTGGTTCCCTTTTATTGTTAATATTACGGGCTTGTGGTCACTTCCACCAAGCTGTTGTGCCACTACTCTTTCTGTCACACGTTGGATGTCTTCTGTTGCAATGGCCAGATCTGGAGTGCTCTGAGATTTCCATCGTCTGGAGTAAAAGGTTGGCTCTGATAGATGTTCATTTATAAGGATTAGCCTATTTTCTATCATCCAGTCTTCTATTTCTTCTCCTCTCAAGTCCATAGTTGGGTAACCCCAGCTTGGGGAATGACTGTTGAAATCTCCAACTATAATATGATTTGATGATGTGAGAGGTATTGTCCTGCGGTGTAATTTTTTGTTGTTTGGGCAGTAGAAATTTGTGATAATCAGTGGTTTTGGGGTTGTATGTAATTTGATGGTGAGATGTTCTGAGTCCTCTGGGTTACGTGCGATTTCTGTAGTAGGTATGTTATTTCGTACCATTGTGATGATCCCTCCTTTGTGGCCTAATCTATCTAATCTGAAGCATTCAAAGCCTCTGATGGAGAATCTGTTGCTGTCATTAAGATGTGTCTCCTGAATGCACAAGACATCAATCTTTTGCTTTTGAAGGAAATTCTGCAGTTCTAATTTCTTCTTAGCCACACCCTCACTGTTCCACTGCATAATTTTGATTGTGTTTTTGTTGTCATGATTGGTTTGGCCGGTTGCTCTACTCTGTTTAATCCCGGGTCCCCGATACACAGAGTCATCATCAGTAGCTTTTGGTGGACCCATTCGAGGCTGGGGGTCCGGAGCTCCTCCTGCCTGGCGATGAACCACAGGGGCAACCCCACTTCGTGTAATAAATCCGAGCATAATCATTAACTGTATAATGCGTACATGTCCCATTTCCATTGCTGGGTACCCACGCCTATTCAGGCTGACATGTTCCGTCTTCGGTGAGGGAAGTTATGGAGTCTTCCTATCCATGTTCTTGGACATCCTAGCACTGCCCGCAAGACATCGGAGGTTTGTGGAGTGGCCTTCTCCTATTTTACTGTCAGGGTTGTCTCCCATAGCCTTTCCATCTCCCGATGGTGACTGCAAGGCAGCAATTTTTTTTTTTGGGAAAAAAAAAAAAAAAAAAAACCCCTTCCCCAACGCGCTCCTGGCATGGAGTTCATTACTCCACGCCAGCAGCGTGAGCTTATAGCGGCTCATACTCGCTTGAAGCTGCCCGTCACTGGACACATGGGGTATTTCAGTGGGGATATCAGCACCGACTGATATCCCGCCCCGTCCTGGTAGGCAACAGCACCGGTTTGGTCCGCGACTGCTTTATTGCAGCAAACACTCCATATATGGACATTTATGGAGTGCCCTCCACCATCCGCCACCTGTGGACGCGCCTGGTAGGGGTCGGTAGCCCCCCCCCCCCCAGGGTTTCACTCAGACACGACGGATTATCAATAAAACTAGTGTGTAATGATGTGCACACAAGAAAACATACACATTACAATACACAAAACATATTCAACGTTTCAACCAAAAGGTCTTTATCAAGATACACTATCAAACAAAACATCAAAAGACGATGAATGGAAATTATCACAACCCATAAACGTATCCAACGGAAATATGTATCTCATTTTCATAACCACATCCAAAAAAAGATGTGATCTTGTCATGACACTCGTCAAAACATAGGCCTAGTGTTTGTTTACTAGACTCCACAGGTTATCTGCATAAAACTCCTGTGTATCCACATCAATCTTGACAATATGTTAATTCTGTCTATCCAAGGTTTCAGATTCACGGGTATTAGCTACATCTATCATTTTTTCTTAAATCCGTAAGTGCATTCTGAATACCAGCCCAGTCCAATGCTTGTCCGGCCGCCGCCCCCCCCCCCTCTCCCCATGGTCGCCGTACCAGCCAAACTGTGCTTTTATTTCCTCAGAAACCAGCATGTCCTGACACAATTATGAAATTCTTCTTCTTCATCAGCGTTCATTCTCAAACTCCCGCTTCTTCTCTCTTGTAGCAGGACAATGGTTGTAGATTTCTGCGAGCTAACAATACCTGTTCCGATTCCATGAAACGTTATGTGCTGCCGTCTAAGTGTACTCAATATGTTATCCTTATGGAGACTGGCGCTCACCGATTCTTCTTCTTCTTCTGCGTTCGCTCTCATATAACCACAACTAATATTTCGTGTGATTTCCGCCGGGGAGCGTGAAGTACGTTGTGCTGCAAGTTCCACAGTAGAACTGTGATTATTTGCACCCCGGTTGGCCACTTGTGGTCAGGACGTTCGAAGAGCAGCACATCCGTTTTTGCCATTCCTGTATTTCGGGTTTGGTCCCTAGTCCGTGACAGCCAGTGGCGTAGCGTGGGTCAATAGCGCCCGGGGCGGAATCATAATTTTCCACCCTTGTGGCATTAAAAAAATATGTCAGTGATTCTGAAAGACTGGACGAAAATAAAGTTGCCGCCCTCCCAATGATGCCGCCTGGGACGGTCCGCACCTCCGTCCCCTCCCTCACCTCGCCCCTGAATGCATGCTGAGCGTATTATGGACAGCGATAAACACCAAAGTAGCATGTGTTAAAAAAAAGTCGAATGCCATACAATTAGTTAGTTTGTTCCTTCATGCCGCATGTGGCATATAGTGCACAGGTTTTGACTGGTTTTCTCCATGAGTTGCGATCCGCTGCCTGCAAAAGTTTTAGTTCTTGTATGGGCTTGCCGACAGTTATCTCCCCTTCTGTAAGTATGGTGATTGTTAGGGTTGCTTTAGGTCTTTTTCGTTTTCTTTTATCCCCAGTTGTCCATATAAGAGCTTGTTGGTTTATTCTGTTTACATCTAGTCTTAAAACGGACCCAGATATTTCTATCGGGGATTTTTTATGATGTTTGAAACATATTTTTTGTGTGTTTTATTTCGTAAATCCATATTTGTGACGAAATCTCTCTATTTTTTGTTCATCAGTTTCCTGAGACATTTGTTTTCGAAGCTGTTTAATTTTTTGGTCTGTTGCTTGGGTTGATTTCCAGCTTTCACTTCCATACGTTCGTATACTAAATTCATATGCCTAGGAAGTAATATAACGACAGACAGCACAAGCAGCAAAGAAATACACAATAGATGTAGTAAAGTATAGAAAGCCCTAGGGCAAATGGCACCAATCTTCAGAAACAAAAATGTAGATGTAAACAACAAAATAACTATATTCAAAACGATTATTACACCAACGCTGTGCTGTTTTTTGCTGGCGTAAAAAGATCAATCATATCAAACATTAGGGCCAGACAGTCAAGGTTTCTAGGGCATGTACCGAGAAGAACACAGCTTGAACGCATAATAACCAATGGAAAGATAAAGGGGAGAAGAGATAGGGAACGATAAAGAGAAAAGTTACTAGATGGATTTGTATTGTGGCACGGTAGAAGCCCATCAATCGAGCTTATTGAAAACACAAGAGACAGATAGTCGTGGATTCTTCTTCTTCTTCTTTCGTTCACTTGAAACATGTCTATATCTGTAATTCTGTCTCCTTAATAAAACTCACTGTATTCTGTAGTTCATACAGTGTCCCATAGAGCTTTGATTCCAGTGTTGTTTCCTCTGGCCAATATGTCTGCCTCAGCGTTTCATGCTCAGAACACTCTTGAAGTATATGTTTAGCACTCTGTGCTGCATGTCCACATGTACACATGGCCGTGTTGCCAATCTTGAACTTTGTATACATGTGACTGCGGAGTCGGTTGTGTCCTGTTCTGAGACGTAGAATTATAACTTGTTCTGATCTGTTCATAATGTGATAGTCATCTTGTGTTGGTGTTTGTGGCTTTCTTATTGACTTGATCATCTGTTTTTTCTGATGGTAGGTGATTGGTATATCTGGTTGGTCTTCGGCAGCACATTCCTTAGCCAGTTTGTCTGCTTTTTCATTTCCTGGTATTCCACAGTGAGAGGGTATCCACTGCATGGTTACCCTATACTGGTAAGACAATTCGCTAAGTAGTTTTTTCAAGTCTGTTAGTTTTCCAGACTGGAGAGCTTGAAGCACTGACCTTGCATCTGTCAGGAATACAACACGCTGTAGGTCAGAGTTGGAGTTCAGCAGTTTTTTTTAGCTGCCACACTAATTGCCTGGATTTCTGCATCATAATTATTGCAGAATTTTCCTGTCGGTGTTCTGATTGTATCTCTAGGCTTGTGTGGATATTCTATATATACACATGCACCTCAATTCCTCACAGCATTCTGTGCTGACCCATCTGTGTACACTCTGACCCATATATCTTGTGGATATTCCTCAACCAGGAAACTGAGGGTGACTGTCCTTCGCTGCAGACTGTTCTGTTCGTCCACGCTTAGTACTCATTTCACATGGGTCTGAATGTATATTGGCATTCCATGCCTTTCACTCCACGGGGTTTGTTCTGGTACAGACCTTAAGGGGCTGTCAACTTCAGGTAGGTCTGTAAGTTGCCTACGGAGTCGTTTAGCTTGATGGATAAAGCTGCTCCTTTTCAGTCGCCCCATTGCTAGATTTTGGAATCTTTCCTTCATTGGATGACTTGGTATGCACTAAAACTTTTCTGCTTGAATTAGTACTTTTGTGTCTCTGCGTTCGCCAAGTGTTTGCATTTTTCCAATTTTCTGCATCTCTGCTATGGGTGTTTATTTCATTGCTCCCAACATTATTCTAAGTGCCTGGTTTTGCACTTTATCTAGATCTTGTAATGTGGTGTTTGATGCAGGACACCACGCAGCTGAACCATATTCCAGGTGTGGTCTTATGCCTTGCTGGTAAACTTTACTGAGTATATTTCCACTGGCTCCCCATGTGGTTCCACTTAGTTTTCTCAGGATGGCTAGCTTCCTCCTGGCTTTTGTTGTTGCTTTGTTTATGTGCTGCTTCCATGTCAGCTTATCATCAAAAGTAACTCCGATGTATGTGCGTTGTTTGTCTTCTTTCAAGAGCTCTCCATTATCTTGATATGACCAGCTTTTTGTTTTGGTGAGAGGGTAAAGAGTGTAGTGCTGCACTTATCTGTGTTAATGCTGACGCACCATCTATTTGCCCATAAGGTTAGGGCATCGATAGCTCTTTGTATTTGTTTAGTGGCTACTGTTGCATGTTCTTCCCTGCACCAGATCACCAGGTCGTCAGCATACATTGCCACTTTGATCCCATGTGGTAGTTCAGCAACTAGGTCATTGATGTAAACCAAGAAAAGTGTGGGTGACAGAACTCCTCCTTGGGGGACTCCATAACGCAGTAGAACTTTCTTGCTCTTGCGACCATCTAATTGTACCCTGGCTCTTCTATTATGCAGGTATGCTTTTACCCATTTGTACATTCTTGAGCTAACCCTGCAATTTCACAATTTCTTTAGGAGCCCTTCTTTCCAGACCTTATCAAATGCTTTCCTGAGGTATATCCATGCTGCTAGTATCCGTTTCTTTTCTTGGAAGGCATCCGCAATCTCTTGGGAGAGGTATGGTTTTACTAGCAGCATGTAGTATACATCTATTAAATGCACTCACTGCTCAATTGATGTCTTTGTCCAAGTTCATTTCCTTAGCTAGAACACTGGTTAAATGCTGGTACATTTTCCAGTCTGCCCATTTATAGTTCCACCTAGTGAGCGTGCTGCTGTCCATGGTAAATTCATTGTGGATTTCCAGAAATACTGGTCTGTGGTCACTACCTCCAAGCTGCGTTCCAACGACACGTGTGATGTTCCATTCCAAGCCTGGTGAGTGGAATGCCAGGTCTGGTGTAGAGGTGGTGTGCCATGCTCTCGAGTAGAAGGTTGGTGAGTCTGCTGGCAGGTTAATATGGATGAGATTATTTTCATCCTGCCAGCTCTCAAGTTCCTCACCTCTCTTGTCGATATGATCGTAGCCCCAGCTCTGAGAGTGCCTGTTGAAGTCATCACACACCATAAGTCTCTCTTTGTCTGGAATTGTGTCTAGTGCCAATGGTTTATCATTTGGGCAGTAGTAGTTCAGGAGATGGAATTCTGCATTGTCTGTTTTTAGGTGGAGCATCTGGTATTCTGCCCCTTCCATATATACTTCCAGCTGACATGCGCTGATATTGTTTTTAACAAGTGTCAGAATTCCACCCTTTCGCCTGTCCTTTCTGTCAGACCGGTAGCACTGGTAGCCTCTGATTTTGAAGGCTACGTCGCTGCTGAGGTGTGTTTCTTGGATACAGCATATACTAACATGTTCTTCACTGAGGACATTTTCAAGTTACAATTTTTTGCTGTATCCATCTCTTTTGCTGTTGACACCCTCAGCATTCCAGTGCATTATTTTTATTGGTCGTTTGTTTGTTTGGCCAGTAGCTCTATTCCCTTGCCTCCTGGCTCCTCGGGGCAATTGAGAAGGACTTCCAGTAACTGAGGTTGGGCCCTTTCGAGGTATAGGGCCCGGCACCGTCCCTGCCCGAACGTCCGCCACAGGGCAGGCACGATAGCTATTTATAGATGTAGACATGTTTCCATTGTGTTTTGTGCGTGGCATCCTGATTATCTGTGCGCCTTTTGGCTGGATGTCTCCGTCGTCAGCACTCTGCTTACTTGGGCAGGACTATGGTCCTGCTCGAGTGGGACTGCCCGACCAGTCTTAGTTTCCAACCCCTGATGGCTGAACTAAGCCCCATCACCTCGGCACGGTGCTGGTCTCGATGGGGGTCGTGGATAAACTTGAACGCCTACGCCATTCAGCATGACACTTGATTTATTGATTGATTAATTGATTGTGCTACCAATGCTAAACGTGGACAACGACAGCACAAGACAAACGTAAACTTGTGACAGCTGAAATGACATGCTTATGCAGAATCCTAGGAATATCGCTAAGAGACAGGGTGAGGAATTAAGACATTAAACAAGAAACCGACACCATCCCGATCGTGGAATATATAAAGAGACAACAGATAAAATGATTTACACACATCAGCAGACTACCATCAGACAGCATACCACAGCAAGATATGCTACACAGATACAGCGAAGGCAGGCCTACGGGCCGACCACGAAAACGATGAACTACTGAAATAAAAGAGGCTACAAATTCCACAATATATTCAGCACACAAGAGGGCCGGCTTAACGTATATACGTACATACTGGAACAATACAGGAGTTGAATAGCTTTAGCTTGGTGTTTCTTCCTAGATCTTTTGATTTCCAGATATTAGTTAGTTTAGTGAATGCGAGAATGGTTACATAATAATAATATCAGAAAGAGAACATTTATTTTTGGACACGTTATGGTGGATATGACGAAGATGGGTACAACTGGAAATAGAAGGAAAGAGAAATTGAGGACGACAACATGAGAGGATATTATATGATGTGTTGTCGTGGCATTGCAAGAAGTCAACAACGAACTTGACAAAAAATACTGCAAATAGAGAGCTGTGGAGAACTATGATGGACTAAGTCATTCATTCTACATGGTTTCTGATTATAATGAATGAACTTCATAAACCAAATAATAATGAAAAGACTATCCAAATAATGAACCATGAATTTCTTGTTTTCAACGTATCAATACCCCCACCCCCACCCTTGAAAAACATAATGAATGAAAACTACACACAGTACAATTATGAACTGCTATATGATTTTTTTAAGACTTGGAGACTTAGTGGATTTAGTATTTAAAAAAACAAAACTAGTATATAATTTATTTATTGCATTACGAACAGGGGTATGGAAATTACTAGATAGTAATTTTGTAATTTCGGGGGGGGGGGAGCGGGTGGTCACCTGACCAACCTTGATCTACGCTGTGTGCGTCCGTGAGTACTTCGTATGAGTTTAAGAACACATTTGCCAGCTTCCACTATTTTCCAATATTTACTTCTTCCTCAATGTTAATCTCCATTTTGAAAGTGTTTTTCCTCAGAATTATGGATTTCAAACTGTTGGGATGTCTTAAATACTGCCCCTTTAGGGATTTGATTACTCATGTCGGCAGGTGGATCTTTGGAACGAACAAATCCCAAGTATTTACCACTGGCGATCTATATAGATTAATTTTTAGAATAGTTACCACTAGAGATCTATAGAGATGCATTTTTATTATAATGTTGAACTTACCTTTCGAAATCATATTGAACCTTGTCATGGCAGCCATCGTCATTTTGTCTTAACTTGCTTATATTTCCGGAATAGATTACTGCGTATTGTTTATTGAATACCGTCGAAGACGTATTCCGATGTTACTGACCGTTTCCGCAAATAGAACGGTGACAACGCATTTACATCCAGCTGGAAATATAGTAGGACAGTTGTTCTTTCATAAGAGAGAACTAACGTGAGTTTGAGAATGAACGCTACAGAAAAAGATGTATGCTAAATCTGCAGACATGAAGATCATTGAAAATCGTTTTGCAACCAAAAGGATTAAAAATACGGATATTGAATTCTTGATTGACATGTTGAGACAAGGCAGTGTTTTCATTGTAACTCTTATCATAACAAAATCTGACCGCACCGAGTAAGATATTAAATACAGATTGCCTGCTGCAGCCAACTATGCTGCTATTTTACATCAATTAATTAAGTATGTATGAATTTCAAACATTTGTCAAAAATTAGAAAATGCATTATATTTTTCCGCACTTTTCTTGCGCAAAGTTAATTATTTTTTAAAATTTTTATATAAAAATTTATTTTTTTTTGGGGGGGGGGGGATTTCTTTTTACATAATTAAGCAGGGTGTATTCCTAAATTCTTGAGAGTTGGCAAGGAAGGAAGGATGTCAAAACTTGTTAAAATTTGTTTTGTTGGCGTACTTTATGGGTTCGTAAATAAACATCACTCTTTGGTGTATTTGTATATGTATATGTGTATAGTTGGCATCATTGACGTGAGGCTTTCACTAATCTACGAATAATTATGGCTTTCAATTGACAACTAATCTACAAATAATTATACGTTTTGGTTACAAACTAATCTATGAATAATTATAGCTTTTCATTCCAAATTAATATACTATTAATTACAACTTTCATTCCAATATAAATATACTACATATATATGTAGAATATTTATGATGAAATATGAGAATGAAATATAATACATTTCATCTACTAGTAACTAAATCTTTCATTCACATGACTCTACTAGTTAATATACTTTTTCATTCAGAACTAATCTACTAGCAATTAAATTTTTGTCCATTCATAACGAATCTAGAAGTAATTACTCATGATTTCATCTATCAATGATGTGTGGGTCTGTGGGTCTCACCAATGATGTGTGGGTCTGTGGGTCTCAACAATGGCCCACTAGACAAACCACACATGCAACAGAAAACCTTAGTAGATGACATGCCATTATATTGAGGTTATCTTCTTATAGAAGCTTCATGGCACGTCATCTATACAATTATGCTTCTTATGCTTTTATTTTGTTGTTGAAATGTTTTTCATGTTTATTTGAATATATGTGTGCACCCTCTATGGTTGGGAGGGAGCCAGAAATGTTCTGTGCAGCACTGGGGAGGAGGAAACTGACAGCACTGTTTTTTCCTATGGCTGAGACTCATCATAGAGGCACAGTGACTCAGGACGTGACAATCCTTTTGACTTGAACATTTGGTTGTATGCCTGGAGAAATAGAGAAGTTCAGCATAACCAGTAGTCAATTGGTGGCGGGGAATGAGCACAGTTAACTATATCTTGGCTACAGTGGTTAGGAACAGTGCATATGTTGAAACCTACCTTTCTGGGGGTGTGATAGTTATTCTCTGGCTCTGTCCCGGGGTTGGTCAAAAATCCACAGGATACCCAGAAATATAATGCCATTTAATAGCATTGGGTCAAAGGACATGATCCCATGGACCGCTGGATCAGCAACCAAGCAACCAGCCATCAATGATGTGTAAAATTCTGGCCAGCATCGCGGTTGTTTGTAACTAAACATAATTGCGTCTTTTTTTTATGTCTAATATAATGAGATCAGGTTTGTAAGACAATCTCTTTGTATTTCGTTTTATTTGTTTATTTCTAGTTCGTTGTTGTTTCTTGATAAAAGTCTTTATTAGTTCGTAACATGGAAACAGTTCTTTTCTCTTAGGTTTTTTAAATTTCTTATTAATATTCATTTACTATTTGCTATATTCATCATCGTCATCATCAAACCTATAACCGTCAGGGTTGCCACTCTGGAAACATCCACATAAAACTTTCGCCATGCCTGTCTGTTATCAGTTTTTTGTTTGAGTGGAGAATCTTATTCCTGTCCTGGCTTTAATATTGTCGATCCATACTTTCCTCTCTGATTTCTTCGTCTTCTTCCATCATCAAATATCCCTACACATATTTTGTGAAGAATTTGTTATATTACTAACACTTGACAATAATACATTATAATGTTTGTTATATTTTCTTAGTTTTGTTACTGAGACACATTGGCGGATATCGTCTGACAGTTTGGTTATTGTTTCACATTGTGCTATAATGTCAGTTTATTTAAAAAAGGTTAATAACAAAGCAGACGGAGATGAAATAAACAATAATTTAATGTTATAGCGTAACATGCAGTTTTTCTTTCATTATGCGTTATTTAATATACTGTATATATATGATAAAAATGTACCGAATGGGCCAACTAAGTGGTATATAATGTTGTAATCGTGATCGTTGTAGATTTTGTCTCTCGAAATTAAACCGCAGATGCACATTACTATGTCAGGGTTGTAAGAAATACTCGAAGCAACAAATATAGTATACAGCAGGTGTTCACGAACATTGAGAGGTATATAAAATACTCTCATCAACAAAAGACATCCAACAAGTCGAGAGTTTTAATAAATATAATTGTTTTGCTTATGCCTATACATGTTTGTAATACTATCGTACTAGAACGTACGCTATTTTAGATTAATTCCGAATGAAAAGCTGTACAGGTAATTACTTCTAGATTCGTTATGAATGAAAAAATATATTAACTAGTAGAGTCATGTGAATGAAAGCTTTTGTTACTAGTAGATGAAATGTATTATATTTCCTCATAATATTTCACCATATAGGACCCTATATTCTACACATATATATGTAGTATATTTATATTGGAATGAAAGTTGTAATTAATAGTATATTAGTTTGAAATGAAAAGCTATAATTACTAGAAGATTAGTTTGAAATGAAAAACTATAATTACTCGAAGATTAGTTTGAAATGAAGAGCTATAATTACTCGAAGATTAGTTTGAAATGAAAAGCTATAATTACTCGAAGATTAGTTTGAAATGAAAAACTATAATTATTCATAGATTAGTTTGTAACCAAAACGTATAATTACTTGTATATTAGTTTTGAATGAAGGCTGTAAATACTAGTAGATTACTTTTTAATTGAAAGCTGAATTAAATCGCAGATTGGGTTTACATGAAAAGCGGTAATTTCACATAAATCAATTTGAATTGAAAATCGTAATTGCTCACAGATAACGCAGACTAGTGTTTATCCTTTCGATTGAGAGTGTGGGGAAAGGGGGAAGTGTGTGAGGGAACAAGGTGATGTTTTACCTGTTGAGTTCGAATATGAATAAGGCTGATATGCAGACACTTCATATAAATCGATATTTCATCGAAAGTTAGGCAAAGTAGTGGCACTGTACAACTAAAACATCTGACCTCGAACAGTCCATATTTCGTAATGTTAATGTACCCTGGTGTTGAAATGTAGAGGTGTTGAAAGAGTCAAATGCAAAACGTACCTTAATCAACAATATAAGAAAAATGCAATCTTCTTTTTTTGGCAACTTCACGAGACAGGCAGGTTTAAATAACATAGTCACAACAGGCAAAATTGAAGGAGACAGAGGGCGACAACGTGAGATAATATTAGACAGTTTGACAGCCTGGCACGGCAAGGAAACAACAACGACCTTGATACATAATACTGTGGACAGAGAGCTGTGGAGAGCCGTGACCGCCTACACTAGTCGGCATGGCACCTGATGATAATGAATGTACCCTGATATATATCGTGTGGGCAGTTGTTTACGAAGTGTGCTTCGACATGTGCCGTTTTTAAGCTCCACGTCCCAACTCCAAATTCTATTCACAATATATAGTTAGTTAGTTTGTCGTTGCCGCCGAAGACAGATGTGTCTGGCCATTTGAGCAAATAAAACGGCGCCACACAGCATTTCCATTCTCTGGACTATATCCTGCTGTAAATCTAGTGGGGTCATTGTCCTGCTACAATAGAGATCTAGTGGGAGTTCGAGAAAGAACGCTGAAGAAGAAGAAGTTTGTCGTTGGATTACCATCGCTGCACTCCTGATAAGTCTGATTTACTCTTGCGTGTAGCAATCATTACAGGAATGACAAAGTTCAGTTCCCTGTTCCTTTACAACTATTTTTCTAAGCCAACAGTTGCGCTTATTTCTAGCAACGCCGCATTTCGATTATTTTGGACAAGGAAGAGAAATCCTCATAAATTTAATTTGGCAGTGTTTCTCGTAAGGAGTTTAAAAAGTCGGCACGATCCGTTGCTCTACCACACGACACAGTAACTGTGCAAGCTAACCGATCTGCTATCTCATTCCCTTGAACATCCACATGACCAGCACGAAAATCAACGTGTCGCATTCCAACATCGATCTCTCCGCTGCCTCAATCCACTATTCTCTACACTGTCTAAATCCACTATTCTCTATACTTTCTAAATCCACTATTCTCTACACTGTCTAAATCCACTGTTCTCTCCACTGCCTCAATCCACTGTTTTCTCCACTGTCTCAATCCACTATTCTCTCCACTGTCTCAATCCACTGTTCTCTCCACTGCCTCAATCCAATATTCTCTACACTGCCTCA
Source organism: Meghimatium bilineatum (assembly GCA_034231615.1). Taxonomy (NCBI): domain Eukaryota; kingdom Metazoa; phylum Mollusca; class Gastropoda; order Stylommatophora; family Philomycidae; genus Meghimatium; species Meghimatium bilineatum. The sequence goes on along the minus strand of CM067321.1, from coordinate 62,495,837 downwards.
ATCCACTATTCTCTCCACTGTCTCAATCCACTGTTCTCTCCACTGTCTCAATTCACTGTTCTCTCCACTGCCTTAATCCAATATTCTCTACACTGCCTCAATCCAATATTCTCTACACTACCTCAATCCCATATTCTCTACACTGCCTCAATCCACTATTCTCTCCACTGACTCAATCCAATATTCTCTCCACTGCCTAAATCCAATATTCTCTACACTGCCTCAATCCACTATTCTCTCCACTGCCTCAATCCACTATTCTCTCCACTGCCTCAATCCACTATTCTCTCCACTGCCGCAATCCACTGTCCAGGAGCGCAACCGGTCTATATTTTAATAATCGTGCTCATCGAGTCACTGGGGATACAAAAATGAGTCACTCTATATATACTCGGAGACAGTAATGAATAGCGAAGGTGACTTGTTCATAAGAATCAAATATGACAATATTTTAAGTTTTCCAACCATGAAAACATTCTTCAACTTTATAGCATAGGGTCTTAACAATTGCACTCCATGCACTGAAAATCATCACGGAACCAGAATTGCAAAGAATATAAATATATTCACAGAATGAAAATCCTTACTGGAATCAACCCAGAACACCAGAAATGAAAGTCTTCTGTACAACATCAGACAAGTGTTCAGACACATTAAAAAATGATCAGGGAAATAAGAAAGTGGACCCAAAACCATGCTGACGTCGGATGTGTCAGGTAGAAAGCTGCAGCAATGCTGTAAACAATGACACAGCACTCCGTTCTCCAGATTGCATCCTGTTAATCTGCAGGAGTTTCAGAACAATGAAGAAGATTGTTTGTCACTAACCCCAGAAATTGCGAGCAACGTGCTCTTACTTCCTATGTGCAATATGGTGCTTTCTCTGAGCTTTCTTTCACACACAGTATATTTTAGATTTAGGCGTAGTGCAATGCCTATTAAAGAAGCCTTTTACTCAGGTATATGTTACGAGACAGGTTGGTATTTTGTCTGTTACCCACTGTGCATCTTTCCTCCAACAAGGCGCTTCGCAGCCAGCGTATTGTTCCTCGTGTAGGAAAAATATTCCATTACCACCCTTCGTGACCCTAGGTCCCAGACCCAATTTCTTCTTCATGAACCTTGCTGCAAATAATCGATTTCTTCTGTATGAACCTTGTTGCCAATAGTCGATTTCTTCTGTATGAACCTTGTTGCCAATAGTAGATTTCTTCTGTATGAACCTTGTTGCCAATAGTCGAATTAGACTCAGTGTTGATATCACTTCATATGCGAGGTGAATCTTCGACATACACGCCAGGGAAGGGGGGGGGTGGGTCTGGAATTTTGCTTGTGCATTTGTCACGCACTCGCCTCGTCCGCTTGTTATGGCCTTCCAATTCATCTGCAGGCGCGACCTGTGTTTTTTACTCTGGGCTATTGCATTTATCACCCAAAGATTGCAGCCTGTCTCGGACAAAGAGCTACTCAGTCAACGAACAAATCTCGTGTAATAAGACATCATTCACCTCTGTGTCATTTGGTACTGAACCCAATCCTCTCAGTATGAGTCGTGTTGGGCAACGTCGATAGTCGAGTTAGACTAGGTTTGCTATGTCCTCAAAGACAAGAACTTGATCCCCGTCTACGTTGCCCACAGCGTTCAGAGTCCGAGCCGCACCACTGCTTCGGTCAGAGATTAGGTTTCCAACATCTGAATCATGACTCCTACTTTAGATGGGGTCAATTGCGGTGAGGTATGTGGGCTTGTGTGTGTTCTAGATCATGAAGATCATTTCCGCCGTACGGTCTCACATATGACAATTGGGACTTCGATGCCACTATATCGTTTTACAATACACAACGCTGTCATCTAGCGTGTACTGCCGTTTCCAGATTAAATGTGTACTCTGAGTATTGCCATATCCTAGCGAAGTCTACCCATATCGAGACATTAACATTGTTATACCCTAGCGAAATCTACCCATATCGCAACATTAACATTGTTATACCCTAGCAAAATCTACCCATATCGTAACATTAACATTGTTATACCCTAGCAAAATCTACCCATATCGTAACAGTAACATTGTTATACCCTAGCAAAATCTACCCATATCGTAACATTAACATTGCTATATCCTAGCGAAATCTACCCATATCGCAACATTAACATTGTTATACCCTAGCGAAATCTACCCATATCGTAACAGTAACATTGTTATACCCTAGCGAAATCTACCCATATCGGGACATTAACATTGTTATATCCAGCGTTGCTGGATGTGCTGGTGTAGAGGTATCAGAGATATTGCTTGTCTCTTTGCAGGCAGTTCTTATTCCACCTACAGCCTCTACGTCAACGGACACGATCCCCAAAAGTGTTTGCCAGGAACACAGCTGAAGCCGTTGTGTTTCCTTTTCCAAGGTTCACCACGACGAGGTACTTTTATGATATTGGTTATCTGCTAACCCTGGGTCCGCACGAGAGTAATGTTGAAACCTGTGCACTCCATGCATCAAAGATATAAACCAGGAAAAAACAGAGACCATCATATAAACCATCAGATGATGAATCATACAAGGAATAAAAACTAACTGCTGTAGAGCTTTCAAGCAGTTTCCTCTGTAACATTTTTCATTCTCTTCCAAAACTTGCATAATTTATCTTGGCTGATTTCACTTTCCCATACTTTTGATTGGCTGACGACACAAAGTCTACGCAAAATGACAAATTATCAGTTAGATAAGATCCCACTTCCATGAGTACAAGATAGTGATCATGACTGATGCCAAATAATCTATGTTTTGCAATCCCTCCAGAACCTAGCCCCACATTCCACCAGCTGGTGATCACAGTGGAGTTCATCGATGAAATCCGTATCAGTGTCTGACTACGGTCCGAGAGCGAGTAAGAAGCAAAATCATATCTGAACTAAACAACCAAGCAAAATAAATCGTTCTCCAATGGATTTCAGAAAATGAGATTGATAATCTTCTAGCGAAAACAAGCAGGAGCAATTGTTATCTCCATAAATGAAGATCCTCATCACAAGTTCATTACCATGGGCAGGAAATGGATGGAACTCAACTAATCTACGCAACTAAAAATACAATGGTATCAACAAACTTGGAAGAAAGGAGCAAACAATTTTTAAAAAAAGTTGAGTGCAACATTCAACGTACTCAAACATTCAACGTACTCAAACATTCAACGTACTCAAACATTCAACGTACTCAAACATTCAACGTACTCAAACATTCAACGTACTCAAACATTCAACGTACTCAAACATTCAACGTACTCGAACATTCAACGTACTCAAACAGCACATGTAAAGAATATTTGGGATTGACATCTGTATGTGCCCGGGCCCTGTGGAAAATCTTGAGCAAACACAGAACTGTCCGTTGTACCACACCGAAGAAAACTAACCATCTGAATGAGCCCTAGAGGATAAACTATACGGTTCTGCATTGGGGCTAGCGTCTACAGTACAGTTCGTCGAAGAAATCCATCAATCAATCAATAAACCCATAACCCTTCAGGGTCGTAGGGGTACCACATTGGATGCTTCAGCACACAGAGTCCTCCAGCGAATTCTACCCTCAGCGATGCGGATGAGTGTGGAAATATCTAGCCCTGTCCATTCCTTGATGTTGTCTGTCCATGTCTTTATTTGTCCTCCTCTGCTTCTTCCACCTCGACAGTTCCCTGCAGTATTGTTTTTGACAAATCCATATCAGGGCTTGACTCCTAGAGAAGAACGAGGGAAAAAGTATCATTGGTCAAGATAAATGCTATTTTGATATTAATGCGCATGACTATATGGAAAAGGGACTGGTTTAATAGAGTATATTTCTCCTTCCGAGACTAGATAAATGTACACCTTATATGGAACAAAATTCATAGTGAAATCGGATGTGTCAGACCGAATGCGTAGATATCATAGCAAAAATTATAAACTATGACACATGCATTCCGTTCTCCGGAATCATCATCATCACGTGACATATTCTTTCGATAAAGTTGTCTTTGTAGTTGGTTTCCAGAGCCCGATTCTATCCTGTGCCAATCTCTCTGCTTCCTCCAACGATATCTTCATACAGTCTGTGATGTCATTTGTCCATCTCCTTCTAGGTCTACCTCTTCTTCTTCTTCCCGGAATTCTGCCCTTTAATATGCGTCTCTCCACGCTATTGTGTCTTTTTATATGTCCGAAATAACTCTCGGGACTACATACTATTATCCAGTATTATGAGAACAAACGCAGAGAAAGTAACAGAATATGGAACACAACAGCTCACAAACACATGCATGTGTCACACATAATGGCATTGAGTCATAGGTCATGGACCACTGGATCAGCAATCAACCAAAAACCACCACAGTTTACATAGACCGACGATGCCTACGCTTTTTATATGTGTAACCAAAACTTATGAATTCAACCCTAAACCCCTAGTGTTCCTATCTATCTATCTATTGTGCTGTATACCCCCCCCCCACCCCCAAATCTAATCGTGAGGGAGGGGAGGATTCTGAGTTGTTTTTTTATTTGGTCATTTGAGTTCCATTGGCCATGGTCAGCCCGTGTCTATTTAATGTTTTTGTGATTGTCTCTGCCCATCTAGTTCTTGGTCTTCCATGTTACTTGTAGCCCGGTCTTCTGCTGATGTATGCGCGAAGGGCTGTTTGCGCAGGTTCCATTCTCGTGATTTGGCCAAACCATCTGGTTTGCTGCCTCTCGATGTAGTCTTGACTTGAGATAGTCTTTACTTCTTTCCGGATATCTTCATTACTCCGGCGGTCTCTTCTCGTGATATGTATAGCTTTCCTCAAACATCTCATTTCACAAAATGTGATCTTTTTCACTAGTGTCTTTGTCAATAGTCATGTTTGACATTGGTAACACAAAGTTTGTATAAAAATACTGTTTAATAATTCTCGTTTTGTAGCCGTGCAGATTGATGGGGGTTTAATTAAGTATTGGTGACAGTTTTTAAGTCACAGCATTGGCTTTTTGTCATCTTGTTTCAATCTCTCTTTATTCTTAAGAAAAACCTTATGGGTTAAACGTTCATTTGTCCGTTTTGAACAATGTCCGCTATGAACACTGTCCGTTATGAACACTGTCATCTATAATACTATTGTCGTGTCCGATAGTCTGTGCGTGAACGGTAAACTCACTATCTTGTGTAAATACTTTTGTAAATATGTTTAGGCTCCATTTAATTTTACTGCAGTCTCACTTATTATCGATTATTTAGCAGGATTTAGTCTAGAGAATATTGTCAATCAATAAATCAATCAAGTGCCATGCCGACTGGTGTAGGTGATCATGTTTCTCCACGACTCTCTGTCTCTTGTGTTGTCAATAAGCTCGGTTGGTGAGCTTCTACCGTGCCACGATACAAGCCCATCTAGTAACTTTTCTCTTTGTCGGCCTCTATCTCTTCTCCCTTTGATCTTTCCAGTGGTTATTAAGTGTTCAAGCTGTGTTCTTCTCAGCACATGCCCTAGAAACCTTGACTGTCTGCCTCTAATGTTTGATATGATTGATCTTTTTACGCCAGCATCAATGAGAACCTATGCATTAGTTTTCTTGGCTGTCCGTTGTATTTTCATCATACTTCTCAGAAACCACATTTCTGTAGCCTCCAATTCACTTTGAATTTTCGTGTTTATAGTCCATGCTTCACATCCATAAAAAAGAATCGGTTCGATATAACATCTCAGCACCCGAATTTGGGTCTGCATTGATAGACTTCCATTGCAAAAAATGGTTATCATTTTTTGGAATGCTTATTTGGCTTGTGCTGTTCGGCTCTTTATCTCACTTGAACATCTACCTTCTGATGTTAACAGGGTGCCAAGATATTTCACTTTTTCAACTTGTGCTAATTTTGTGTTATTAATTATTATGTTGCATCTTGGTGGTGTATGTCTCTTTGATACAGCCATTATTTCTGTTTTCTTCTTGTTTAAACTGAGGCCTTTGTTTTCACTTTCCTTCACTACTTTATCTAATAGGGCTTGCATTTCTTGTTCGCTTCATGCGATCAGTACTGTGTCATCAGCATATCTCAAGTTATTTATATTGTATCCTCCCACTTTTATTCCGGACATATCTTCTATATTTTGCATAATGTATTCTGTATACAGGGAGAAAAGGTCCGGTGACATTACACAACCTTGCCTGACACCCATTTCTATCTTTTGAAATCTACCTATAGTGTTGTTAACTCTCATCGCAGCTGTTTGTTTCCAATACATTTTCTTACTATTCTTAGATCTTTCCCATCAACGTTAAGACTTTTTAGCAATTTTATAATCTCTGAATGCTTCACCTTGTCAAATGTTTTGCTATAATCTATGAAGCACAGATAAAGGTCTTGCTGTACTTCTATGGCCCTCTCCATTAATGTTCTTACTATATATAGGGCATTTCTTGTGCCTTTTCCTTCTACGAATCCGCATTGTTCGTCTGCTATTTCTGGTTTTATTTTTCCTCTTATCATCATCAAGTGACATATTCTTTCCATAACGTAGTCTTTCCTATGGATCTCTTTAATTCTCCGCGGTCTTGAGCAAGTTGCCCTGCATCTTCCCGTGACATGCGCAGGCATTCTTGAATGTCTTTTGTCCAACGGCGTCTTGGTCGGCCTTTGCCCCTGTTGCCTTCTATCATCCCCTCCATTAACACTCTCTCCATGCCGTTGTGTCTCTTAATATGACCGAAAAAAGCTAGCTTTTTCTTTAATATAGTGTTCAGAAGCCAGCCTTCCTTGACGTTAATTGTTCGTAACACCTCCTGGTTTGTTTTCTTCGCTGTCCATGGTATTCTCAAAACTCTTCTATAACACTTTAATTCAAATGATGTTATTCTCTTGGCCACTGTTTTATTTAGTGTCCATGCTTCACATCCATATGTCGCCACAGGAAATACACATGTTCGTAGTAAAAACCATTTGGTTCTTATGTTAGTACCGTGCCATAGTTTCTTCATCTGTTTTAATTTTGCCAGCGCCATTGCCCTTCTTCTCTTGATCTCAACTGCGCAGTCCCCGCATTGTTTATATTAGTTCCTAAATAATCAAAATGTGTCACTTCTTCCAAATTGCAGTTCTCAATATTAATTTTGGGTCTTGATTTAGTTTTGTCAGTTGCCATTATTTTTGTCTTTTTCATATTTAAGAACAAGTTTTGCTGTTCGCTAAACTTTTGGGTTGACTTAATTATGTTCAGTAGGTCGTGTTCGTTTGTTGTTAATAGCACTGTGTCGTCTGCATATCTAGTTTCTGGTATCTGCAGCCCTCCTATATTTATGGGTGGGAAATCAGGCTTTATTGATTCTTGTCTCACATTTCTCATTATATTTTCCGCAAAGATGTTGAACAAGTATGGAGACAAGGTACAGCATTGTCTTACTCCTTCTGTACATTGAACCACTCCGATCTTGCACCTTCAACTTTTACCGCTGCTTCTTGATCTTTATACAGCTCTGCTATTAGTCATGTAATGTGTTTTGGGAAACCCATATCGTTCATTATTTCCTATAATTGATGGTGATTGACACGGTCGAATGTTTTGTGTAGTCTATGAAGCATGCATGTAATTCGATGTTATGCTCTTTTTATTTCTCTATGATCATCCTCATGTTAAATATATGATCTCTCGTGCCTCTGCCAGTTCTGAAACCTGCTTGCGCTTCGTGGATCTCATCCTCCATCTTGTTATGTATTCTTTTCATTATAATGTGCAGAAGTATTTTACTGGCTTGACTGATCAAGGCAATTGTTCTATAATTTGAACATATTTGCATATTTCCTCTTATACGCCTCATTATTATGCGCAGTAGAATCTTGGTCATCTGACTCATAAGACTAATTGTTATGTGATCTTCGCAATCTACTGCACCAGGTTTCTTTAGTAGGGCTATGAAAATTGATTGTAGCAAATCCGATGGAATATAGCCACTGTTGTAGATGTCATTTAACATTGTACTATCTTCTTGTTCCGCGTTCGCTCTTTGATAACCAGAACGAATGTCCCTTTGATTTCCGCAGGTGAGCGTGAAGTACGTTGCACTGTCAACTTCACAGCAGAGCTGCGATATTTTGCACCACCCGGTCCAGCACATCCGATTTCGGCATGCCTGTTATTCGGGTGGGCTTCCTTAGCCCGTAATAGCCTTCATATTTCTAGCCATGTGACATATGTGTATTGACTCTACGCTGCGACGATTTATTACCCATTGTGCCTTTGGAATTTAAGGCCAAATCATGTCCCCGGGTGTCAGTCTCCGGGGAGGCGGTAATCAAGTATTTAGGTTTGGGTCGACTACACCTGTCTCGCATGAGGTGTTCCGCTGCTAGTGTACTTGTCTCCTGTAATTAGGTGCATTGCTCATGTACCCATCAGGTATTGAAGCATTCCTCAACTGTGAACATGATTCCGCTATCGATCTATAAACCCACAACCCGTCAGGGTCGTAGAGGTACCACATTGTAGGCTTCAGAACATATAGTTCTCCACCGATTTTTATCTTCACTGATGTGGGTGAGTGATGAAAAACATTGTCTTGTCCATTCCTTGATGTTGTCTGTCCATGTCTTTATTTCCCCTGCTCTGCTTCTTCCACATTCGACAGTTCCCTCCAGTATTAAAACATAAAATACGTATATTTCCTCTTCGTCGTATTCGGCAGTTGGAGCATGGACTTGAATTATCCTGGGTTTTGTGTGTGTGTGGTCTATAAACGTATTTATAAGTTGCTGTTGATAGAGATGCAGCTAATGATAGAGTTAACTTTCTCTTTGTGAGCAATAAACCCCATGAGATTCCGGTTTAGGAAAAACGCGACAGTAGAGTTGGGCCTGAGTTCCTTCGCCATCTTAGCCGAGGTGTCATTCACCAATATTATGAACCCCTCGTCCAAGTCTGTGTCTTTACATATATTTTAAATCACCGTTGACTAGAGGCTTGTCTCGAGTTGAACAGTGCTTTAGTTCCGATTTCCATGTAGCGTTTTCTCTATTCTATCTTCACGTCTGTGTAAGTAAAACAGCGGCAAAGAAGATCAACGCCTTCGAGCTGAAATGCTACAGAAAGATATTTAGAATATCATGGAAGGAAACAATTAGAAACTCAGATATTATAAACACATTGAAGATTCCAGAGTGTTGGTTACTAAACACAATAACAAAAAGAAAACTACGCCTTTTTGGTCATATCAACATTATCATTAAGTGCCGTCTCCGCAACGAAGATTGGCTGCAACGGATCTCCAACATCTCCTGTCTCTTGTCTTGGTGGTGCATTCTGCTAGGCTGTAACTTGTCCATCGTGTGATGTTACTCTCCCATTTGTATCTCTGCCTACCTCTTGCTCGCCTCCCTTTGACTTTACCCTCAAGTAAGATCTTCAATAAGGTGTTATGTCTTTTAATGTGACCAAAATATTTTATTTACCTGATCTTTATTTCTCTTAGTAGTTCTTTCTTCATATTAAGTGTATTTAGTACCTCTTTATTTGTTTTCTTCTCTTCCCATGATGTTCTCCCTATTCTTCTATATACCCACATCTCAAAGGCATCAATTCTATCTTCTAATTGTTTATTTAGTGTCCATGTTTCTGAGCCATACATTAATATAGAGTAGATGTAGCATTTTATAATTTTCATGTTTACTTGTTTGTAATTTGTTTAGATGTTAATATTTTCCTCATGTAATTGAAGATACTTTTAGCCATTCCTATTCTCCTTTTAACTTTTGTTTCACATCTGCCATCATTTGTGACTATGTTTCCAAGATATTGATACTGTTTTACTTGTTGTAGTTTCTCTCCATGTATGTTTATGTTTAGCTCTTGTTCTTCTGTGTCTTTGCTGATTATCATGGTTTTTTGTTTTTTGGATATTTATATCCAGTCCATATTCATGACTTGATTTATTGACTAGATCTATTAGTGTTTGGTCATATAAAGAGATACAGCTGTTTAGAAAGACAAATAATGGAGGAAAGAGTACCTGGAATGAGGAGAAAAGGCAGACCAAGAAGACGATGGACTGACGACAGTAAAGATAACATGAATACATCGCTAGAAAATGCAAGCCACATCGCCCAAGACAGAGAGAGGTTCAGGGAGTTCATTGGGAAGACAACGTTCTGGAAGGAATACGTCACATGACACATCTTCATGTGGCGCTGCCCTCTAGCGATGTGCTACCCTCTCATTATAGTATGCCAGTCTTACTTCCCTTGAGACTTGCGCACGATTTTCGATATTCGTAATGACATCTACCTATCTCGGGACACTGATACTGGCCGCTCCACAATATATCTTCATTTCGGCTGACAGAGCTAGAGTGACCTGCGTCACCATGGGTCGACATAGCCGATGCGTGTGGCGCAGAGTTGTCAGAGATATTGCTTGTCTCTCTCCCCCCCCCCCTAAGTTATTATTTTATCTTCAACCTTCACGGACATTAAATATAAAAGTGTTGGCAAGGAACACAGCATAAGCCGCTGTGCTTCTGTTCCCAGGGTGCACCACGAGAGGGTACTTTTAGAATCTTGGTTTCTGCTCACCCTGGGTCTGCATGATAGCAATGTGGCACTCTTTGCACTATGTATTGTATCATGCTTTACAGCTAGGCTGCAACTTATGCACCATTCGACCTGAAACATCCGACGTCCGAATTTTTTTTTGGTTACTTTGACTAATGAATGAGAATGAAACATTACCCGTCCTCCAATAATGCAATTTTATGGAATGCTGCTTTTGCTTGTCCTATTCTGCTTATAATTTCGGTCTTGCATTTACCATCATAAGTTATTGTCATGTGATGTATACTTTCCAGAACGTTGTCTTCCCAATGAACTCTCTGAATTCCTCTCTGTCTTGGGCGATGCGACTTGCATACACGACCGATGAGAAATTGGGGGGGGGGTAATACATAAAAAAGATAATCACTTCGTTTTGTGGAACTTTTGAAGGTTTTTATAAAGAACAACTAGAAAGGAGGAGGATCCTATCTTTTGTCTGTCCATTGTACTAAATATTGAATTTTCTTATGAGGGTGTGGGTTGGAGCACAAGCTCTCTACAGACTTTCTCCAAAACCCTCTTAGTCGCCTCTTACGACATGCATGACATGTTACAGCGACACTTTACTTATTTGAACCTCTTTTCGGTCCACGGCAGCACACAGGGGTTTCACCAACGCAACAATAAGCATATTATCTTCTCAATAGCTTTACGCCAATCCTCCGCCCAGAGAGCATGCACGTGCAGACTAAGCCATAACAAATATTATGGTTGAGTTTTTAATATACCAGTAATCAAGATGGCGACGCTCAGTATACATTATACAGTGTTGGCCAAACTTGAAATACCTATATTTGTGCTTGTTATTTTTGTTTGTTGGAGGTAATGTAGAGTTTATTGGTATAGGAAAATCTATATTCGCTAGAGCAGAGTTGAATGATGACGCCCCACAGCTTCTACCTACAGTGGTAATTGCAACTTTAGTTCGAAATAAAGCTCATACTCTGCCGTGGTTCTTGGGACTACATGAAAAGTTGGAATATCCAAAACACCGCATAGGGTTGTGGTAAGATTATTTCATAAATTTTACATGATTGCTTGTTTAAAAAAGGGAGAGGATGACAGGGCTTGAAATGAATGTATTGATATAATGTTATATGAACGAAGCGAGATGTCACAATGCCAAAATACTGTTGGCTGTTATGATTGATCAAGTACTATTATACTGCTGTCACTGGCTGAGCAGACTTAAGCAAAATGGAGTTTTTGAAAATTAGAGTATGTGAGTGGCATGATCTTTCTCCATAAATCTAGATGCTTTTTAATTATTATAGTCATTTACCCATGTACATCTGGGGCATCATTGTTTATGTGTCTATGTGGTATTTATGTTTACAAGTAGGCTTAAATTTGTCTTTTTTTATGTGAAAATTGGACACTGAAAGAAGGATTCTGGCTTTTGAAAAGAAGTGCTATAGACATCTGTAAGAATTAGCCAGAACATACGACAAATAGGCCTATAGGGACTATTTAACAGGCTGGAAATTAAAAAAACTTGTGGTCATATCAATAACCACTTTTGGCAGCGGTGAAATAACGTAAACTTATTTGGTTTAGACATATAACGAGATATGATTCTCTTTATAAAATTATTGTGCAAGGAGCAGTCGAGGGTTGATGGAGAAGAGGACAGAAAATTCTGTATTGAAACATCAAAGAATGGTCTAGGCGTGATTTTTCTACACTCCTCCAAACGGCTGAGGATAGAGTTGTTTGGAGAGCTTTTTTGTGCTGATGTATCCAGTGTGCCACTACTGCAACCCTAATGGGTTATAGGTCTTATTCTTCTTCTTCATCATTCATTCTCAAACTCCTGCTGGAACTCCCTTGTAACAGGACCATGGTCTTACTAGATTTCCAGCAGGATGTAGTCCTGAGAATGGATATTTGCGCCGATGGCCGACACATCCATCTTCGATGGTTATTATTTAATTGGTCTTGGTAGTACCTTTTTTTGGCATAAAGCTCTTAATGTGCCAAAAGACATATTACTAATGTTTAATGTAGGCCTATGTGGTTCTTGAGGAATTTATATACCTGTACAGTGCGTGTGTTGTTGTTGTCTGTGTGTCAATTGACTGGTCCATATTCGTAGTAGCATGAGAATATACGTTTGAAGCCTTGACTGAAATCGCATCATTTTTAGAGATATGGTGTGGTCGAAAATGGAAAGCGTATTTTTTTCTCAAGTTGTGAAGTATGTGGGGGCCATCTGAGTGGATCGGGTTCAAATCCCATTTGTTGAATTAAATGATGGAGACAATCAAAGAAGCCATGAAAAATGGGCTGACGATGGACAATGTGAAGCTAATGGCCAAAGACAGGTAACTTCAACTTCCTCCCATCGACTCTTAACTGCACAAGTGAAAATAACAATAGATAGATATTTGGCACATGCTCATAATAACCACTGAAGCTTATTATACCAAAAAGCCGCCAAAGACGGATGTCTCGGGCCATTGGCGCAAATAAAATGACGACACAACGCATTTCCATTCTCTGGACTACATTCTGCTAGAAATCTAGAAGGCCATGTCCTACTACAAAAGAATTCAACGGGAGTTTGAGAATGTACGCTGAAGAAGAAGAAGATACCAAAAAAAGTATTATGTATAAGTATCATTGAATGAGGGTGACTAAATCATGAAAAGTGTCATTCTGAAGTCGGACAGGAAGATGTAAATATTGCCATCAAGTTGTAAGCCACAAAAGTTGAGGGACAGCCATAGCGAGTTGAATTAAAAAGTCATCTGGTAAACTTGCCCATAAGATACAATGCCAGACATACAGCAATCGTTATCTGAAGATTAAAGTAAAACTCCATTAACAACCCATGTGTTGCTGGGGCTGGAAAGGGGAGCAAAGACACTGTTATTTGCCATTCATGTTGTAAGAGTTGACTAAAGGAGTTTTGGGATTGGAGTTGGCTGTCCCATCCTATAGGAGATCAAAGTGACCCAGAAGCTATGCTGAAATCGTATGGGTCAGATAGTTACTTAGTTAGTTAGTCGTCTGATCATAACTGCAAACTGGACACGTTCATAGTTGCTCCAATCTCTACCTGAGTGTATCTGCCATTAAACTTCTGCTCTCAGTACCGGTCCTCTTCTGGTTGACCATCATTTTTCTACACCCTCTAAAATATTCACTTTTAGCAACACCACATTTCAAACCCTCATCTTTAATCCTGGACATTGAAAAGAAATCATTATCCACACTAGACTCACTCTTGTGTGCTATATTTCTTATGGAGTTCTTCTTCTTCATCGTTCATTCTCAAACTCCCGCTGTATCTCTCTTGTAGCAGGAGCATGGTCCTACTAGATTTCCAGCAGGATGTAGTTCAGAGAATGGATATGTGCTGTGTCGCCGTTTTATTTGCACCAATGGCCCGACACATCCATCTTCTGCGGGTTTTTATGGAGTTCAAAACATCAGCTCGATCCATTGCCCTACGCCCTGTGCAATTCGTTGTGAAGTCGGATGTGTCAGGCAGAAAAGCACAGACTAGATATCACAGCAATGCTGTAAATTGTGATACAATATATTCTTTTCTCTGAGCTATATCCTACTGACAATCAGGAGTTTGAGATGAACGCAAAAGAAGAGAAACATATTTTTTTAACGTCCTGAGAACAGATACGTGTTGTGTTGCCGATTTATTTGATACCTTTGAAAACAAATACAATTATTTTAGTGGAAACCTTCTCTTTGTCATTGCAATTTTTCATTATTCATCTCCTAGGATTCGAAGTGATCACAACGTAGATAATTCAACTGCAATTTTGACAGAATGGCTGTCGGCTGTGTCTCATTTATACCACCATGTTGATGTTAAAATTGACCACAAAAATAAAGGTAAAAGTATTTTGTAAAAATTAGATTTAATAGACGTAAAAATTAAAGGAAATAATTTGTGAGTTTATTTGTCTAATTTAATACCAGCTGGTGCATACAATCAATGACTTTCACATTGTCCCATCCCAACTCTTGCAGATTCTTGAACTTTATGACACCACTCAATAGTTACAAAACTTTTGCAGATTCTTGTATTTGACGATGGCTGCTAAAAATCAGTAAACTCATCATCATGTTAAAACTCCTGAAACTTAGAACATCCTACTAGCAAGCCGAAATTTGAGAATGAACACAACAACCACTAATCCACAGCCATTAAACATCACAGTGGAAGAAAGATATGAATATTGATCAGAAACTTCCGCCGAAGACATTGGCGCAATAAAACGGCGACACAACGCATTTCCATTCTTTGGACTACATCCTGCTGGAAATCTAGTAGGACCATTGTCCTGTTACAAGAGATATCCAGCGGGAGTTTGAGAATGAACGATGAAGAAGAAGACCCCATTCACCAACTTCATAGGTAACAACAGACCACCATCTATCGACTTAGGACAAGCTTACAACAGGTGTCTCTGGTCTTAGGAAAAGCTTACAACAGGTGTCTCTGGTCTTAGGACAAGCTTACAACAGGTGTCTCTGGTCTTAGGACAAGCTAACAACAGGTGTCTCTGGTCTTAGGACAAGTTTACAACAGGTGTCTCTGGTCTTAGGACAAGCTTACAACAGGTGTATCTGGTCTTAGTACAAGCTTACAACAGGTGTCTCTGGTCTTAGGACAAGCTTACAACAGGTGTCTCTGGTCTTAGGACAAGCTTACAACAGGTGTCTCTGGTCTTAGAACAAGCTTACAACAGGTGTCTCTGGTCTTAGGACAAGCTTACAACAGGTGTCTCTGGTCTTAGGACAAGCTTACAACAGGTGTCTCTGGTCTTAGGACAAGCTTACAACAGGTGTCTCTGGTCTTAGGACAAGCTTACAACAGGTGTCTCTGGTCTTAGGACAAGCTTACAACAGGTGTCTCTGATTTTAGGACAAGCTTACAGCAGGTGTCTCTGGTCTTAGGACAAGCTAACAACAGGTGTCTCTGGTCTTAGGACAAGCTTACAACAGGTGTCTCTGGTCTTAGGACAAGCTTACAACAGGTGTCTCTGGTCTTAGGACAAGCTTACAACAGGTGTCTCTGGTCTTAGGACAAGCTAACAACAGGTGTCTCTGGTCTTAGGACAAGTTTACAACAGGTGTCTCTGGTCTTAGGACAAGCTTACAACAGGTGTCTCTGGTCTTAGTACAAGCTTACAACAGGTGTCTCTGGTCTTAGGACAAGCTTACAACAGGTGTCTCTGGTCTTAGGACAAGCTTACAACAGGTGTCTCTGGTCTTAGGACAAACTTACAACAGGTGTCTCTGGTCTTAGGACAAGCTTACAACAGGTGTCTCTGGTCTTAGGACAAGCTTACAACAGGTGTCTCTGGTCTTAGGACAAGCTAACAACAGGTGTCTCTGGTCTTAGGACAAGTTTACAACAGGTGTCTCTGGTCTTAGGACAAGCTTACAACAGGTGTCTCTGGTCTTAGTACAAGCTTACAACAGGTGTCTCTGGTCTTAGGACAAGCTTACAACAGGTGTCTCTGGTCTTAGGACAAGCTTACAACAGGTGTCTCTGGTCTTAGGACAAGCTTACAACAGGTGTCTCTGGTCTTAGGACAAGCTAACAACAGGTGTCTCTGGTCTTAGGACAAGCTTACAACAGGTGTCTCTCATCTTAGGACAAACTTAAAAAACATATAAACTGCTCTTAACTCCTTTTTTTTGGTCATAAAATAATTTTTTTATTTTCAAATTGAAAATTGAAAAAGCACAACTATAATCAGTTGTTCAATTGTAGTTTATTGGTTCATCTTTAGGATATACAGATGAAGAATCTCTGTGTGATTGGACAGAAAAACGGTTTGCAAATGTGATTGGTCTGAGGGAAAAGGCTCTAGAACATGCTCGGAATATTTGGGCTATCTGTTTGTGAGTTAATTTTTACTGTTTAGTATTTAACATTAACTTGTAGTAAGAAACATCACAATGAGGTGAATAGAAAAATAAATTAGTAGTAAAAAAACATCACAATGAGCTGAATAGAAAAAGAAATTCTTAATAAATGTAACCGATTTTGAAAGAATATTTTCTAGTATATGTCACATTAATTGTTGGATTGTGTGACTTCATCTTCTGCATTTGTTCTCAAACTCCTGTAGATTAGCAGGATGCAGTCCTGAAAACAGAATTCAATGTGTCATGGTTTACAGCTTTGCTGTGATGTCTATGCTTTTTGGAAGGACACATCTAATGTCAGCAAGGCTTCTAGGTCACTTTGATCATCCTAGGATGGGACAGCAAACTTCATCCCAAAGCCTCCTTAGTCGTCTCTTACGATATGCTTGGCAGGTGACAATGGCACTGTTTTTTGCACCCTGAACTAGAAGCTCAGGCCATTACTTCTAATACATTACTTCTAGTTACATTACTTTTTATACATTACTTCTAGTTACATTACTTCAAATACATTATTTCTAGTTACATTGCTTCTTATACATTACTTCTAGTTACATTACTTTTTATACATTATTTCTAGTTACATTATTTCTTATAAATTATTTCTAGTTACATTGCATCAAATACATTACTTCTAGTTATATTACTTCTTATACATTACTTCTAGTTACATTACTTCTAGTTACATTACTTCTAATACATTACTTCTATTACATTACATCTAGTTACATGTTTTTTAAGCATCCACTTGATGGTTATTTAATTTCACACCATGGAAGAATACGGACTGGGCAGTTCTCCAGCAATTGAAAAGACAATTGTAATATCACGCAGGTGTGCTGCAAATAAAACAACAAATTCAGTTTATTCACTGTGCTACCAGTGCCAAACCTGGACAATGACAGCACAAGACAAAAGTAAAATAGTGACAGCAGAAATGACACATCTACGAAGAATACTCGGAGTGTCATTCGTCATCATCATGTGCCATGCTGACTGGTGTAGGCGATCATGGCTGTCCACAGCTCTCTGTCTATAGTATTATGTATCAAGATCGTTGTTGTTTGCCTGCTGTGCCAGGTTATCAAACTGTCAACTATTTTCTCACTTTGTCACCTTCTGTCTCTGTTGCCTTCAATCTTGCCTGTTGTGACTATGTTCTCCAAACCTCCCTGTCTTATGAAGTGGCCAAAATATGAAGATTGTCTTTTTCTTATATTATTGATTAAGGTCTGTTGCGCATTTGACTCTTTCAACACCTCTACATTAGTTTTTCTGGCAGTCCATGGTATGAATAAAGACATGGACAGACAACATCAAGGAATGGACAGGGCTAGATATTTCCACACTCATCCGCATCGCTGAGGATAGAATTCGCTGGAGGACTCTGTGTGCTGAAGCATCCAATGTGGTACCCCTACGACCCTGAAGGGTTATGGGTTTTTTTATTGATGGTATTCTCAGCATTCTTCTATAGAACCACATCTCTGTTGCTGGAGTGACATTAAGAGAGAGAATTAGAAACGATAACATCAGACAGATAACCAAAACAATACCAGTATTGGAACACATCAAAAGACAACAAATCAAGTGGTTTTCACACACTTCCAGACTACCAACAGACAGCATGCCACAGATGGCCATTTCACATAGACAAGCTATAAAGCCAGAGGCAGACCATGTAAAAGATTGATCACAGAAATCAAAGAAGCCACAGGAACAAGCTTACAAACAGCACACAAGAAGGCCATCTCCAGAGAACTCTTCTACCCCTGACACTTCAAGGCAAACAAGGGATACAGCTTATAGATAGATAGATAGACTGAGTAGTTCTACTCTTGTCTTGGCAGCGTGAAGCCATTCTTTAAAAAAAAGTGCAAGTCTTCTAAAGTTGACTTAGTGATCCATACAGTGAGTTTCAGACTGTTAACAGTGTCTGTACAAGTTTTTTCCTGTCAGTTGAAATGTAAGGACAGTCAATAAGGAGGTGTTCTACTGTCTTCGGCGGTAGAGTGTATATACTTTGTTGTATTGAATGCAAAATGATTTTTACTGATTTAAAAAAATATTGTCCACATGCAACTAGATAATGCAGGTTTTTATCTTTTTGATAGATGATCGATGCTGATGTGACACTAGAAAATAATAGAACTCTTCAAATTCTTATGGGGCAGAAAAAGTAAGTGTGTTGTATGCTCTTGTACATTTAATTAAACTTTACAGCTGAAATTGCATGTGTTGGGCCATTGATGCAAATAAAACGATGACAAAATGCATTTCCCTTGTCTGAACTACATCCTGCTGGACAGTTTCATGTTAGAACAGGCCGCTGCAAACTATTGGGTCACCACTACTGACTAAGGATCTCATACACAGATAAATGTCAAGAATCCAAAGCCTCAAATACATACTTCAGTTTGGAGTTTGATAATGAATGACCCAAACAAAATTGATTGAAATATTCTTTGCCTGAGATGTTGATGTGTAATGTATTTGTTATTATTATTATTTGAACAGCTGGTATGATTTTGGATATTAAGAAAGCGTTACGTTTGTTTGAATCACTAGAAATTTTGAGAAATAGAATTCTTCTTTTGTGCAGTCGAGGGGTTTCTCCAGAGCTTTATTTCAAACACAGTAAGGCTGTAACTCTCTGTGGTTTGCAATGATTTTGAAGAAGCCTTTTACTGAGAGATAATGAACATATAGCTGCATAGATGAAGTGACGCGAGGCTTCCACGAAAGGAAAGCATCACTATATTTGCACGTCATCTACTAGGTATTTACTGTTGCATTCTGGTTGGTCTGATGGTCCGCTGGTAAGACCTTCAGCATGCCAGATGAAAATGTTATGGGTACACAACTGTTATTATTATCATTATCCACTTGTGACAATATCTTTTATAAGACAGCGATGACTTATGATGTCAGTCCAGTTTTATATTTGTTAGAGTGTTAACTTCTTGAATACATATGTGGTAGGATCCGAAAGGGTAGCAAAGAATAGCAACACTGTTTACCTTCCATGCATGTCATTGTTTTTGTTATTGTTTGTCCATCACAAGTGATTATGACTATTTGTTTCATCCACTTTTTGTCTTCTTCTTCTGCATTCATTCTCAAACTCCTGTAGATAAGCAGGATGTAGTCTGGAGAACGCAATGCGTTGTATCATGGTTTACAGCATTGCTGCGATATCTGCGCCTTTCAGCCTGAAACAACCGACTTCAGCATGGCTTTGGGTCACTGACCCTATATGGGATGGGACAGCCAACTCCATCCCATAACCTCCTTAGTCGCCTTTTACAACATTCGTGGAAGGTAAACAGTGTTGCTATTTGCTCCCCTCTCTGGCCCAGGCAACACATGGACGACATCCACTTTGAAATTCAGTTAGAGTTATGTCCTTAATTAATAGGCCATGCATGTCATAAGAAGCAACTAAGGTATTTTGTGGTGAAATTGGCTGTTCTATCCAATTTAAATCACTCAGAATCCTTGCTGAAGTTCAATGTGCCAGACTGAATGCCGCAGATAATCACAGCTCAGCTGTAAAAAAACAGCCCAGAAACCATGCTAAAGTTGTTGTATCAGGCAGAAAGGCATAGATAATCACAGCTAAGCTGTAAACCCTAACACAACACATTCCATTCTCCGGACTACATCGTGCTAATCTGCAAGAGCTTAAGAACAAATGCAGAAGAAGAATACATATCTTATTCCTGTTTTATATTTGTTAGTGTGGGTAACATCTTGAATTATTAGAGTGTTAACATCTTGAAAAAAAAAATATATATATATATATAATGTCCTGTTACAGATGTGTTAAAGTGTTAACATTTTTGATGTGTTTTGTTTTATTTAATATTGGTAATTCTCTTTTAATTCTCAATGTTTTTTTGCTGTTGCAAGATTGGTAATTGGTCCTATGCTAAATGCTTCTGTTGAGGGCTACTATTCCAATTTTTGGGGAGGAATGTCTGAAAAGGTAAACCTCAGTGTTTCTCTTAATCATCTTATAGAACCTCTATAAATATGTGACCAGCCCAAATGCTAAGGACATCATCACCCTCCTGGGAAGGAAAGACCAGAGTATAATCTTCCGACTGCGCACACATGTACAGCTTAACAATCACCTGAGCAGAATACAACCACAACACACTCCAGGGTGCCGGCTGTGCATTCATCCCTATGAAGCTGTTGACCACCACCTTTTTGAATGTCCAGCACTGGATGACATCAGGAAAATGCTTCTCCCTCCAGGATCAGATAAATGGAACACATTATAAGGAACAAAAAAACAGCTCACAAACACATGCATATATCACACAATAGCATTGTGTCAAAGGGCATGAGCCCATGGACCGCTGGACCACCAACCAACAATCTTATAGAATCCTGTTAACTAGCACAGTTACGGTAACAGACTCTCAGTCCAAAAATAAGTTGCTCGCAATTCCTGGAGATAGCAAACATACAGTCCATTGTTTAGAGTTCCAAAACAAAGAGGACTATTGTTGGAGTGGATAATGTCAAGTTAGTTATCAAGTATCTACAGCAATGAACTCCAACAAGTAACAGGCAGATCCAAGCCTAGAAATGAAATGCCTGAGCCTGTACTTATGCTGCAGGACCTAAAAAGGGAGCAAAGAATTGCAAAGCAGTGACCTCTATACGTTACATGTTTGTAGAAGGCGACTGAGAAGGTCGGCTGAAGGCCAAAGTTCCATGCCATGCTGAAGTCGGATATGTCAAGCTGAAAGGCACAAATATTGCACCCAAGCTATAAGCAACATATTCCATTCTCTGGTCTATATCCTGGTAACCAGCAGGAATTTGAGAAAGAATACAGAAGAATCAGAAACTTGAGAAATGTGATTGGAGAAACTAGAAGTGATATGGTTTGCAACCAGAGGATATATCCTCCCTGTATGTTGCCTGTGCTTGTAGGTAGAGCAAAGAATAGCACTACTGTTTACTTTCCATGCAAATTATTAGAGAAGAAGACTAAGGTTTTGGAGGTGGAGTTGTATGTCCCTTCCCAAATAGGGTCAAAGTGACCCAGAAGCCACATGTGTCGGGTCGAAAGGCACAGATATCACAGTTAAGCTGTAACCATGTCGACACAATGCATTCCATTCTCCAGAATACATCCTGTTAATCTGCAGAAGTTTGAAAACAAATGCAGCAGAAGAAGAATAATTTCTGTGTATTAAAAGGTACTTTCAATGCTATATAACCATACAGGTTAAGTTAACGGGATCTGGAAGGATGGATGAAAGTATATTACATTTGTGAGCTACAGAAATTTTACCGTGTATCCTTACACCATCTGCCGAAAGCGATCCTACATTGGTAGTAGGCAGCTTTTTTCCATGGAGGAGGCAACTTCATATTTTCTGGTTGTTGTTATTGTTGTCAATAATGCCAGGAATTGTGAGCGATTTGCTCTTAATTCTTGTGTGTAGTGGGAGTGGTTTCTCAGATCTATCTTTCATACCCAAGAGACTTCAGCTTCTGGCTCAATGCAGTGTCTATTGAAAAAGACATCTACTCGGAGGGGGTATGAATACTTTCCGGTAACATGATCTGAAAAGCTTTTTCCCTGTTTGACAGACTAGTTGTATACAAAGTCAAAGCTTTTGTTGTTTACAATAGACATACATCAAAGAGTTGTTTCCTCCTTGGACAATGTCTCCATTCAGAACTTCACTTTATCTGACAATGTTTTCATTCAGAACTTTTTTTTAAATTTGACAATGTCTCCATTCAGAACTTCACTTTATCTGACAATGTTTCCATTCAGAACCTTACTTATCTGACAATATCAAAGTTTAGACATAATGATTGCTTCCTAATTAATATTTAGCATCATAGTTTGCAGATTGGCTAGCTTGTAATTTGATATTTTCTGAATTCAGAGAGTAGTGCATATAGTAATTCTAAATCAGATATAATTTAGCCATATAAGGAGACATAACAAAATGGAACAATTAATGGAAGGTATGGTTCCTGGAAGCAGAGGTAAGGGCCGCCAAAAAGACAAGGATGGATTAGAGACATCTCAGATTATTTAAACTCCGCCGAAGATGGATGTATCGGGTCATTGGTGCAATTAAAACAGCGACACAACACATTTCCATTCTCTGGACTACATTCTGCTGGAAATCTAGTAGGACCATTGTCCTGCTACAACAGAAATCCAGTGGGAGTTTGAGAATGAACGCTGAAGATGAAGAATGTTTAAACACGTCCCTTCCTGCATCAGGTCTACTCTAAAGACAACTACAATCTGGAAAGAATATGTCATGTGGAATATATATAAATCAGCCTGGCAGACCAGTAATGATTACTTGGTGGGTTACCTGCCTTACAGGAACCTGTGTGTCAGCCTAGTCTGCAGTTAAGTATGATTTGATTCTGATACCTCTGAAGATGGATGTGTCGGGTCATTGGCTCAAATAAAACGGTGACACAACGCATTTCCATTCTCTGGTCTATATTCTGCTGGAAATCTAGTAGTGCGATTTTCCTGCTACAAGAGAGATCCAGCGGGAGTTTGAGAATGAACGCTGAAGAAGAAGATTATGATAAACAATCCAACATTTCTTTTATTGAGAAGTGAGTCACAAATGTTTCTTGTATTCCTCCTCAGGACTACTACATTCGTAGTAGTAACTATCTATCCATTGTAGACCGGGAGATTTTTGGAGGTGTTTCCTGTTCCTATGGTGCACTCTGCTATTCTTATCAACCTGCATCACTACCTTTCACCGAATCTTTCCTACAATAGACCTCCAGTGAGATATAGTGGTCCAAGAGATGACATCATTTTATTTGCTCATTCTGTGAAAGCTTTAGGTAAGTGGGTGTTGGTTCATCATCATCATTAAGTGTTGTTATTAAAAACGTGATGCTACATGGCAGTCCAAGGTAGAATGCAAAAGAAGAAGATGAGGAGAAGGATGGTGATAAAAAACAGTGACTTTAACCTTCACATGTAAACACTTGTCGATAAACAAAAAAAATGGCGGCTCTTGCCGTTGTCGATAGAAGTCATCCAATGAGATATTGTGTTAAATATACATACCAGAGCCTGATTGGTCAATGCACATGCTCGGGAAACATATGCAATTGAAGCCGATACATTTCTACGTCCATCATGATCGTAGTGAAAATTTCTACGTAGAAGTAACACGTTTTATACCAATTAATCTGACCACATCTGCACACCGGTACGATCCCATGATGGTGAATCGGGTTTATAGACCGTTGTATCATTGTATTTTTAATAAAATAACATTGAATCGTGGCTTGAATCATGAATTATTGGGTTATTTCGTTTCACAGCAGTAAATATACAGAATGGCGTGTTGGTGTGGGAACTTCCAGATGTTTGATATCAAATATGTTGAAGTGGCACCAAAAATGACTCTAGGCCTAAGCTCAAAGAACAATTTTACTGCAAATCTACATGTTTTATACAGTTCCCCCGGCAATATTTTGATAATGAAAGACCATAAATACAACAGATTTGTGTGTGATTTAGTGTACAGTGTTGCCAAACAATTCAATAAGTAAAGTAAGTTATTTTTTTACTAATTTTTCTGCTTTATTTGTTATAAAATATAAGTTTTTTTGTGAAATACGTCTTTACCACTTTCTCATACGTCTGGTATCAAACACACATGTACAGAAATTACACCAATATATGCAGAATTCAATTCTTTATTTATATGTGCAAATATTTAAATATCTCTAACAACCAAAAAATTATCACATTTTCAAAACAGTCACCATCAATAACGCAAATTGTCAAAAAAGAATCCGGTGGCAGGAAGACGTTTTGTATTTTTTAATCCATCTTGCTAATGGTTAAACTGTAGTTACCATCGAAGATGGATGTGCTGGGCCATTGGCGCAAATAAAACGGCAACACAACGCATTTCCATTCTCTGGACTAAATTCAACTGGAAATTTTGTAGGACCATTGTCCTGTTGCAAGAGAAATCCAACGGGAGTTTGAGAATGAATGCTGAAGAAGAAGAAACTGTAGTTCAAACTTTTTTTTGCGTAGAACCAAAGTTTGAAAGTAAAGTTAACCCATAGCATTTAACTGCCGTATGTGTGTAAGATGTTTAGTGATCTCACATTTCAGTGACTGTGCTATATGAGAGCTGTATCTCCTCTCCCTCACAGTCGTTACTCCCCTGACTGATCCGGTACCCAATTAAGGCTTGATTTGCTGTCTGAAACACTTTTCCACCTCAACTGGGGAATTAACACAGGAGGAAAGTTTGAATCATAGTTCTGATTCATGTGCGATACTTCCTAACGACTGTGCAACTGTGTACTTTAGAAAGAAGACAGAGTTGGCTGACCCATCCCATAAAGGATGAAGTAACCCAAAACGCTTGTTGAAATTGAATATTTCGGGCCGAAATGCACAGATTTCACAGCCAAGATGTAAACCATGACGCATCGCATTCTGTTTTCTGGACTACATCCTGCTAATCTGCAGGAGTTTGTGAAAGAATCACATAAAACGAGTAAAACCGCTATTTAGGACAGCAGTAGTTAATTGGTTAATACACTTGCTTCCCAGTCTAGTGATTGAAGGTTCAACTCCCAGTTCAATCGGAAATACTGAATTTTAAATGACTAATGTCTCCAGGTTTATACAGTCTAAGAAAATGGGCACCAGATCTGGAAAGTAAAGGCGGCAAGAGAGATGCTAAGTATTACTAGTTATGCTGTTCGTCAATGAAAAATACAGGTCTAACACCAAATTTCAATCTGCCTCAATAAGAAACAAGCAAAGCAGTACAGACACCAGAACAAATACTACAGTAATGTCCCTTTTTTGCTGTTCACTGAATGAGAATCTGGCCCACAAGACCATATCTGAAAAACAAGTTGTGAGGAATCCAAGATGACCTAAAGCAAACCGCTCTATATATTAGACTAAATGTTTAACTACTGATTGCCGAAGTTGTATTGTAGCATAGACACATCATCGGTTGTTGTGTAGCAGCATAGATGCATCATCAGTTGTTGTGTAGTACCAGGAACTTAAGATGATATATAAAAGAAACCGCTCTATACATGAACAAAATTTGACTGAATGTTAAATGAGCCATGGGATTAAGTGTGAGTTGGAGATAAATCATGGGATTAATAGTAAATTGGGGATGGACCATGGATGTAAGCAAGAATTGAGGATGAACTATGGGATTAATAGTGAATTGGGGATGAACCATATGGGATTAAGAGTGAGTTGAGGATGAACCATGGGATTAAGAGTGAGTTGAGGATGAACCATGGGATTAAGAGTGAGTTGGGGATACAGTAATCATTATGATGTTGATATTAAAATAAATAAATTCTTGTGAACAGGAGAGTCCATGTATGTGATAAACACAGAATATTTTGGAAAAGTAATGATTCCTCTTGACAAGAGACACTCTTACAGAAGAAAGAGACCAATTTGATCATGTTAAATTGGAAGCTATGGGTGAGTTGAATTTATAAGATATGGTTGAGTTTAATTTTAGAAGATATAGAGTTGAATTTAAAGATATAGATACGTTTATTTTAAAGCTATGGACAAGCTTATTTTAAATATAAGGATCATCATCAGGTGCCATGCCGGCTGGCGTAGGAGGTCATGGCTCTCCACAGCTCTCTGTCCACAGTATTATGTATCAAAGTTGTTGTTGTTTCCTTGCCGTGCCAGGATGTCAAACTGTCTAATATTTTTTCATGTTGTCGCCCTCTGTCTCTGTTGGCTTCAATCTTGCCTGTTGTGACTATGTTCTCTAAAACTGCTTTTCTCATGAAGTGGCCAAAAAAAGAAGATTGCCTTTTTCTTATATTGTTGATTAAGGTCCGTTTCGCATTTAACTCTTTCAACACCTCTACATTAGTTTTTCTGGCAGTCCATGGTATTCTCAGCATTCTACTGTAAAACCACATCTCTGTTGCCTCCAATCTCCCACTTTCCAGTTTGTTTATTGTCTAAGACTCGCACCCATGTTAGTATATGGGTTATATAGCACTGCAGAACTCTCTTTCTCACCTCTAATGACAAGGTCATATTACACAGTATATTTTTTATTTTTCTGAATGTTGTTTTTGCCTGTCCTATTCTTCATCTTATTTCTGTTGAGCAAAATGAATTAAACAGGTTACTAAAACACTTACCTTGCCTATTAATAAAAATATATTTAAAAAAGTATATATAAAAAAACACAATAAAACTAAACAGGACAATTCTCCACGTATCGGCTCAAATTGAACCTTTTTCAAGAGACAAACAACAGAAAACAACAAAATAAAAAACAAAATAGATGACTAGATTTCATCAAGCCCCGTCTCCATAGCGCAGGGATGGCAACGCATCTAGTAAAAGAGAAAATGCATGCATTCATATTTTTGTTTATAATGAATGCACGCATTTTCTCTTTTACTAGATGCGTTGCCATCCCTGCGCTATGGAGACGGGGCTTGATGAAATCTAGTCATCTATTTTGTTTTTTATTTTGTTGTTTTCTGTTGTTTGTCTCTTGAAAAAGGTTCAATTTGAGCCGATACGTGGAGAATTGTCCTGTTTAGTTTTATTGTGTGTTTTTTTATATATACTTTTTTAAATATATTTTTATTAATAGGCAAGGTAAGTGTTTTAGTAACCTGTTTAATTCATTTTGCTTGACTATTTGTTCATTAGGTTACTGCAGCACCATCCACTTTGTCGGACACCCTCTGACCATTTGGTTATTTTTATTTCTGTTGAACTTCTTCCATTTGTTGTAATCATTGTACCTAGATATTTGAATTGGGGGACCTATTTTAATACTATATCATTCACTTTGATCTTGCAAGGTGTGTTATTTTGTTTCTTTGAAATAACCATTACTTCTGTTTTCTTGATATTTAGGAAGAGGCCTTTCTCTTTACTTTCTGTGACTACTACTTTAATTAAATCTTGAAGGTCTTCTTCACTTTTTGCAATCAGAACAGTGTCATCCGCATATCTCAAATTAATTATGCTATGTCCTCCCACTGATATTCCTGGGATATCTAAAAGATAAAGATAATTTTATTTTAAAGATAAGGATAAGTTTATTTTAAAGATAGGATAAGTTTATTTTAAAAATAGGGATACGTTTATTTTAAAGATAAGGATAATTTTTAAAAAAAATAAGGATAAGTTTATTTTAAAGATAAGGATAAGTTTATTTTAAAGATAAGGATAAGTTTATTTTAAAGATAAGGATAAGTTTATTTTAAAGATAAGGATAAGTTTATTTTAAAGATAAGGATAAGTTCATTTTAAAGATAAGGATAAGTTTATTTTAAAGATAAGGATAAGTTTATTTTAAAGATAATGATAAGTTTATTTTAAAGATATAGACACTGATAAGTAGAATTTTTGAATTGTGGATGAGTTGAATTTAGAACAAGCACTACAAGGATAAATTATTCAATTTGAATTTGAATGTAACTGAAACTGCAACATTATTTTTGCTATTGATGAAGAGGAAAGTTGCTATACGTAATCACAACTGAACAAATATGTTTATAGTATACGTTTAACTCACGGGTTCCCATGTTATGAGTTGTGACCCAAATTGGGGTGGCCAAGGGTTTTCTGTGGGTTTCGGCTGAAACAGTTAAGTAAAGAAAAATAGTGATTTCTTCTGTGTGCGTCCCAACACTCCTGCAGATTCACAGGATGCAGTCCGGAGAATGAAATGTATTGTATCATGGTTTATAGCTTTGCTGAGGTATCTGCACCTATCGATCTGACTTCATCATGGCTTCTGGGTCACTTTAACCTGTATTGGATGGGACAGCCAACTCCAACCTATAACATCCCTAGTTGCCTCTTGTGACATGCATGGAAGGTAAACGGTGTTGCTATTGTTGGCTCTCTTTTGAGGCCCAGGCAACACACGGGCGAAATGATTGTAAAACAATTGTCATTTTAATCAGTGTCTCAAAGTTGGAATAATATCATACATTTTGTAATATCTTCTTCTTCTTCGTTCATTCTCAAACTCCTGCAGATTAGCAGGATGTAGTCCGGAGAACGGAATGCATTGTCATGGTTTACAGCATTGCTGCGATATCTGCGCCTTTCGGCCAGACACATCCGCCTTCAGCATGGCTTTGGGTCACTGACCCTATATGGGATGGGACAGCCAACTCCATCCCATAACCTCCTTAGTCGCCTTTTACGACATGCGTCAAAGGTAAACAGTGTTGCTATTCTTTGCTCCCCTGCAACACACTGGTGATTATGTAATATTAAATATAACTTATGGTAGGTTAGTGGTTCATGAGTTCATGCCCTTTGACCCAAATATAACTCATCAAAATGTGAGCAGTTTCTGTGTTCTCGGTTAATAGACTGATGCGACACACACACACATGGTTAACATACGTTGGCAAAAACTAAAATGTAAATTATGAAGAAATAATTGTTAACGAGTTACAATATCAAGCTAAACATTAAATATGTCATGTTTAAATTGTATTGAATTATATATGCCTCAAATGAAATAGTAGCACATCATACTTCATGCTCCATGGTGGAAATAAAAAAATAAATTTGTGTTGGTTACTTGAGAGCCAACGCAGAAGTA
Source organism: Meghimatium bilineatum (assembly GCA_034231615.1). Lineage (NCBI taxonomy): Eukaryota > Metazoa > Mollusca > Gastropoda > Stylommatophora > Philomycidae > Meghimatium > Meghimatium bilineatum. Next base: position 62,466,693 of record CM067321.1, on the reverse strand, counting down.
GAAGATATTCTGAACAATCTTCGAACGATATAGAATATTTTTTCCATATTGAAAGCCTTATATAAACTGTTTTTGACCATGGGTCACTTTACTTCTAAATAAAATGGGGTTGTGACTCGAGAAAAGTTGAGAACTTATGGTTTAGATGATCTGAAATGTGTTTGTGAAGTATTTATTGAATCAGAGTTGAATTTGTGCGGACAGTAAATATTTAACTGATCTGAGACCTGACATACCAAACGCTTACAGATTCGCCTACAGTGCAGAGAAGCTGATCCTGGAGGTAAGCAATACTTGATGATTTCCTTGATGATGTTCTTGAACAAAGTGTATAATATTTTCATTACAAGAAGTTCCTCCTCTGTACAGTTCACCTCATGTGTATATACCAGAGAAGCCTAAAGACAAACTAGGATTTGATCAGGCAAGTTATGTGTCATTTTGTTGTAGTTTGTATACATAGGATCTGATCAGGCAAGTTATGTGTCATTTTGTTGTAGTTTGTATACATTTTCTGTTAGATAACATGGTTGGTAAACAATATCATTTTGTTGTAGTTTGTATACATTTTTTGTTAAATAACTGAAGGTAAACTTTTAGTTTTAAAAGTTGTAAAGGTATTTTATAATATTTATTCAGTTTTTTTTTTGGCTTCGTAAAATGTTCATCTTATGATAAAATTATGCTCCTTTCAGTCGCAAAATTAATCCAATTCGGTTATATCAGAGCTTTTAACCATAAAAGCGAAAGTGTGTTTCCAGGGCCCGAAAGGGGAGCTTTTTGTTCTTCAGTCAGATATCAGGTTACAGCGCCAATAGCTTCAATGAACTGTATAATTCGCTTCAGGTCATCCATGGAACCCCTCAAGTCTGGAAGTTCTGCCGTCTCAGTAGGAAAATAAACATATTTTCTCACTCTCTTCTTGGTAGATTTGACAGGCATGAAGGATGTGTTCTGCAGTCTCTGGGCTCAGTCCACAGTTGCACAGGTCTGTCTAAAAATTTTCAACTTTCTGAACATGTGACTTCTCAGTCTGTTATGGCCAATTCGTAGTCAAAAGGGGAGCAAAGAATAGCAACACTATTTATCTTCCATATATCTTGTAAGAGGTGACTAAGAAGGTTTTAGGATGGTGTTGGTTGTCACATTCCGTATATGGTCAAAGTGACCTAGAAGTCATGCTGAAATCGGATGTGTCAGACCGAAAGGTGCATATAACACAGTCACGCTGTAAACCATGACGCAACACATTCCGTTCTCCAGACTGCATCTTGATAATCTCTAAGAAGTTTGAGAATGAAAGAAGAAGAATGTGGAGGTTGCTGTTCTGATAATCCAGCCACCACGAACTTCGTTAATTAAAAACATTCATACTCATCAGGTAGCATATCCTGTAGCAGTCATCACAGCCTTTCGAAGCTTCTGTCAATCTTGAGCTAGTCTTCCTGCTTCTGTTACTGTCATGTTCAGGTGGTCTTTGCTGTCTTGCATCCATCTTCTGGGTCTGTCTCTTGTACGTCTCCCTGGCATCATCCCCTCCATTATGGTCTTCTCTAGTATGTCTGGTGTTAAAAACTTTATTTATTCATATTTGCAGATATACATGATCAACTTGAAACGACGGCCGGCTAGAAGACTTCGGATGCTGACAGCCTTTGACTACTTGGAGATAGATGCCAAAATTGTGGATGCTTTAGATGGAAAGTTAGTATAAATACCAAATTCTCTCCTGTTATTTGTAATTTTGTTGTAAACTCGCAGTATGACATTCATTAAAAAAGGAGTTTTCATGTTTTCACTTTTTCCATTGAGGCGTAGTGGGGAGTATGGGGTTAAGTCTGTATTTTTCATTGACCAACATCATACCTGCGGCTACTTTCCCAGAAGATCTGGTGCCCTTTTCTTAGGCTGGGTCAACCTAGAAGCCATTAGTCTTCTTCTTCAGCGTACATTCTCAAACACTTGTTGAATTTCTCTTTTAGCAGGATCATTGTCCTGCTGGATTTCTAGCAGGATGTAATCCAGAGAATGGAAATGCGCTGTGTCTCCGTTTTATTTGCGCCAATGGCCTGATACATTCGTCTTCGACAGGAAAATTGGTATAAGTTCATAAGTTACATAGTTGACTTTTTAATTCTTGTCTCAACACTCTGTCCATTCTTCAGTCAGCTGTACAAATGCTCCCAAAATATTTAAATTGCTGCACATGCTTTACTTCAGTAGTTGATCATTTATTTTGATTGTATTGGGTTTCCTGCCTATAAACATTACTTCTGTATTTTCTTTATTGATCTTCATGTTGTGATTGAGGCAGCTTTCATTGAGTAGGTTTATGTGATCTTTCAGCACTTCACTTGAACTGTGGAAAAGGCACTGATGGTCAGCAAAGAGTGGTTCAATTAAGTCATTTGAGTAATGGTAAACGTCTGGTGGTGTTTAAAAGTTTTGATAATGTTATCCATATAAATAATAAACAATAATGGTTTGTCAGTCCTGCATTTGTTCTAACTGCAGTTGTTACTCGTTTGTTAGTCCTGCATTTGTTCTAACTGAAGATGTTACTGGTTTGTCATATTTTCGAAGCACATAATTCTTGCCTACGTTTAATGTTCATTCTATATGTTATCTATTCCAAACAGAGAACTTAATAGTTCCTACCTGGAGAAGCAAGGGGTCAAGATGTTACCAGGCTTCTCCGATCTACCGGTACATTTATGAAATGTGTTGAAAAGTTTGAAAAAGAAAACCACAAAATATATTTCTAGTGATAAACTAGATACATTTATGAAATGTGTTGAAAAGTTTTAAAATCAAAAGATATATTTCTAATGATGAAATAGATACATTTATGAAATTATGTGTTGAAAAGTTTAAAAAAAGAAAATAAAAAAATATATTTCTAGTAATAAATTACCGGTAGATACATTTATGAGATGTGTTGAAAATATTCTAAATCAAAAAATTTGTTTCTAATGATAAACTAGATACATTTATGAAATGCGTTGAAAAGTTTGAAAAAGAAAATCAAATAATTTATTTCTAATGATAAACTAGATACATTTATGAAATGTGTTGAAAAATTTGAAAAAGAAAATAAACAAATATACTTCTAGTGATAAACTACCGGTAGATACATTTATGAGATGTCCTGAAAAGTTTCAAAATCAAAAAAAATTATAAAATAGATACATTTATGAAATGTGTTGAAAAGTTTAAAAAGAAACTCAAAAAATATATTTCTAGTGATAAACTACCGGTAGATACATTTATGAGATGTGTTGAAAAGTTTGAAAGAGAAATTCAAAAAATATATTTCTAGTGATAAACTACCGGAAGATACATTTATGAGATGTGTTGAAAATATTCAAAATCAACAAATATATTTCTAGTGATAAAATAGATACATTTATGAAATGTGTTGAAAAGCTTGAAAATCAAAAAAATATATTTCTAATGATAAACTAGATACATTTATGAAATGTGTTGAAAAGGTTGGAAAAGAAAATCAAAAAATAAATTTCTATTGATAAACTATATACACTTATGAAATGTGTTGAAAAGTTTGAAAATTAATAAATATATTTCTAATGATAAACTAGATACATTTATGAAATGTGTTGAAAAGTTTGAAAAAGAAAATGAAAAGATATATTTCTAGTGATAATCTACCGGTAGATACATTGATGAGATGTGTTGAAAAGTTTCAAAATCAAAGAAATATTTTTCTAATGATAAATTAGATACATTTATGAAATGTGTTAAAAAGTTAGAAAAAAGAAAATATATATTTCTAATTTTAAACTAGATACATTTATGAAATTTGTTAAAAAGTTTGAAAAAGAAAATCAAAAAATATATTTCTAGTAATAAATTAGATACATTTATGAAATGTGTTGAAAAGATTGAAAAAGAAAATAAAAACATATATTTCTAATGATAAACTACCGGTAGATACATTTATGAGATGTGTTAAAAAGTTTGAAAATGAAAAAATATATTTCTAGTGATAAACTAGATACATTTATGAAATGTGTTGAAAAGTTTGAAATTTAAAAAAAATATATTTCTAATGATAAAATAGATACATTTATGAAATGTGTTGAAAAGTTAGAAAAAGAAAATAAAAAAATAAATTTCTATTGATAAACTATATACACTTATGAAATGTGTTGAAAAGTTTGAAAATAAAAATATATATTTCTAATGATAAACTAGATACATTTATGAAATGTGTTGAAAAGTTTGGAAAAGAAAATCAAAAAATATATTACCAGTGATAAACTAGATACATTTATGAAATATGTTGAAAAGTTTCAACAAGAAAATAAAAAGATATATTTCTAGTGATAATCTACCGGTAGATACATTTATGAGATGTGTTGAAAATATTCAAAATAAAAAAATATATTTCTAATGATAAAATTGATACTTTTATGAGATGTTTTAAAAAGTTTGAAAAAGAAAATTAAAAAATATATTTCTACTGATAAACTACCGGTAGATACATTTATGAGATGTGTTGAAAAGTTTGAAAAAGAAAATCAAAAGATAGGTTTCTAGTGATAATCTACGGGTAGATACATTTATGAGATGTGTTGAAAAGATTGAAAAAGAAAATAAAAAAATATATTTCTAATGATAAACTACCCGTAGATACATTTATGAGATGTGTTAAAAAGTTTGAAAATGAAAAAATATATTTCTAGTGATAAACTAGATACATTTATGAAATGTGTTGAAAAGTTTGAAATTTAAAAAAAAAATATATTTCTAATGATAAAATAGATACATTTATGAAATGTGTTGAAAAGTTAGAAAAAGAAAATAAAAAAATAAATTTCTATTGATAAACTATATACACTTATGAAATGTGTTGAAAAGTTTGAAAATAAAAATATATATTTCTAATGATAAACTAGATACATTTATGAAATGTGTTGAAAAGTTTGGAAAAGAAAATCAAAAAATATATTACCAGTGATAAACTAGATACATTTATGAAATATGTTGAAAAGTTTCAACAAGAAAATAAAAAGATATATTTCTAGTGATAATCTACCGGTAGATACATTTATGAAATGTGTTGAAAAGTTTGAAAAAGAAAATAAACAAATATATTTCTAATGATAAACTACCGGTAGATACATTTATGAGATGTGTTGAAAATATTCAAAATAAAAAAATATATTTCTAATGATAAAATTGATACTTTTATGAGATGTTTTAAAAAGTTTGAAAAAGAAAATTAAAAAATATATTTCTAGTAATAAATTACCGGTAGATACATTTATGAGATGTGTTGAAAATATTCTAAATCAAAAAATTTGTTTCTAATGATAAACTAGATACATTTATGAAATGCGTTGAAAAGTTTGAAAAAGAAAATCAAATAATTTATTTCTAATGATAAACTAGATACATTTATGAAATGTGTTGAAAAATTTGAAAAAGAAAATAAACAAATATACTTCTAGTGATAAACTACCGGTAGATACATTTATGAGATGTGTTGAAAATATTCTAAATCAAAAAATTTGTTTCTAATGATAAACTAGATACATTTATGAAATGCGTTGAAAAGTTTGAAAAAGAAAATCAAATAATTTATTTCTAATGATAAACTAGATACATTTATGAAATGTGTTGAAAAATTTGAAAAAGAAAATAAACAAATATACTTCTAGTGATAAACTACCGGTAGATACATTTATGAGATGTCCTGAAAAGTATCAAAATCAAAAAAAATTATAAAATAGATACATTTATGAAATGTGTTGAAAAGTTTAAAAAGAAACTCAAAAAATATATTTCTAGTGATAAACTACCGGTAGATACATTTATGAGATGTGTTGAAAAGTTTGAAAGAGAAATTCAAAAAATATATTTCTAGTGATAAACTACCGGAAGATACATTTATGAGATGTGTTGAAAATATTCAAAATCAACAAATATATTTCTAGTGATAAAATAGATACATTTATGAAATGTGTTGAAAAGTTTGAAAATTAATAAATATATTTCTAATGATAAACTAGATACATTTATGAAATGTGTTGAAAAGTTTGAAAAAGAAAATGAAAAGATATATTTCTAGTGATAATCTACCGGTAGATACATTTATGAGATGTGTTAAAAAGTTTGAAAATGAAAAAATATATTTCTAGTGATAAACTAGATACATTTATGAAATGTGTTGAAAAGTTTGAAATTTAAAAAAAATATATTTCTAATGATAAAATAGATACATTTATGAAATGTGTTGAAAAGTTAGAAAAAGAAAATAAAAAAATAAATTTCTATTGATAAACTATATACACTTATGAAATGTGTTGAAAAGTTTGAAAATAAAAATATATATTTCTAATGATAAACTAGATACATTTATGAAATGTGTTGAAAAGTTTGGAAAAGAAAATCAAAAAATATATTACCAGTGATAAACTAGATACATTTATGAAATATGTTGAAAAGTTTCAACAAGAAAATAAAAAGATATATTTCTAGTGATAATCTACCGGTAGATACATTTATGAGATGTGTTGAAAATATTCAAAATAAAAAAATATATTTCTAATGATAAAATTGATACTTTTATGAGATGTTTTAAAAAGTTTGAAAAAGAAAATTAAAAAATATATTTCTACTGATAAACTACCGGTAGATACATTTATGAGATGTGTTGCAAAGTTTGAAAAAGAAAATCAAAAGATAGGTTTCTAGTGATAATCTACGGGTAGATACATTTATGAGATGTGTTGAAAAGATTGAAAAAGAAAATAAAAAAATATATTTCTAATGATAAACTACCCGTAGATACATTTATGAGATGTGTTAAAAAGTTTGAAAATGAAAAAATATATTTCTAGTGATAAACTAGATACATTTATGAAATGTGTTGAAAAGTTTGAAATTTAAAAAAAAATATATTTCTAATGATAAAATAGATACATTTATGAAATGTGTTGAAAAGTTAGAAAAAGAAAATAAAAAAATAAATTTCTATTGATAAACTATATACACTTATGAAATGTGTTGAAAAGTTTGAAAATAAAAATATATATTTCTAATGATAAACTAGATACATTTATGAAATGTGTTGAAAAGTTTGGAAAAGAAAATCAAAAAATATATTACCAGTGATAAACTAGATACATTTATGAAATATGTTGAAAAGTTTCAACAAGAAAATAAAAAGATATATTTCTAGTGATAATCTACCGGTAGATACATTTATGAAATGTGTTGAAAAGTTTGAAAAAGAAAATAAACAAATATATTTCTAATGATAAACTACCGGTAGATACATTTATGAGATGTGTTGAAAATATTCAAAATAAAAAAATATATTTCTAATGATAAAATTGATACTTTTATGAGATGTTTTAAAAAGTTTGAAAAAGAAAATTAAAAAATATATTTCTAGTAATAAATTACCGGTAGATACATTTATGAGATGTGTTGAAAATATTCTAAATCAAAAAATTTGTTTCTAATGATAAACTAGATACATTTATGAAATGCGTTGAAAAGTTTGAAAAAGAAAATCAAATAATTTATTTCTAATGATAAACTAGATACATTTATGAAATGTGTTGAAAAATTTGAAAAAGAAAATAAACAAATATACTTCTAGTGATAAACTACCGGTAGATACATTTATGAGATGTGTTGAAAATATTCTAAATCAAAAAATTTGTTTCTAATGATAAACTAGATACATTTATGAAATGCGTTGAAAAGTTTGAAAAAGAAAATCAAATAATTTATTTCTAATGATAAACTAGATACATTTATGAAATGTGTTGAAAAATTTGAAAAAGAAAATAAACAAATATACTTCTAGTGATAAACTACCGGTAGATACATTTATGAGATGTCCTGAAAAGTATCAAAATCAAAAAAAATTATAAAATAGATACATTTATGAAATGTGTTGAAAAGTTTAAAAAGAAACTCAAAAAATATATTTCTAGTGATAAACTACCGGTAGATACATTTATGAGATGTGTTGAAAAGTTTGAAAGAGAAATTCAAAAAATATATTTCTAGTGATAAACTACCGGAAGATACATTTATGAGATGTGTTGAAAATATTCAAAATCAACAAATATATTTCTAGTGATAAAATAGATACATTTATGAAATGTGTTGAAAAGTTTGAAAATTAATAAATATATTTCTAATGATAAACTAGATACATTTATGAAATGTGTTGAAAAGTTTGAAAAAGAAAATGAAAAGATATATTTCTAGTGATAATCTACCGGTAGATACATTTATGAGATGTGTTAAAAAGTTTGAAAATGAAAAAATATATTTCTAGTGATAAACTAGATACATTTATGAAATGTGTTGAAAAGTTTGAAATTTAAAAAAAATATATTTCTAATGATAAAATAGATACATTTATGAAATGTGTTGAAAAGTTAGAAAAAGAAAATAAAAAAATAAATTTCTATTGATAAACTATATACACTTATGAAATGTGTTGAAAAGTTTGAAAATAAAAATATATATTTCTAATGATAAACTAGATACATTTATGAAATGTGTTGAAAAGTTTGGAAAAGAAAATCAAAAAATATATTACCAGTGATAAACTAGATACATTTATGAAATATGTTGAAAAGTTTCAACAAGAAAATAAAAAGATATATTTCTAGTGATAATCTACCGGTAGATACATTTATGAAATGTGTTGAAAAGTTTGAAAAAGAAAATAAACAAATATATTTCTAATGATAAACTACCGGTAGATACATTTATGAGATGTGTTGAAAATATTCAAAATAAAAAAATATATTTCTAATGATAAAATTGATACTTTTATGAGATGTTTTAAAAAGTTTGAAAAAGAACATTAAAAAATATATTTCTACTGATAAACTACCGGTAGATACATTTATGAGATGTGTTGAAAAGTTTGAAAAAGAAAATCAAAAGATAGGTTTCTAGTGATAATCTACGGGTAGATACATTTATGAGATGTGTTGAAAAGATTGAAAAAGAAAATAAAAACATATATTTCTAATGATAAACTACCCGTAGATACATTTATGAGATGTGTTAAAAAGTTTGAAAATGAAAAAATATATTTCTAGTGATAAACTAGATACATTTATGAAATGTGTTGAAAAGTTTGAAATTTTAAAAAAATATATTTCTAATGATAAAATAGATACATTTATGAAATGTGTTGAAAAGTTAGAAAAAGAAAATAAAAAAATAAATTTCTATTGATAAACTATATACACTTATGAAATGTGTTGAAAAGTTTGAAAATAAAAATATATATTTCTAATGATAAACTAGATACATTTATGAAATGTGTTGAAAAGTTTGGAAAAGAAAATCAAAAAATATATTACCAGTGATAAACTAGATACATTTATGAAATATGTTGAAAAGTTTCAACAAGAAAATAAAAAGATATATTTCTAGTGATAATCTACCGGTAGATACATTTATGAAATGTGTTGAAAAGTTTGAAAAAGAAAATAAACAAATATATTTCTAATGATAAACTACCGGTAGATACATTTATGAGATGTGTTGAAAATATTCAAAATAAAAAAATATATTTCTAATGATAAAATTGATACTTTTATGAGATGTTTTAAAAAGTTTGAAAAAGAAAATTAAAAAATATATTTCTAGTAATAAATTACCGGTAGATACATTTATGAGATGTGTTGAAAATATTCTAAATCAAAAAATTTGTTTCTAATGATAAACTAGATACATTTATGAAATGCGTTGAAAAGTTTGAAAAAGAAAATCAAATAATTTATTTCTAATGATAAACTAGATACATTTATGAAATGTGTTGAAAAATTTGAAAAAGAAAATAAACAAATATACTTCTAGTGATAAACTACCGGTAGATACATTTATGAGATGTCCTGAAAAGTATCAAAATCAAAAAAAATTATAAAATAGATACATTTATGAAATGTGTTGAAAAGTTTAAAAAGAAACTCAAAAAATATATTTCTAGTGATAAACTACCGGTAGATACATTTATGAGATGTGTTGAAAAGTTTGAAAGAGAAATTCAAAAAATATATTTCTAGTGATAAACTACCGGAAGATACATTTATGAGATGTGTTGAAAATATTCAAAATCAACAAATATATTTCTAGTGATAAAATAGATACATTTATGAAATGTGTTGAAAAGCTTGAAAATCAAAAAAATATATTTCTAATGATAAACTAGATACATTTATGAAATGTGTTGAAAAGGTTGGAAAAGAAAATCAAAAAATAAATTTCTATTGATAAACTATATACACTTATGAAATGTGTTGAAAAGTTTGAAAATTAATAAATATATTTCTAATGATAAACTAGATACATTTATGAAATGTGTTGAAAAGTTTGAAAAAGAAAATGAAAAGATATATTTCTAGTGATAATCTACCGGTAGATACATTGATGAGATGTGTTGAAAAGTTTCAAAATCAAAGAAATATTTTTCTAATGATAAATTAGATACATTTATGAAATGTGTTAAAAAGTTAGAAAAAAGAAAATATATATTTCTAATTTTAAACTAGATACATTTATGAAATTTGTTAAAAAGTTTGAAAAAGAAAATCAAAAAATATATTTCTAGTAATAAATTAGATACATTTATGAAATGTGTTGAAAAGATTGAAAAAGAAAATAAAAACATATATTTCTAATGATAAACTACCGGTAGATACATTTATGAGATGTGTTAAAAAGTTTGAAAATGAAAAAATATATTTCTAGTGATAAACTAGATACATTTATGAAATGTGTTGAAAAGTTTGAAATTTAAAAAAAATATATTTCTAATGATAAAATAGATACATTTATGAAATGTGTTGAAAAGTTAGAAAAAGAAAATAAAAAAATAAATTTCTATTGATAAACTATATACACTTATGAAATGTGTTGAAAAGTTTGAAAATAAAAATATATATTTCTAATGATAAACTAGATACATTTATGAAATGTGTTGAAAAGTTTGGAAAAGAAAATCAAAAAATATATTACCAGTGATAAACTAGATACATTTATGAAATATGTTGAAAAGTTTCAACAAGAAAATAAAAAGATATATTTCTAGTGATAATCTACCGGTAGATACATTTATGAAATGTGTTGAAAAGTTTGAAAAAGAAAATAAACAAATATATTTCTAATGATAAACTACCGGTAGATACATTTATGAGATGTGTTGAAAATATTCAAAATAAAAAAATATATTTCTAATGATAAAATTGATACTTTTATGAGATGTTTTAAAAAGTTTGAAAAAGAAAATTAAAAAATATATTTCTACTGATAAACTACCGGTAGATACATTTATGAGATGTGTTGAAAAGTTTGAAAAAGAAAATCAAAAGATAGGTTTCTAGTGATAATCTACGGGTAGATACATTTATGAGATGTGTTGAAAAGATTGAAAAAGAAAATAAAAAAATATATTTCTAATGATAAACTACCCGTAGATACATTTATGAGATGTGTTGAAAAGTTTGAAAATGAAAAAAATATATTTCTAGTGATAAACTAGATACATTTATGAGATTTGTTGAAAAGTTTCAAAATAAAAGAAATATTTTTCTAATGATAAATTAGATACATTTATGAAATGTGTTGAAAAGATTGAAAAAGAAAATAAAAAAATATATTTCTAATGATAAACTACCGGTAGATACATTTATGAAATGTGTTGAAAAGTTTGAATATGAAAAAAATATATTTCTAGTGATAAACTAGATACATTTATGAAATGTGTTGAAAAGTTTGGAAAAGAAAATCAAAACATATATTTCTATTGATAAACTAGATACATTTATGAAATGTGTTGAAAAGTTTGAATTTAAAAAAAAAATATTTCTAATGATAAACTATATACATTTATGAAATGTGTTGAAAAATTTCACAAAGAAAATCAAAAAATAAATTTATATTGATAAACTATATACACTTATGAAATGTGTTGAAAAGTTTGAAAATCAATAAATATATTTCTAATGATAAACTAGATACATTTATGAAATGTGTTGATATGTTTGAAAAAGAAAATCAAAAAATGTATTTCTAATGATAAACTAGATACGTTTATAAGATGTGTTGAAGAGATTGAAAAAGAAAATGAAAAGATATATTTCTAGTGATAATCTACCGGTAGATACATTTATGAGATGTGTTGAAAAGATTGAAAAAGAAAAAAATATATTTCTAGTGATAAACTAGATACATTTATGAAATGTGTTGAAAAGTTTGGAAAAGAAAATCAAAAAATAAATTTCTATTGATAAACTATATACACTTATGAAATGTGTTGAAAATCAAGAAAATATATTTCTAATGATAAACTAGATACATTTATGAGATGTGTTGAAAAGTTTGAAAAAAGAAAATATATATTTCTAATTTTAAACTAGATACATTTGTGAAATGTGTTGAAAAGATTGAAAAAGAAAATAAAAAAATATATTTCTAATGATAAACTACCGGTAGATACATTTATGAGATGTGTTAAAAAGTTTAAAAAATGAAAAAAATATATTTCTAGTGATAAACTATATACATTTATGAAATGTGTTGAAAAGTTTGAAATTTAAAAAAAAAATATTTAATGATAAAATAGATACATTTATGAAATGTGTTGAAATGTTAGAAAAAGAAAATAAAAAAATAAATTTCTACTGATAAACTACCGGTAGATACATTTATGAGATGTGTTGAAAAGTTTGAAAATAAAAAAAATATATATTTCTAATGATAAACTAGATACATTTATGAAATGTGTTGAAAAGTTTGAAAAAGAAAATGAAAAGATATGTTTCTAGTGATAATCTACCGGTAGATACATTTATGAGATGTGTTGAAAAGATTGAAAAAGAAAATAAAAAATATATTTCTAATGATAAACTATATACACTTATGAAATGTGTTGAAAAATTTGAAAATCAGAATATATATTTCTAATGATAAACTAGATACATTTATGAAATGTGTTGAAAAGTTTCAATAAGAAAATAAAAAGATATATTTCTAGTGATAATCTACCGGTAGATACATTTATGAAATGTTTGAAAAAGAAAATCAAAAAATATATTTCTAGTGATAAACTACCGTTAGATACATTTATGAGATGTGTTGAAAAGTTTGAAAATCAAAAAAATATATTTCTAATGATAAACTAGATACATTTATGAAATGTGTTGAAGAGATTGAAAAAGAAAATAAAAAAATATATTTCTAATGATAAACTACCGGTAGATAAATTTATGAGATGTGTTGAAAAGTTTGAAAATGAAAAAAATATTTTCTAGTGATAAACTAGATACATTTATGAAATGCGTTGAAAAGTTTGAAAAAGAAAATGAAAAGATATATTTCTAGTGATAATCTACCGGTAGATACATTTATGAGATGTGTTGAAAAGATTGAAAAAGAAAAAAATATATTTCTAGTGATAAACTAGATACATTTATGAAATGTGTTGAAAAGTTTGGAAAAGAAAATCAAAAAATAAATTTCTATTGATAAACTATATACACTTATGAAATGTGTTGAAAATCAAGAAAATATATTTCTAATGATAAACTAGATACATTTATGAGATGTGTTGAAAAGTTTCAAAATCAAAGAAATATTTTTCTAATGATAAATTAGATACATTTATGAAATGTTTTAAAAAGTTTGAAAAAAGAAAATATATATTTCTAATTTTAAACTAGATACATTTATGAAATGTGTTGAAAAGTTTGAAAAAGAAAATGAAAAGATATATTTCTAGTGATAATCTACCGGTAGATACATTTATGAGATGTGTTGAAAATATTCAAAATAAAAAAATATATTTCTAATGATAAAATTGATACTTTTATGAGATGTTTTAAAAAGTTTGAAAAAGAAAATTAAAAAATATATTTCTACTGATAAACTACCGGTAGATACATTTATGAGATGTGTTGAAAAGTTTGAAAAAGAAAATCAAAAGATAGGTTTCTAGTGATAATCTACGGGTAGATACATTTATGAGATGTGTTGAAAAGATTGAAAAAGAAAATAAAAAAATATATTTCTAATGATAAACTACCCGTAGATACATTTATGAGATGTGTTAAAAAGTTTGAAAATGAAAAAATATATTTCTAGTGATAAACTAGATACATTTATGAAATGTGTTGAAAAGTTTGAAATTTAAAAAAAAATATATTTCTAATGATAAACTAGATACATTTATGAAATGTGTTGAAAAGTTTGGAAAAGAAAATCAAAAAATATATTACCAGTGATAAACTAGATACATTTATGAAATATGTTGAAAAGTTTCAACAAGAAAATAAAAAGATATATTTCTAGTGATAATCTACCGGTAGATACATTTATGAAATGTGTTGAAAAGTTTGAAAAAGAAAATAAACAAATATATTTCTAATGATAAACTACCAGTAGATACATTTATGAGATGTGTTGAAAATATTCAAAATAAAAAAATATATTTCTAATGATAAAATTGATACTTTTATGAGATGTTTTAAAAAGTTTGAAAAAGAAAATTAAAAAATATATTTCTAGTAATAAATTACCGGTAGATACATTTATGAGATGTGTTGAAAATATTCTAAATCAAAAAATTTGTTTCTAATGATAAACTAGATACATTTATGAAATGCGTTGAAAAGTTTGAAAAAGAAAATCAAATAATTTATTTCTAATGATAAACTAGATACATTTATGAAATGTGTTGAAAAATTTGAAAAAGAAAATAAACAAATATACTTCTAGTGATAAACTACCGGTAGATACATTTATGAGATGTGTTGAAAATATTCTAAATCAAAAAATTTGTTTCTAATGATAAACTAGATACATTTATGAAATGCGTTGAAAAGTTTGAAAAAGAAAATCAAATATTTTATTTCTAATGATAAACTAGATACATTTATGAAATGTGTTGAAAAATTTGAAAAAGAAAATAAACAAATATACTTCTAGTGATAAACTACCGGTAGATACATTTATGAGATGTCCTGAAAAGTATCAAAATCAAAAAAAATTATAAAATAGATACATTTATGAAATGTGTTGAAAAGTTTAAAAAGAAACTCAAAAAATATATTTCTAGTGATAAACTACCGGTAGATACATTTATGAGATGTGTTGAAAAGTTTGAAAGAGAAATTCAAAAAATATATTTCTAGTGATAAACTACCGGAAGATACATTTATGAGATGTGTTGAAAATATTCAAAATCAACAAATATATTTCTAGTGATAAAATAGATACATTTATGAAATGTGTTGAAAAGTTTGAAAATTAATAAATATATTTCTAATGATAAACTAGATACATTTATGAAATGTGTTGAAAAGTTTGAAAAAGAAAATGAAAAGATATATTTCTAGTGATAATCTACCGGTAGATACATTTATGAGATGTGTTAAAAAGTTTGAAAATGAAAAAATATATTTCTAGTGATAAACTAGATACATTTATGAAATGTGTTGAAAAGTTTGAAATTTAAAAAAAATATATTTCTAATGATAAAATAGATACATTTATGAAATGTGTTGAAAAGTTAGAAAAAGAAAATAAAAAAATAAATTTCTATTGATAAACTATATACACTTATGAAATGTGTTGAAAAGTTTGAAAATAAAAATATATATTTCTAATGATAAACTAGATACATTTATGAAATGTGTTGAAAAGTTTGGAAAAGAAAATCAAAAAATTTATTACCAGTGATAAACTAGATACATTTATGAAATATGTTGAAAAGTTTCAACAAGAAAATAAAAAGATATATTTCTAGTGATAATCTACCGGTAGATACATTTATGAAATGTGTTGAAAAGTTTGAAAAAGAAAATAAACAAATATATTTCTAATGATAAACTACCGGTAGATACATTTATGAGATGTGTTGAAAATATTCAAAATAAAAAAATATATTTCTAATGATAAAATTGATACTTTTATGAGATGTTTTAAAAAGTTTGAAAAAGAACATTAAAAAATATATTTCTACTGATAAACTACCGGTAGATACATTTATGAGATGTGTTGAAAAGTTTGAAAAAGAAAATCAAAAGATAGGTTTCTAGTGATAATCTACGGGTAGATACATTTATGAGATGTGTTGAAAAGATTGAAAAAGAAAATAAAAACATATATTTCTAATGATAAACTACCCGTAGATACATTTATGAGATGTGTTAAAAAGTTTGAAAATGAAAAAATATATTTCTAGTGATAAACTAGATACATTTATGAAATGTGTTGAAAAGTTTGAAATTTTAAAAAAATATATTTCTAATGATAAAATAGATACATTTATGAAATGTGTTGAAAAGTTAGAAAAAGAAAATAAAAAAATAAATTTCTATTGATAAACTATATACACTTATGAAATGTGTTGAAAAGTTTGAAAATAAAAATATATATTTCTAATGATAAACTAGATACATTTATGAAATGTGTTGAAAAGTTTGGAAAAGAAAATCAAAAAATATATTACCAGTGATAAACTAGATACATTTATGAAATATGTTGAAAAGTTTCAACAAGAAAATAAAAAGATATATTTCTAGTGATAATCTACCGGTAGATACATTTATGAAATGTGTTGAAAAGTTTGAAAAAGAAAATAAACAAATATATTTCTAATGATAAACTACCGGTAGATACATTTATGAGATGTGTTGAAAATATTCAAAATAAAAAAATATATTTCTAATGATAAAATTGATACTTTTATGAGATGTTTTAAAAAGTTTGAAAAAGAAAATTAAAAAATATATTTCTAGTAATAAATTACCGGTAGATACATTTATGAGATGTGTTGAAAATATTCTAAATCAAAAAATTTGTTTCTAATGATAAACTAGATACATTTATGAAATGCGTTGAAAAGTTTGAAAAAGAAAATCAAATAATTTATTTCTAATGATAAACTAGATACATTTATGAAATGTGTTGAAAAATTTGAAAAAGAAAATAAACAAATATACTTCTAGTGATAAACTACCGGTAGATACATTTATGAGATGTCCTGAAAAGTATCAAAATCAAAAAAAATTATAAAATAGATACATTTATGAAATGTGTTGAAAAGTTTAAAAAGAAACTCAAAAAATATATTTCTAGTGATAAACTACCGGTAGATACATTTATGAGATGTGTTGAAAAGTTTGAAAGAGAAATTCAAAAAATATATTTCTAGTGATAAACTACCGGAAGATACATTTATGAGATGTGTTGAAAATATTCAAAATCAACAAATATATTTCTAGTGATAAAATAGATACATTTATGAAATGTGTTGAAAAGCTTGAAAATCAAAAAAATATATTTCTAATGATAAACTAGATACATTTATGAAATGTGTTGAAAAGGTTGGAAAAGAAAATCAAAAAATAAATTTCTATTGATAAACTATATACACTTATGAAATGTGTTGAAAAGTTTGAAAATTAATAAATATATTTCTAATGATAAACTAGATACATTTATGAAATGTGTTGAAAAGTTTGAAAAAGAAAATGAAAAGATATATTTCTAGTGATAATCTACCGGTAGATACATTGATGAGATGTGTTGAAAAGTTTCAAAATCAAAGAAATATTTTTCTAATGATAAATTAGATACATTTATGAAATGTGTTAAAAAGTTAGAAAAAAGAAAATATATATTTCTAATTTTAAACTAGATACATTTATGAAATTTGTTAAAAAGTTTGAAAAAGAAAATCAAAAAATATATTTCTAGTAATAAATTAGATACATTTATGAAATGTGTTGAAAAGATTGAAAAAGAAAATAAAAACATATATTTCTAATGATAAACTACCGGTAGATACATTTATGAGATGTGTTAAAAAGTTTGAAAATGAAAAAATATATTTCTAGTGATAAACTAGATACATTTATGAAATGTGTTGAAAAGTTTGAAATTTAAAAAAAATATATTTCTAATGATAAAATAGATACATTTATGAAATGTGTTGAAAAGTTAGAAAAAGAAAATAAAAAAATAAATTTCTATTGATAAACTATATACACTTATGAAATGTGTTGAAAAGTTTGAAAATAAAAATATATATTTCTAATGATAAACTAGATACATTTATGAAATGTGTTGAAAAGTTTGGAAAAGAAAATCAAAAAATATATTACCAGTGATAAACTAGATACATTTATGAAATATGTTGAAAAGTTTCAACAAGAAAATAAAAAGATATATTTCTAGTGATAATCTACCGGTAGATACATTTATGAAATGTGTTGAAAAGTTTGAAAAAGAAAATAAACAAATATATTTCTAATGATAAACTACCGGTAGATACATTTATGAGATGTGTTGAAAATATTCAAAATAAAAAAATATATTTCTAATGATAAAATTGATACTTTTATGAGATGTTTTAAAAAGTTTGAAAAAGAAAATTAAAAAATATATTTCTACTGATAAACTACCGGTAGATACATTTATGAGATGTGTTGAAAAGTTTGAAAAAGAAAATCAAAAGATAGGTTTCTAGTGATAATCTACGGGTAGATACATTTATGAGATGTGTTGAAAAGATTGAAAAAGAAAATAAAAAAATATATTTCTAATGATAAACTACCCGTAGATACATTTATGAGATGTGTTGAAAAGTTTGAAAATGAAAAAAATATATTTCTAGTGATAAACTAGATACATTTATGAGATTTGTTGAAAAGTTTCAAAATAAAAGAAATATTTTTCTAATGATAAATTAGATACATTTATGAAATGTGTTGAAAAGATTGAAAAAGAAAATAAAAAAATATATTTCTAATGATAAACTACCGGTAGATACATTTATGAAATGTGTTGAAAAGTTTGAATATGAAAAAAATATATTTCTAGTGATAAACTAGATACATTTATGAAATGTGTTGAAAAGTTTGGAAAAGAAAATCAAAACATATATTTCTATTGATAAACTAGATACATTTATGAAATGTGTTGAAAAGTTTGAATTTAAAAAAAAAATATTTCTAATGATAAACTATATACATTTATGAAATGTGTTGAAAAATTTCACAAAGAAAATCAAAAAATAAATTTATATTGATAAACTATATACACTTATGAAATGTGTTGAAAAGTTTGAAAATCAATAAATATATTTCTAATGATAAACTAGATACATTTATGAAATGTGTTGATATGTTTGAAAAAGAAAATCAAAAAATGTATTTCTAATGATAAACTAGATACGTTTATAAGATGTGTTGAAGAGATTGAAAAAAAAATGAAAAGATATATTTCTAGTGATAATCTACCGGTAGATACATTTATGAGATGTGTTGAAAAGATTGAAAAAGAAAAAAATATATTTCTAGTGATAAACTAGATACATTTATGAAATGTGTTGAAAAGTTTGGAAAAGAAAATCAAAAAATAAATTTCTATTGATAAACTATATACACTTATGAAATGTGTTGAAAATCAAGAAAATATATTTCTAATGATAAACTAGATACATTTATGAGATGTGTTGAAAAGTTTGAAAAAAGAAAATATATATTTCTAATTTTAAACTAGATACATTTATGAAATGTGTTGAAAAGATTGAAAAAGAAAATAAAAAAATATATTTCTAATGATAAACTACCGGTAGATACATTTATGAGATGTGTTAAAAAGTTTAAAAAATGAAAAAAATATATTTCTAGTGATAAACTATATACATTTATGAAATGTGTTGAAAAGTTTGAAATTTAAAAAAAAAATATTTAATGATAAAATAGATACATTTATGAAATGTGTTGAAATGTTAGAAAAAGAAAATAAAAAAATAAATTTCTACTGATAAACTACCGGTAGATACATTTATGAGATGTGTTGAAAAGTTTGAAAATAAAAAAAATATATATTTCTAATGATAAACTAGATACATTTATGAAATGTGTTGAAAAGTTTGAAAAAGAAAATGAAAAGATATGTTTCTAGTGATAATCTACCGGTAGATACATTTATGAGATGTGTTGAAAAGATTGAAAAAGAAAATAAAAAATATATTTCTAATGATAAACTATATACACTTATGAAATGTGTTGAAAAATTTGAAAATCAGAATATATATTTCTAATGATAAACTAGATACATTTATGAAATGTGTTGAAAAGTTTCAATAAGAAAATAAAAAGATATATTTCTAGTGATAATCTACCGGTAGATACATTTATGAAATGTTTGAAAAAGAAAATCAAAAAATATATTTCTAGTGATAAACTACCGTTAGATACATTTATGAGATGTGTTGAAAAGTTTGAAAATCAAAAAAATATATTTCTAATGATAAACTAGATACATTTATGAAATGTGTTGAAGAGATTGAAAAAGAAAATAAAAAAATATATTTCTAATGATAAACTACCGGTAGATAAATTTATGAGATGTGTTGAAAAGTTTGAAAATGAAAAAAATATTTTCTAGTGATAAACTAGATACATTTATGAAATGCGTTGAAAAGTTTGAAAAAGAAAATGAAAAGATATATTTCTAGTGATAATCTACCGGTAGATACATTTATGAGATGTGTTGAAAAGATTGAAAAAGAAAAAAATATATTTCTAGTGATAAACTAGATACATTTATGAAATGTGTTGAAAAGTTTGGAAAAGAAAATCAAAAAATAAATTTCTATTGATAAACTATATACACTTATGAAATGTGTTGAAAATCAAGAAAATATATTTCTAATGATAAACTAGATACATTTATGAGATGTGTTGAAAAGTTTCAAAATCAAAGAAATATTTTTCTAATGATAAATTAGATACATTTATGAAATGTTTTAAAAAGTTTGAAAAAAGAAAATATATATTTCTAATTTTAAACTAGATACATTTATGAAATGTGTTGAAAAGATTGAAAAAGAAAATAAAAAAATATATTTCTAATGACAAACTACCGGTAGATACATTTATGAGATGTGTTAAAAAGTTTAAAAAATGAAAAAAATATATTTCTAGTGATAAACTATATACATTTATGAAATGTGTTGAAAAGTTTGAAATTTAAAAAAAAAATATTTAATGATAAAATAGATACATTTATGAAATGTGTTGAAATGTTAGAAAAAGAAAATAAAAAAATAAATTTCTACTGATAAACTACCGGTATATACATTTATGAGATGTGTTGAAAAGTTTGAAAATAAAAAAAATATATATTTCTAATGATAAACTAGATACATTTATGAAATGTGTTGAAAAGTTTGAAAAAGAAAATGAAAAGATATGTTTCTAGTGATAATCTACCGGTAGATACATTTATGAGATGTGTTGAAAAGATTGAAAAAGAAAATAAAAAATATATTTCTAATGATAAACTATATACACTTATGAAATGTGTTGAAAAATTTGAAAATCAGAATATATATTTCTAATGATAAACTAGATACATTTATGAAATGTGTTGAAAAGTTTGGAAAAGAAAATCAAAAAATATATTACCAGTGATAAACTAGATACATTTATGAAATATGTTGAAAAGTTTCAATAAGAAAATAAAAAGATATATTTCTAGTGATAATCTACCGGTAGATACATTTATGAAATGTTTGAAAAAGAAAATCAAAAAATATATTTCTAGTGATAAACTACCGTTAGATACATTTATGAGATGTGTTGAAAAGTTTGAAAATCAAAAAAATATATTTCTAATGATAAACTGCAAGTAGCTACATTTATGAGATGTGTTGAAAAGAATGAAAATCAAAAAAATATATTTCTAATGATAAACTAGATACATTTATGAAATGTGTTGAAAAGTTTGGAAAAGAAAATCAAAAAATATATTACCAGTGATAAACTAGATACATTTATGAAATGTGTTGAAAAGTTTGAAAAAGAAAGTGAAAAGATATATTTCTAGTGATAATCTACCGGTAGATACATTTATGACATGTGTTGAAAGGTTTGAAAAATAAAATAAAAAAATATATTTCTAGTGATACACTACTGGTAGATACATTTATGAGATGTGTTGAAAATTTTGAAAAAGAAAATAAAAAAATATATTTCTAATGATAAACTAGATACATTTATGAAATGTGTTGAAAAGTTTCAAAATCAAAGAAATATTTTTCTAATTATAAATTAGATACATTTATGAAATGTGTTGTAAAGTTTGTAAAAGAAAATCAAAAAATATATTTCTAGTGATAAACTAGATACATTTATGAAATGTGTTGAAAAGTTTGAAAAAGAAAGTATAAAGATATATTTCTAGTGATAATCTACCGGTAGATACATTTATGAAATGTGTTGAAAAGTTTGAAAAAGAAAATGAAAAAATATATTTCTAATAATAAACTACTGGTAGATACATTTATGAAATGTGTTGAAAAGTTTCAAAATCAAAAAAATATATTTCTAATGATAAACTAGATACATTTATGAGATGTGTTGAAAAGTTTGAAAAAGAAAATAAAATAAAAATAATTCTAGTGATAAACTAGATACATTTATGAAATATGTTGAAAAGATTGGCAAAGAAAATCAAAATATATATTTCTAGTGATAACCTAGATACATTTATGAAATGTGTTGAAAAGTTTCAAAATCAAAAAAATATATTTCTAATGGTAAACTAGAGACATTTATGAGATGTGTTGAAAAGTTTGAAAAAGAAAATAAAAATAAAATAATTCTAGTGATAAACTAGATACATTTATGAAATATGTTGAAAAGATTGGCAAAGAAAATCAAAATATATATTTCTAGTGATAACCTAGATACATTTATGAAATGTGTTGAAAAGTCTGAAATTTAAAAAAAGTATATTTCTAATGATAAACTATATACATTTATGACATGTGTTGAAAAGTTTGAGAAAGAAAATGAAAAGATATATTTCTAGTGATAACCTACCGGTAGATACATTTATGAGAAGTGTTGAAAA
This sequence comes from Meghimatium bilineatum, assembly GCA_034231615.1. NCBI lineage: Eukaryota > Metazoa > Mollusca > Gastropoda > Stylommatophora > Philomycidae > Meghimatium > Meghimatium bilineatum. The sequence continues at coordinate 62,443,755 of CM067321.1, read as the reverse complement.
GTTTGAAAAAGAAAATAAAAAAATATATTTCTAATGATAAACTACCGGTAGATACATTTATGAGAAGTGTTGAAAAGTTTGAAAAAGAAAATCAAGAAAAAAATATTTCTTGTGATAAACTAGATACATTTATGAAATGTGTTGAAAGGTTTGAAACAGAAAATAAAAAATATATGTCTAATAATAAACAAGATACATTTATGAAATTTGTTGAAAAGTTTCAAAATCAAAAAAATATATTTCTAATGATAAAAACTAGATACATTTATGAAATGTGTTGAAAAGTTTCAAAAAGAAAATCAAAAAAACTAATTTCTATTGATAAACTATATACACTTATGAAATGTGTTGAAAAGTTTGAAAATCAAAACAATATATTTCTAATGATAAACTAGATACATTTATGAAATATGTTGAAAAGTTTGAACAAGAAAGTTAAAAAAATATATTTCTAATGATAAACTATATACATTTATAACATGTGTTGAAAATTTTGAGAAAGAAAATGAAAAGATATATTTCTAGTGATAATCTACCGGTAGATACATTTATGAGATGTGTTGAAAAGTTTGAAAAAGAAAATAAAAAGATATATTTCTAGTGATAATCTACCGGTAGATACATTTATGACATGTGTTGAAACGTTTGAAAAATAAAATAAAAAAATATATTTCTAGTGATACACTACTGGTAGATACATTTATAAGATGTGTTGAAAATTTTGAAAAAGAAAATAAAAAAATATATTTCTGGTGATAAACTATATACATTTATGAGAAGTATTGAAAAGTTTGAAAAAGAAAATAAAAAAATATATTTCTAATGATAAACTACCTGTAGATACATTTATGAGATGTGTTGAAAAGTTTGAACAAGAAAATTAAAAAAATATATTTCTGATGATAAACTACCGGTAGATACATTTATGAGTAGTGTTGAAAAGTTTGAAAAAGAAAATCAAGAAAAAAATATTTCTAGTGATAAACTAGATACATTTATGAAATGTGTTGAAAAGTTTCAAAATCAAAAAAATATATTTCTAATGATAAAAACTAGATACATTTATGAAATGTGTTGAAAAGTTTCAAAAAGAAAATCAAAAAATAAATTTCTATTGATAAACTATATACACTTATGAAATGTGTTGAAAAGTTTGAAAATAAAAATATATATTTCTAATGATAAACTAGATACATTTATGAAATGTGTTGAAAAGTTTGGAAAAGAAAATCAAAAAATATATTACCAGTGATAAACTAGATACATTTATGAAATATGTTGAAAAGTTTCAACAAGAAAATAAAAAGATATATTTCTAGTGATAATCTACCGGTAGATACATTTATGAAATGTGTTGAAAAGTTTGAAAAAGAAAATAAACAAATATATTTCTAATGATAAACTACCGGTAGATACATTTATGAGATGTGTTGAAAATATTCAAAATAAAAAAATATATTTCTAATGATAAAATTGATACTTTTATGAGATGTTTTAAAAAGTTTGAAAAAGAAAATTAAAAAATATATTTCTACTGATAAACTACCGGTAGATACATTTATGAGATGTGTTGAAAAGTTTGAAAAAGAAAATCAAAAGATAGGTTTCTAGTGATAATCTACGGGTAGATACATTTATGAGATGTGTTGAAAAGATTGAAAAAGAAAATAAAAAAATATATTTCTAATGATAAACTACCCGTAGATACATTTATGAGATGTGTTGAAAAGTTTGAAAATGAAAAAAATATATTTCTAGTGATAAACTAGATACATTTATGAGATTTGTTGAAAAGTTTCAAAATAAAAGAAATATTTTTCTAATGATAAATTAGATACATTTATGAAATGTGTTGAAAAGATTGAAAAAGAAAATAAAAAAATATATTTCTAATGATAAACTACCGGTAGATACATTTATGAAATGTGTTGAAAAGTTTGAATATGAAAAAAATATATTTCTAGTGATAAACTAGATACATTTATGAAATGTGTTGAAAAGTTTGGAAAAGAAAATCAAAACATATATTTCTATTGATAAACTAGATACATTTATGAAATGTGTTGAAAAGTTTGAATTTAAAAAAAAAATATTTCTAATGATAAACTATATACATTTATGAAATGTGTTGAAAAATTTCACAAAGAAAATCAAAAAATAAATTTATATTGATAAACTATATACACTTATGAAATGTGTTGAAAAGTTTGAAAATCAATAAATATATTTCTAATGATAAACTAGATACATTTATGAAATGTGTTGATATGTTTGAAAAAGAAAATCAAAAAATGTATTTCTAATGATAAACTAGATACGTTTATAAGATGTGTTGAAGAGATTGAAAAAAAAATGAAAAGATATATTTCTAGTGATAATCTACCGGTAGATACATTTATGAGATGTGTTGAAAAGATTGAAAAAGAAAAAAATATATTTCTAGTGATAAACTAGATACATTTATGAAATGTGTTGAAAAGTTTGGAAAAGAAAATCAAAAAATAAATTTCTATTGATAAACTATATACACTTATGAAATGTGTTGAAAATCAAGAAAATATATTTCTAATGATAAACTAGATACATTTATGAGATGTGTTGAAAAGTTTGAAAAAAGAAAATATATATTTCTAATTTTAAACTAGATACATTTATGAAATGTGTTGAAAAGATTGAAAAAGAAAATAAAAAAATATATTTCTAATGATAAACTACCGGTAGATACATTTATGAGATGTGTTAAAAAGTTTAAAAAATGAAAAAAATATATTTCTAGTGATAAACTATATACATTTATGAAATGTGTTGAAAAGTTTGAAATTTAAAAAAAAAATATTTAATGATAAAATAGATACATTTATGAAATGTGTTGAAATGTTAGAAAAAGAAAATAAAAAAATAAATTTCTACTGATAAACTACCGGTAGATACATTTATGAGATGTGTTGAAAAGTTTGAAAATAAAAAAAATATATATTTCTAATGATAAACTAGATACATTTATGAAATGTGTTGAAAAGTTTGAAAAAGAAAATGAAAAGATATGTTTCTAGTGATAATCTACCGGTAGATACATTTATGAGATGTGTTGAAAAGATTGAAAAAGAAAATAAAAAATATATTTCTAATGATAAACTATATACACTTATGAAATGTGTTGAAAAATTTGAAAATCAGAATATATATTTCTAATGATAAACTAGATACATTTATGAAATGTGTTGAAAAGTTTCAATAAGAAAATAAAAAGATATATTTCTAGTGATAATCTACCGGTAGATACATTTATGAAATGTTTGAAAAAGAAAATCAAAAAATATATTTCTAGTGATAAACTACCGTTAGATACATTTATGAGATGTGTTGAAAAGTTTGAAAATCAAAAAAATATATTTCTAATGATAAACTAGATACATTTATGAAATGTGTTGAAGAGATTGAAAAAGAAAATAAAAAAATATATTTCTAATGATAAACTACCGGTAGATAAATTTATGAGATGTGTTGAAAAGTTTGAAAATGAAAAAAATATTTTCTAGTGATAAACTAGATACATTTATGAAATGCGTTGAAAAGTTTGAAAAAGAAAATGAAAAGATATATTTCTAGTGATAATCTACCGGTAGATACATTTATGAGATGTGTTGAAAAGATTGAAAAAGAAAAAAATATATTTCTAGTGATAAACTAGATACATTTATGAAATGTGTTGAAAAGTTTGGAAAAGAAAATCAAAAAATAAATTTCTATTGATAAACTATATACACTTATGAAATGTGTTGAAAATCAAGAAAATATATTTCTAATGATAAACTAGATACATTTATGAGATGTGTTGAAAAGTTTCAAAATCAAAGAAATATTTTTCTAATGATAAATTAGATACATTTATGAAATGTTTTAAAAAGTTTGAAAAAAGAAAATATATATTTCTAATTTTAAACTAGATACATTTATGAAATGTGTTGAAAAGATTGAAAAAGAAAATAAAAAAATATATTTCTAATGACAAACTACCGGTAGATACATTTATGAGATGTGTTAAAAAGTTTAAAAAATGAAAAAAATATATTTCTAGTGATAAACTATATACATTTATGAAATGTGTTGAAAAGTTTGAAATTTAAAAAAAAAATATTTAATGATAAAATAGATACATTTATGAAATGTGTTGAAATGTTAGAAAAAGAAAATAAAAAAATAAATTTCTACTGATAAACTACCGGTATATACATTTATGAGATGTGTTGAAAAGTTTGAAAATAAAAAAAATATATATTTCTAATGATAAACTAGATACATTTATGAAATGTGTTGAAAAGTTTGAAAAAGAAAATGAAAAGATATGTTTCTAGTGATAATCTACCGGTAGATACATTTATGAGATGTGTTGAAAAGATTGAAAAAGAAAATAAAAAATATATTTCTAATGATAAACTATATACACTTATGAAATGTGTTGAAAAATTTGAAAATCAGAATATATATTTCTAATGATAAACTAGATACATTTATGAAATGTGTTGAAAAGTTTGGAAAAGAAAATCAAAAAATATATTACCAGTGATAAACTAGATACATTTATGAAATATGTTGAAAAGTTTCAATAAGAAAATAAAAAGATATATTTCTAGTGATAATCTACCGGTAGATACATTTATGAAATGTTTGAAAAAGAAAATCAAAAAATATATTTCTAGTGATAAACTACCGTTAGATACATTTATGAGATGTGTTGAAAAGTTTGAAAATCAAAAAAATATATTTCTAATGATAAACTGCAAGTAGCTACATTTATGAGATGTGTTGAAAAGAATGAAAATCAAAAAAATATATTTCTAATGATAAACTAGATACATTTATGAAATGTGTTGAAAAGTTTGGAAAAGAAAATCAAAAAATATATTACCAGTGATAAACTAGATACATTTATGAAATGTGTTGAAAAGTTTGAAAAAGAAAGTGAAAAGATATATTTCTAGTGATAATCTACCGGTAGATACATTTATGACATGTGTTGAAAGGTTTGAAAAATAAAATAAAAAAATATATTTCTAGTGATACACTACTGGTAGATACATTTATGAGATGTGTTGAAAATTTTGAAAAAGAAAATAAAAAAATATATTTCTAATGATAAACTAGATACATTTATGAAATGTGTTGAAAAGTTTCAAAATCAAAGAAATATTTTTCTAATTATAAATTAGATACATTTATGAAATGTGTTGTAAAGTTTGTAAAAGAAAATCAAAAAATATATTTCTAGTGATAAACTAGATACATTTATGAAATGTGTTGAAAAGTTTGAAAAAGAAAGTATAAAGATATATTTCTAGTGATAATCTACCGGTAGATACATTTATGAAATGTGTTGAAAAGTTTGAAAAAGAAAATGAAAAAATATATTTCTAATAATAAACTACTGGTAGATACATTTATGAAATGTGTTGAAAAGTTTCAAAATCAAAAAAATATATTTCTAATGATAAACTAGATACATTTATGAGATGTGTTGAAAAGTTTGAAAAAGAAAATAAAATAAAAATAATTCTAGTGATAAACTAGATACATTTATGAAATATGTTGAAAAGATTGGCAAAGAAAATCAAAATATATATTTCTAGTGATAACCTAGATACATTTATGAAATGTGTTGAAAAGTTTCAAAATCAAAAAAATATATTTCTAATGGTAAACTAGAGACATTTATGAGATGTGTTGAAAAGTTTGAAAAAGAAAATAAAAATAAAATAATTCTAGTGATAAACTAGATACATTTATGAAATATGTTGAAAAGATTGGCAAAGAAAATCAAAATATATATTTCTAGTGATAACCTAGATACATTTATGAAATGTGTTGAAAAGTCTGAAATTTAAAAAAAGTATATTTCTAATGATAAACTATATACATTTATGACATGTGTTGAAAAGTTTGAGAAAGAAAATGAAAAGATATATTTCTAGTGATAACCTACCGGTAGATACATTTATGAGAAGTGTTGAAAAGTTTGAAAAAGAAAATAAAAAAATATATTTCTAATGATAAACTACCGGTAGATACATTTATGAGAAGTGTTGAAAAGTTTGAAAAAGAAAATCAAGAAAAAAATATTTCTTGTGATAAACTAGATACATTTATGAAATGTGTTGAAAGGTTTGAAACAGAAAATAAAAAATATATGTCTAATAATAAACAAGATACATTTATGAAATTTGTTGAAAAGTTTCAAAATCAAAAAAATATATTTCTAATGATAAAAACTAGATACATTTATGAAATGTGTTGAAAAGTTTCAAAAAGAAAATCAAAAAAACTAATTTCTATTGATAAACTATATACACTTATGAAATGTGTTGAAAAGTTTGAAAATCAAAACAATATATTTCTAATGATAAACTAGATACATTTATGAAATATGTTGAAAAGTTTGAACAAGAAAGTTAAAAAAATATATTTCTAATGATAAACTATATACATTTATAACATGTGTTGAAAATTTTGAGAAAGAAAATGAAAAGATATATTTCTAGTGATAATCTACCGGTAGATACATTTATGAGATGTGTTGAAAAGTTTGAAAAAGAAAATAAAAAGATATATTTCTAGTGATAATCTACCGGTAGATACATTTATGACATGTGTTGAAACGTTTGAAAAATAAAATAAAAAAATATATTTCTAGTGATACACTACTGGTAGATACATTTATAAGATGTGTTGAAAATTTTGAAAAAGAAAATAAAAAAATATATTTCTGGTGATAAACTATATACATTTATGAGAAGTATTGAAAAGTTTGAAAAAGAAAATAAAAAAATATATTTCTAATGATAAACTACCTGTAGATACATTTATGAGATGTGTTGAAAAGTTTGAACAAGAAAATTAAAAAAATATATTTCTGATGATAAACTACCGGTAGATACATTTATGAGTAGTGTTGAAAAGTTTGAAAAAGAAAATCAAGAAAAAAATATTTCTAGTGATAAACTAGATACATTTATGAAATGTGTTGAAAAGTTTCAAAATCAAAAAAATATATTTCTAATGATAAAAACTAGATACATTTATGAAATGTGTTGAAAAGTTTCAAAAAGAAAATCAAAAAATTAATTTCTATTGATAAACTATATACACTTATGAAATGTGTTGAAAAGTTTGAAAATCAAAACAATATATTTCTAATGATAAACTAGATACATTTATGAAATATGTTGAAAAGTTTGAAAAAGAAAGTTAAAAAAATATATTTCTAATGATAAACTATATACATTTATGACATGTGTTGAAAAGTTTGAGAAAGAAAATGAAAAGATATATTTCTAGTGATAATCTACCGGTAGATACATTTATGAGATGTGTTGAAAAGTTTGAACAAGAAAATTAAAAAAATATATTTCTAGTGATAATCTACCGGTAGATACATTTATGACATGTGTTGAAAGGTTTGAAAAATAAAATAAAAAAATATATTTCTAGTGATACACTACTGGTAGATACATTTATGAGATGTGTTGAAAGTTTTGAAAAAGAAAATAAAAAAATATATTTCTAATGATAAACTAGATACATTTATGAAATGTGTTGAAAAGTTTCAAAATCAAAGAAATATTTTTCTAATTATAAATTAGATACATTTATGAAATGTGTTGTAAAGTTTGTAAAAGAAAATCAAAAAATATATTTCTAGTGATAAACTAGATACATTTATGAAATGTGTTGAAAAGTTTGAAAAAGAAAGTGAAAAGATATATTTCTAGTGATAATCTACCGGTAGATACATTTATGAAATGTGTTGAAAAGTTTGAAAAAGAAAATGAAAAAATATATTTCTAATAATAAACTACTGGTAGATACATTTATGAAATGTGTTGAAAAGTTTGAAAATAAAAATCAAAAAAAAATATTTCTAGTGATAACCTAGATACATTTATGAAATGTGTTGAAAAGTTTCAAAATCAAAAAAATATATTTCTAATGATAAACTAGATACATTTATGAGATGTGTTGAAAAGTTTGAAAAAGAAAATAAAATAAAAATAATTCTAGTGATAAACTAGATACATTTATGAAATATGTTGAAAAGATTGGCAAAGAAAATCAAAATATATATTTCTAGTGATAACCTAGATACATTTATGAAATGTGTTGAAAAGTTTCAAAATCAAAAAAATATATTTCTAAGGATAAACTAGATACATTTATGAGATGTGTTGAAAAGTTTGAAAAAGAAAATAAAAATAAAATAATTCTAGTGATAAACTAGATACATTTATGAAATATGTTGAAAAGATTGGCAAAGAAAATCAAAATATATATTTCTAGTGATAACCTAGATACATTTATGAAATGTGTTGAAAAGTCTGAAATTTAAAAAAAATATATTTCTAATGATAAACTATATACATTTATGACATGTGTTGAAAAGTGTGAGAAAGAAAATGAAAAGATATATTTCTAGTGATAATCTACCGGTAGATACATTTATGACATGTGTTGAAAAGTTTGAGAAAGAAAATGAAAACATATATTTCTAGTGATAATCTACCGGTAGATACATTTATGAGATGTGTTGAAAAGTTTTAAAAAGAAAATAAAAAGATATATTTCTAATGATAAACTAGATACATTTATGAAATGTGTTAAAAAGTTTCAAAATCAAAGAAATATATTTCTAATGATAAACTAGATACATTTATGAGATGTGTTGAAAAGTTTGAAAAAGAAAATAAAAAAAAAATAATTCTAGTGATAAACTAGATACATTTATAAAATATGTTGAAAAGATTGGCAAAGAAAATCAAAATATATATTTCTAGTGATAACCTAGATACATTTATGAAATGTGTTGAAAAGTTTCAAAATCAAAAAAATCTATTTCTAATGATAAACTAGATACATTTATGAGATGTGTTGAAAAGTCTGAAATTTAAAAAAAATATATTTCTAATGATAAACTATATACATTTATGACATGTGTTGAAAAGTGTGAGAAAGAAAATGAAAAGATATATTTCTAGTGATAATCTACCGGTAGATACATTTATGACATGTGTTGAAACGTTTGAAAAAGAAAATAAAAAAATATATTTCTAATGATAAACTAGATACATTTATGAAATGTGTTGAAAAGTTTCAAAATCAAAGAAATATTTTTCTAATTATAAATTAGATACATTTATGAAATATGTTGAAAAGTTTGAAAAAGAAAATAAAAAAAATATATTTCTTATGATAAACTATATACATTTATGAAATGTGTTGAAAAGTTTGAAAAAGAAAATGAAAACATATATTTCTAGTGATAATCTACCGGTAGATACATTTATGAGATGTGTTGAAAAGATTGAAAAAGAAAATAAAAAAATATATTTCTAATGATAACCTACCGGTAGATACATTTATGAGAAGTGTTGAAAAGTTTGAAAAAGAAGATAAAAAAATATATTTCTAATGATAAACTACCGGTAGATACATTTATGAGAAGTGTTGAAAAGTTTGAAAAAGAAAATAAAAAAATATATTTCTAATGATAAAGTACCGGTAGATACATTTATGAGAAGTGTTGAAAAGTTTGAAAAAGAAAATCAAAATAAAATATTTCTAGTGATAAACTAGATACATTTATGAAATAAGTTGAAAGGTTTGAAACAGAAAATAAAAAATATATGTCTAATAATAAACAAGATACATTTATGAAATGTGTTGAAAAGTTTCAAAATCAAAAAAATATATTTCTAATGATAAAAACTAGATACATTTATGAAATGTGTTGAAAAGTTTCATAAAGAAAATAAAAAAATTAATTTCTATTGATAAACTATATACACTTATGAAATGTTTTGAAAAGTTTGAAAATCAAATCAATATATTTCTAATGATAAACTAGATACATTTATGACATGTGTTGAAAAGTTTGAGAAAGAAAATGAAAACATATATTTCTAGTGATAATCTACCGGTAGATACATTTATGAGATGTGTTGAAAAGTTTTAAAAAGAAAATAAAAAGATATATTTCTAATGATAAACTAGATACATTTATGAAATGTGTTGAAAAGTTTCAAAATCAAAGAAATATATTTCTAATGATAAACTAGATACATTTATGAGATGTGTTGAAAAGTTTGAAAACGAAAATTAAAAAAAAATAATTCTAGTGATAAACTAGATACATTTATAAAATATGTTGAAAAGATTGGCAAAGAAAATCAAAATATATATTTCTAGTGATAACCTAGATACATTTATGAAATGTGTTGAAAGGTTTGAAACAGAAAATACAAAATATATGTCTAATAATAAACAAGATACATTTATGAAATTTGTTGAAAAGTTTCAAAATCAAAAAAATATATTTCTAATGATAAAAACTAGATACATTTATGAAATATGTTGAAAAGTTTGAACAAGAAAGTTAAAAAAATATATTTCTAATGATAAACTATATACATTTATAACATGTGTTGAAAATTTTGAGAAAGAAAATGAAAAGATATATTTCTAGTGATAATCTACCGGTAGATACATTTATGAGATGTGTTGAAAAGTTTGAAAAAGAAAATAAAAAGATATATTTCTAGTGATAATCTACCGGTAGATACATTTATGACATGTGTTGAAACGTTTGAAAAATAAAATAAAAAAATATATTTCTAGTGATACACTACTGGTAGATACATTTATAAGATGTTTTGAAAATTTTGAAAAAGAAAATAAAAAAATATATTTCTGGTGATAAACTATATACATTTATGAGAAGTGTTGAAAAGTTTGAAAAAGAAAATAAAAAAATATATTTCTAATGATAAACTACCTGTAGATACATTTATGAGATGTGTTGAAAAGTTTGAAAAAGAAAATTAAAAAAAAATAATTCTAGTGATAAACTAGATACATTTATAAAATATGTTGAAAAGATTGGCAAAGAAAATCAAAATATATATTTCTAGTGATAACCTAGATACATTTATGAAATGTGTTGAAAGGTTTGAAACAGAAAATACAAAATATATGTCTAATAATAAACAAGATACATTTATGAAATTTGTTGAAAAGTTTCAAAATCAAAAAAATATATTTCTAATGATAAAAACTAGATACATTTATGGAATATGTTGAAAAGTTTGAACAAGAAAGTTAAAAAAATATATTTCTAATGATAAACTATATACATTTATAACATGTGTTGAAAATTTTGAGAAAGAAAATGAAAAGATATATTTCTAGTGATAATCTACCGGTAGATACATTTATGAGATGTGTTGAAAAGTTTGAAAAAGAAAATAAAAAGATATATTTCTAGTGATAATCTACCGGTAGATACATTTATGACATGTGTTGAAACGTTTGAAAAATAAAATAAAAAAATATATTTCTAGTGATACACTACTGGTAGATACATTTATAAGATGTTTTGAAAATTTTGAAAAAGAAAATAAAAAAATATATTTCTGGTGATAAACTATATACATTTATGAGAAGTGTTGAAAAGTTTGAAAAAGAAAATAAAAAAATATATTTCTAATGATAAACTACCTGTAGATACATTTATGAGATGTGTTGAAAAGTTTGAACAAGAAAATTAAAAAAATATATTTCTAATGATAAACTACCGGTAGATACATTTATGAGTAGTGTTGAAAAGTTTGAAAAAGAAAATCAAGAAAAATATATTTCTAATAATAAACTACTGGTAGATACATTTATGAAATGTGTTGAAAAGTTTCAAAATCAAAAAAATATATTTCTAATGATAAAAACTAGATACATTTATGAAATGTGTTGAAAAGTTTCAAAAAGAAAATCAAAAAATTAATTTCTATTGATAAACTATATACACTTATGAAATGTGTTGAAAAGTTTGAAAATCAAAACAATATATTTCTAATGATAAACTAGATACATTTATGAAATATGTTGAAAAGTTTGAACAAGAAAGTTAAAAAAATATATTTCTAATGATAAACTATATACATTTATGACATGTGTTGAAAAGTTTGAGAAAGAAAATGAAAAGATATATTTCTAGTGATAATCTACCGGTAGATACATTTATGAGATGTGTTGAAAAGTTTGAACAAGAAAATTAAAAAAATATATTTCTAGTGATAATCTACCGGTAGATACATTTATGACATGTGTTGAAAGGTTTGAAAAATAAAATAAAAAAATATATTTCTAGTGATACACTACTGGTAGATACATTTATGAGATGTGTTGAAAGTTTTGAAAAAGAAAATAAAAAAATATATTTCTAATGATAAACTAGATACATTTATGAAATGTGTTGAAAAGTTTCAAAATCAAAGAAATATTTTTCTAATTATAAATTAGATACATTTATGAAATGTGTTGTAAAGTTTGTAAAAGAAAATCAAAAAATATATTTCTAGTGATAAACTAGATACATTTATGAAATGTGTTGAAAAGTTTGAAAAAGAAAGTGAAAAGATATATTTCTAGTGATAATCTACCGGTAGATACATTTATGACATGTGTTGAAAGGTTTGAAAAATAAAATAAAAAAATATATTTCTAGTGATACACTACTGGTAGATACATTTATGAGATGTGTTGAAAATTTTGAAAAAGAAAATAAAAAAATATATTTCTAATGATAAACTAGATACATTTATGAAATGTGTTGAAAAGTTTCAAAATCAAAGAAATATTTTTCTAATTATAAATTAGATACATTTATGAAATGTGTTGTAAAGTTTGTAAAAGAAAATCAAAAAATATATTTCTAGTGATAAACTAGATACATTTATGAAATGTGTTGAAAAGTTTGAAAAAGAAAGTGAAAAGATATATTTCTAGTGATAATCTACCGGTAGATACATTTATGAAATGTGTTGAAAAGTTTGAAAAAGAAAATGAAAAAATATATTTCTAATAATAAACTACTGGTAGATACATTTATGAAATGTGTTGAAAAGTTTCAAAATCAAAAAAATATATTTCTAATGATAAACTAGATACATTTATGAGATGTGTTGAAAAGTTTGAAAAAGAAAATAAAATAAAGATAATTCTAGTGATAAACTAGATACATTTATGAAATATGTTGAAAAGATTGGCAAAGAAAATCAAAATATATATTTCTAGTGATAACCTAGATACATTTATGAAATGTGTTGAAAAGTTTCAAAATCAAAAAAATATATTTCTAATGATAAACTAGATACATTTATGAGATGTGTTGAAAAGTTTGAAAAAGAAAATAAAAATAAAATAATTCTAGTGATAAACTAGATACATTTATGAAATATGTTGAAAAGATTGGCAAAGAAAATCAAAATATATATTTCTAGTGATAACCTAGATACATTTATGAAATGTGTTGAAAAGTCTGAAATTTAAAACAAATATATTTCTAATGATAAACTATATACATTTATGACATGTGTTGAAAAGTTTGAGAAAGAAAATGAAAAGATATATTTCTAGTGATAATGTACCGGTAGATACATTTATGACATGTGTTGAAAGGTTTGAAAAATAAAATAAAAAAATATATTTCTAGTGATACACTACTGGTAGATACATTTATGAGATGTGTTGAAAGTTTTGAAAAAGAAAATAAAAAAATATATTTCTAATGATAAACTAGATACATTTATGAAATGTGTTGAAAAGTTTCAAAATCAAAGAAATATTTTTCTAATTATAAATTAGATACATTTATGAAATGTGTTGTAAAGTTTGTAAAAGAAAATCAAAAAATATATTTCTAGTGATAAACTAGATACATTTATGAAATGTGTTGAAAAGTTTGAAAAAGAAAGTGAAAAGATATATTTCTAGTGATAATCTACCGGTAGATACATTTATGAAATGTGTTGAAAAGTTTGAAAAAGAAAATGAAAAAATATATTTCTAATAATAAACTACTGGTAGATACATTTATGAAATGTGTTGAAAAGTTTCAAAATCAAAAAAATATATTTCTAATGATAAACTAGATACATTTATGAGATGTGTTGAAAAGTTTGAAAAAGAAAATAAAATAAAAATAATTCTAGTGATAAACTAGATACATTTATGAAATATGTTGAAAAGATTGGCAAAGAAAATCAAAATATATATTTCTAGTGATAACCTAGATACATTTATGAAATGTGTTGAAAAGTTTCAAAATCAAAGAAATATTTTTCTAATTATAAATTAGATACATTTATGAAATGTGTTGTAAAGTTTGTAAAAGAAAATCAAAAAATATATTTCTAGTGATAAACTAGATACATTTATGAAATGTGTTGAAAAGTTTGAAAAAGAAAGTGAAAAGATATATTTCTAGTGATAATCTACCGGTAGATACATTTATGAAATGTGTTGAAAAGTTTGAAAAAGAAAATGAAAAAATATATTTCTAATAATAAACTACTGGTAGATACATTTATGAAATGTGTTGAAAAGTTTCAAAATCAAAAAAATATATTTCTAATGATAAACTAGATACATTTATGAGATGTGTTGAAAAGTTTGAAAAAGAAAATAAAATAAAGATAATTCTAGTGATAAACTAGATACATTTATGAAATATGTTGAAAAGATTGGCAAAGAAAATCAAAATATATATTTCTAGTGATAACCTAGATACATTTATGAAATGTGTTGAAAAGTTTCAAAATCAAAAAAATATATTTCTAATGATAAACTAGATACATTTATGAGATGTGTTGAAAAGTTTGAAAAAGAAAATAAAAATAAAATAATTCTAGTGATAAACTAGATACATTTATGAAATATGTTGAAAAGATTGGCAAAGAAAATCAAAATATATATTTCTAGTGATAACCTAGATACATTTATGAAATGTGTTGAAAAGTCTGAAATTTAAAACAAATATATTTCTAATGATAAACTATATACATTTATGACATGTGTTGAAAAGTTTGAGAAAGAAAATGAAAAGATATATTTCTAGTGATAATGTACCGGTAGATACATTTATGACATGTGTTGAAAGGTTTGAAAAATAAAATAAAAAAATATATTTCTAGTGATACACTACTGGTAGATACATTTATGAGATGTGTTGAAAGTTTTGAAAAAGAAAATAAAAAAATATATTTCTAATGATAAACTAGATACATTTATGAAATGTGTTGAAAAGTTTCAAAATCAAAGAAATATTTTTCTAATTATAAATTAGATACATTTATGAAATGTGTTGTAAAGTTTGTAAAAGAAAATCAAAAAATATATTTCTAGTGATAAACTAGATACATTTATGAAATGTGTTGAAAAGTTTGAAAAAGAAAGTGAAAAGATATATTTCTAGTGATAATCTACCGGTAGATACATTTATGAAATGTGTTGAAAAGTTTGAAAAAGAAAATGAAAAAATATATTTCTAATAATAAACTACTGGTAGATACATTTATGAAATGTGTTGAAAAGTTTCAAAATCAAAAAAATATATTTCTAATGATAAACTAGATACATTTATGAGATGTGTTGAAAAGTTTGAAAAAGAAAATAAAATAAAAATAATTCTAGTGATAAACTAGATACATTTATGAAATATGTTGAAAAGATTGGCAAAGAAAATCAAAATATATATTTCTAGTGATAACCTAGATACATTTATGAAATGTGTTGAAAAGTTTCAAAATCAAAAAAATATATTTCTAATGATAAACTAGATACATTTATGAGATGTGTTGAAAAGTTTGAAAAAGAAAATAAAAATAAAATAATTCTAGTGATAAACTAGATACATTTATGAAATATGTTGAAAAGATTGGCAAAGAAAATCAAAATATATATTTCTAGTGATAACCTAGATACATTTATGAAATGTGTTGAAAAGTCTGAAATTTAAAAAAAATATATTTCTAATGATAAACTATATACATTTATGACATGTGTTGAAAAGTGTGAGAAAGAAAATGAAAAGATATATTTCTAGTGATAATCTACCGGTAGATACATTTATGACATGTGTTGAAAAGTTTGAGAAAGAAAATGAAAACATATATTTCTAGTGATAATCTACCGGTAGATACATTTATGAGATGTGTTGAAAAGTTTTAAAAAGAAAATAAAAAGATATATTTCTAATGATAAACTAGATACATTTATGAAATGTGTTGAAAAGTTTGAAACAGAAAATACAAAATATATGTCTAATAATAAACAAGATACATTTATGAAATTTGTTGAAAAGTTTCAAAATCAAAAAAATATATTTCTAATGATAAAAACTAGATACATTTATGAAATATGTTGAAAAGTTTGAACAAGAAAGTTAAAAAAATATATTTCTAATGATAAACTATATACATTTATAACATGTGTTGAAAATTTTGAGAAAGAAAATGAAAAGATATATTTCTAGTGATAATCTACCGGTAGATACATTTATGAGATGTGTTGAAAAGTTTGAAAAAGAAAATAAAAAGATATATTTCTAGTGATAATCTACCGGTAGATACATTTATGACATGTGTTGAAACGTTTGAAAAATAAAATAAAAAAATATATTTCTAGTGATACACTACTGGTAGATACATTTATAAGATGTTTTGAAAATTTTGAAAAAGAAAATAAAAAAATATATTTCTGGTGATAAACTATATACATTTATGAGAAGTGTTGAAAAGTTTGAAAAAGAAAATAAAAAAATATATTTCTAATGATAAACTACCTGTAGATACATTTATGAGATGTGTTGAAAAGTTTGAACAAGAAAATTAAAAAAATATATTTCTAATGATAAACTACCGGTAGATACATTTATGAGTAGTGTTGAAAAGTTTGAAAAAGAAAATCAAGAAAAATATATTTCTAATAATAAACTACTGGTAGATACATTTATGAAATGTGTTGAAAAGTTTCAAAATCAAAAAAATATATTTCTAATGATAAAAACTAGATACATTTATGAAATGTGTTGAAAAGTTTCAAAAAGAAAATCAAAAAATTAATTTCTATTGATAAACTATATACACTTATGAAATGTGTTGAAAAGTTTGAAAATCAAAACAATATATTTCTAATGATAAACTAGATACATTTATGAAATATGTTGAAAAGTTTGAACAAGAAAGTTAAAAAAATATATTTCTAATGATAAACTATATACATTTATGACATGTGTTGAAAAGTTTGAGAAAGAAAATGAAAAGATATATTTCTAGTGATAATCTACCGGTAGATACATTTATGAGATGTGTTGAAAAGTTTGAACAAGAAAATTAAAAAAATATATTTCTAGTGATAATCTACCGGTAGATACATTTATGACATGTGTTGAAAGGTTTGAAAAATAAAATAAAAAAATATATTTCTAGTGATGCACTACTGGTAGATACATTTATGAGATGTGTTGAAAGTTTTGAAAAAGAAAATAAAAAAATATATTTCTAATGATAAACTAGATACATTTATGAAATGTGTTGAAAAGTTTCAAAATCAAAGAAATATTTTTCTAATTATAAATTAGATACATTTATGAAATGTGTTGTAAAGTTTGTAAAAGAAAATCAAAAAATATATTTCTAGTGATAAACTAGATACATTTATGAAATGTGTTGAAAAGTTTGAAAAAGAAAGTGAAAAGATATATTTCTAGTGATAATCTACCGGTAGATACATTTATGACATGTGTTGAAAGGTTTGAAAAATAAAATAAAAAAATATATTTCTAGTGATACACTACTGGTAGATACATTTATGAGATGTGTTGAAAATTTTGAAAAAGAAAATAAAAAAATATATTTCTAATGATAAACTAGATACATTTATGAAATGTGTTGAAAAGTTTCAAAATCAAAGAAATATTTTTCTAATTATAAATTAGATACATTTATGAAATGTGTTGTAAAGTTTGTAAAAGAAAATCAAAAAATATATTTCTAGTGATAAACTAGATACATTTATGAAATGTGTTGAAAAGTTTGAAAAAGAAAGTGAAAAGATATATTTCTAGTGATAATCTACCGGTAGATACATTTATGAAATGTGTTGAAAAGTTTGAAAAAGAAAATGAAAAAATATATTTCTAATAATAAACTACTGGTAGATACATTTATGAAATGTGTTGAAAAGTTTCAAAATCAAAAAAATATATTTCTAATGATAAACTAGATACATTTATGAGATGTGTTGAAAAGTTTGAAAAAGAAAATAAAATAAAGATAATTCTAGTGATAAACTAGATACATTTATGAAATATGTTGAAAAGATTGGCAAAGAAAATCAAAATATATATTTCTAGTGATAACCTAGATACATTTATGAAATGTGTTGAAAAGTTTCAAAATCAAAAAAATATATTTCTAATGATAAACTAGATACATTTATGAGATGTGTTGAAAAGTTTGAAAAAGAAAATAAAAATAAAATAATTCTAGTGATAAACTAGATACATTTATGAAATATGTTGAAAAGATTGGCAAAGAAAATCAAAATATATATTTCTAGTGATAACCTAGATACATTTATGAAATGTGTTGAAAAGTCTGAAATTTAAAACAAATATATTTCTAATGATAAACTATATACATTTATGACATGTGTTGAAAAGTTTGAGAAAGAAAATGAAAAGATATATTTCTAGTGATAATGTACCGGTAGATACATTTATGACATGTGTTGAAAGGTTTGAAAAATAAAATAAAAAAATATATTTCTAGTGATACACTACTGGTAGATACATTTATGAGATGTGTTGAAAGTTTTGAAAAAGAAAATAAAAAAATATATTTCTAATGATAAACTAGATACATTTATGAAATGTGTTGAAAAGTTTCAAAATCAAAGAAATATTTTTCTAATTATAAATTAGATACATTTATGAAATGTGTTGTAAAGTTTGTAAAAGAAAATCAAAAAATATATTTCTAGTGATAAACTAGATACATTTATGAAATGTGTTGAAAAGTTTGAAAAAGAAAGTGAAAAGATATATTTCTAGTGATAATCTACCGGTAGATACATTTATGAAATGTGTTGAAAAGTTTGAAAAAGAAAATGAAAAAATATATTTCTAATAATAAACTACTGGTAGATACATTTATGAAATGTGTTGAAAAGTTTCAAAATCAAAAAAATATATTTCTAATGATAAACTAGATACATTTATGAGATGTGTTGAAAAGTTTGAAAAAGAAAATAAAATAAAAATAATTCTAGTGATAAACTAGATACATTTATGAAATATGTTGAAAAGATTGGCAAAGAAAATCAAAATATATATTTCTAGTGATAACCTAGATACATTTATGAAATGTGTTGAAAAGTTTCAAAATCAAAGAAATATTTTTCTAATTATAAATTAGATACATTTATGAAATGTGTTGTAAAGTTTGTAAAAGAAAATCAAAAAATATATTTCTAGTGATAAACTAGATACATTTATGAAATGTGTTGAAAAGTTTGAAAAAGAAAGTGAAAAGATATATTTCTAGTGATAATCTACCGGTAGATACATTTATGAAATGTGTTGAAAAGTTTGAAAAAGAAAATGAAAAAATATATTTCTAATAATAAACTACTGGTAGATACATTTATGAAATGTGTTGAAAAGTTTCAAAATCAAAAAAATATATTTCTAATGATAAACTAGATACATTTATGAGATGTGTTGAAAAGTTTGAAAAAGAAAATAAAATAAAGATAATTCTAGTGATAAACTAGATACATTTATGAAATATGTTGAAAAGATTGGCAAAGAAAATCAAAATATATATTTCTAGTGATAACCTAGATACATTTATGAAATGTGTTGAAAAGTTTCAAAATCAAAAAAATATATTTCTAATGATAAACTAGATACATTTATGAGATGTGTTGAAAAGTTTGAAAAAGAAAATAAAAATAAAATAATTCTAGTGATAAACTAGATACATTTATGAAATATGTTGAAAAGATTGGCAAAGAAAATCAAAATATATATTTCTAGTGATAACCTAGATACATTTATGAAATGTGTTGAAAAGTCTGAAATTTAAAACAAATATATTTCTAATGATAAACTATATACATTTATGACATGTGTTGAAAAGTTTGAGAAAGAAAATGAAAAGATATATTTCTAGTGATAATGTACCGGTAGATACATTTATGACATGTGTTGAAAGGTTTGAAAAATAAAATAAAAAAATATATTTCTAGTGATACACTACTGGTAGATACATTTATGAGATGTGTTGAAAGTTTTGAAAAAGAAAATAAAAAAATATATTTCTAATGATAAACTAGATACATTTATGAAATGTGTTGAAAAGTTTCAAAATCAAAGAAATATTTTTCTAATTATAAATTAGATACATTTATGAAATGTGTTGTAAAGTTTGTAAAAGAAAATCAAAAAATATATTTCTAGTGATAAACTAGATACATTTATGAAATGTGTTGAAAAGTTTGAAAAAGAAAGTGAAAAGATATATTTCTAGTGATAATCTACCGGTAGATACATTTATGAAATGTGTTGAAAAGTTTGAAAAAGAAAATGAAAAAATATATTTCTAATAATAAACTACTGGTAGATACATTTATGAAATGTGTTGAAAAGTTTCAAAATCAAAAAAATATATTTCTAATGATAAACTAGATACATTTATGAGATGTGTTGAAAAGTTTGAAAAAGAAAATAAAATAAAAATAATTCTAGTGATAAACTAGATACATTTATGAAATATGTTGAAAAGATTGGCAAAGAAAATCAAAATATATATTTCTAGTGATAACCTAGATACATTTATGAAATGTGTTGAAAAGTTTCAAAATCAAAAAAATATATTTCTAATGATAAACTAGATACATTTATGAGATGTGTTGAAAAGTTTGAAAAAGAAAATAAAAATAAAATAATTCTAGTGATAAACTAGATACATTTATGAAATATGTTGAAAAGATTGGCAAAGAAAATCAAAATATATATTTCTAGTGATAACCTAGATACATTTATGAAATGTGTTGAAAAGTCTGAAATTTAAAAAAAATATATTTCTAATGATAAACTATATACATTTATGACATGTGTTGAAAAGTGTGAGAAAGAAAATGAAAAGATATATTTCTAGTGATAATCTACCGGTAGATACATTTATGACATGTGTTGAAAAGTTTGAGAAAGAAAATGAAAACATATATTTCTAGTGATAATCTACCGGTAGATACATTTATGAGATGTGTTGAAAAGTTTTAAAAAGAAAATAAAAAGATATATTTCTAATGATAAACTAGATACATTTATGAAATGTGTTGAAAAGTTTCAAAATCAAAGAAATATATTTCTAATGATAAACTAGATACATTTATGAGATGTGTTGAAAAGTTTGAAAAAGAAAATAAAAAAAAAATAATTCTAGTGATAAACTAGATACATTTATAAAATATGTTGAAAAGATTGGCAAAGAAAATCAAAATATATATTTCTAGTGATAACCTAGATACATTTATGAAATGTGTTGAAAAGTTTCAAAATCAAAAAAATCTATTTCTAATGATAAACTAGATACATTTATGAGATGTGTTGAAAAGTCTGAAATTTAAAAAAAATATATTTCTAATGATAAACTATATACATTTATGACATGTGTTGAAAAGTGTGAGAAAGAAAATGAAAAGATATATTTCTAGTGATAATCTACCGGTAGATACATTTATGACATGTGTTGAAACGTTTGAAAAAGAAAATAAAAAAATATATTTCTAATGATAAACTAGATACATTTATGAAATGTGTTGAAAAGTTTCAAAATCAAAGAAATATTTTTCTAATTATAAATTAGATACATTTATGAAATGTGTTGTAAAGTTTGAAAAAGAAAATAAAAAAATATATTTCTAGTGATAAACTAGATACATTTATGAAATATGTTGAAAAGTTTGAAAAAGAAAATTAAAAAAATATATTTCTTATGATAAACTATATACATTTATGAAATGTGTTGAAAAGTTTGAAAAAGAAAATGAAAACATATATTTCTAGTGATAATCTACCGGTAGATACATTTATGAGATGTGTTGAAAAGATTGAAAAAGAAAATAAAAAAATATATTTCTAATGATAACCTACCGGTAGATACATTTATGAGAAGTGTTGAAAAGTTTGAAAAAGAAGATAAAAAAATATATTTCTAATGATAAACTACCGGTAGATACATTTATGAGAAGTGTTGAAAAGTTTGAAAAAGAAAATAAAAAAATATATTTCTAATGATAAAGTACCGGTAGATACATTTATGAGAAGTGTTGAAAAGTTTGAAAAAGAAAATCAAAATAAAATATTTCTAGTGATAAACTAGATACATTTATGAAATGTGTTGAAAGGTTTGAAACAGAAAATAAAAAATATATGTCTAATAATAAACAAGATACATTTATGAAATGTGTTGAAAAGTTTCAAAATCAAAAAAATATATTTCTAATGATAAAAACTAGATACATTTATGAAATGTGTTGAAAAGTTTCATAAAGAAAATAAAAAAATTAATTTCTATTGATAAACTATATACACTTATGAAATGTTTTGAAAAGTTTGAAAATCAAATCAATATATTTCTAATGATAAACTAGATACATTTATGAGATGTGTTGAAAAGTCTGAAATTTAAAAAAAAATATATTTCTAATGATAAACTATATACATTTATGACATGTGTTGAAAAGTGTGAGAAAGAAAATGAAAAGATATATTTCTAGTGATAATCTACCGGTAGATACATTTATGACATGTGTTGAAACATTTGATTAATAAAATAAAAAAATATATTTCTAGTGATACACTACTGGTAGATACATTTATGAGATGTGTTGAAAATTTTGAAAAAGAAAATAAAAAAATATATTTCTAATGATACACTACTGGTAGATACATTTATGAGATGTGTTGAAAATTTTGAAAAAGAAATAAAAAAATATATTTCTAATGATAAACTAGATACATTTATGAAATGTGTTGAAAAGTTTCAAAATCAAAGAAATATTTTTCTAATTATAAATTAGATACATTTATGAAATGTGTTGTAAAGTTTGAAAAAGAAAATCAAAAAATATATTTCTAGTGATAAACTAGATACATTTATGAAATATGTTGAAAAGTTTGAAAAAGAAAATTAAAAAAATATATTTCTTATGATAAACTATATACATTTATGAAATGTGTTGAAAAGTTTGAAAAAGAAAATGAAAACATATATTTCTAGTGATAATCTACCGGTAGATACATTTATGAGATGTGTTGAAAAGATTGAAAAAGAAAATAAAAAAATATATTTCTAATGATAACCTACTGTAGATACATTTATGAGAAGTGTTGAAAAGTTTGAAAAAGAAGATAAAAAAATATATTTCTAATGATAAACTACCGGTAGATACATTTATGAGAAGTGTTGAAAAGTTTGAAAAAGAAAATAAAAAAATATATTTCTAATGATAAAGTACCGGTAGATACATTTATGAGAAGTGTTGAAAAGTTTGAAAAAGAAAATCAAAATAAAATATTTCTAGTGATAAACTAGATACATTTATGAAATGTGTTGAAAGGTTTGAAACAGAAAATAAAAAATATATGTCTAATAATAAACAAGATACATTTATGAAATGTGTTGAAAAGTTTCAAAATCAAAAAAATATATTTCTAATGATAAAAACTAGATACATTTATGAAATGTGTTGAAAAGTTTCAAAAAGAAAATAAAAAAATTAATTTCTATTGATAAACTATATACACTTATGAAATGTGTTGAAAGATTTGAAAATCAAAAAAATATATTTCTAATGATAAACTACCTGTAGATACATTTATGAGATGTGTTGAAAAGTTTGAAAAAGAAAATCAAAAAATATATTTCTAGTGATAAACTAGATACATTTATGAAATATGTTGAAAAGTTTGAAAAAGAAAATAAAAAAAATATATTTCTTATGATAAACTATATACATTTATGAAATCTGTTGAAAAGTTTGAAAAAGAAAATGAAAAGATATAATTCTAGTGATAATCTACCGGTAGATACATTTATGAGATGTGTTGAAAAGTTTGAAAAAGAAAATCAAAAAATATATTTCTAGTGATAAACTATATACATTTATGAAATATGTTGAAAAGTTTGAACAAGAAATTTAAAAAATATATTTCTAATGATAAACTACTGGTAGATACATTTCTGAGATGTGTTGAAAAGTTTGAAAATGAAAATAAAAAAATATATTTCTAATGATAAACTACCTATAGATACATTTATGAGATGTGTTGAAAAGTTTGAAAAAGAAAATTAAAAAAATATATTTCTAATGATAAACTATATTCATTTATTAAACGTGTTGAAAAGTTTGAACAAGAAAATTTAAAAAAAAATATTTCTAATGATAAACTATATACATTTATGAAATGTGTTGAAAAGTTTGAAAAAGAAAGTGAAAAGATATATTTCTAGTGATAATCTACTGGTAGATACATTTATGAGATGTGTTGAAAAGTTTGAAAAAGAAAATCAAAAAATATATTTCTAGTGATAAACTATATACATTTATGAAATATGTTGAAAAGTTTGAACAAGAAATTTTAAAAATATATTTCTAATTATAAACTACTGGTAGATACATTTCTGAGATGTGTTGAAAAGTTTGAAAATGAAAATAAAAAAATATATTTCTAATGATAAACTACCTATAGATACATTTATGAGATGTGTTGAAAAGTTTGAACAAGAAAATTAAAAAAATATATTTCTAATGATAAACTATATTCATTTATTAAATGTGTTGAAAAGTTTGAACAAGAAAATTTAAAAAAAAATATTTCTAATGATAAACTATATACATTTATGAAATGTGTTGAAAAGTTTGAAAAAGAAAGTGAAAAGATATATTTCTAGTGATAATCTACTGGTAGATACATTTATGAGATGTGTTTAAAAGTTTGAAAAAGAAAATGAAAAAATATATTTCTAATAATAAACTACTGGTAGATACATTTATGAGATGTGTTTAAAAGTTTGAAAAAGAAAATAAAAAAAAATAATTCTAGTGATAAACTAGATACATTTATGAAATATGTTGAAAGGTTTGAAAAAGAAAATCAACAAATATATTTCTAGTGATAAACTAGATACATTTATGAAATGTGTTGAAAAGTTTGAAATTTAAAAAAAATATATTTCTAATGATAAACTAGATACATTTATTAAATATGTTGAAAAGTTTGAACGAGAAAATTTAAAAAATATATTTCTAATGATAAACTATATACATTCATGAAATGTGTTGAAAAGTTTGAGAAAGAAAATAAAAAAATATATTTCTAATGATAAACTACCGGTAGATACATTTATGACATGTGTTGAAAACATTGAAAAAGAAAATTAAAAAATATATTTTTAATGGTAAACTACCTGTAGATACATTTATGAGATGTGTTGAAAAGTTTGAACAAGAAAATTAAAAAAATATATTTCTAATGATAAACTACCGGTAGATACATTTATGAGTAGTGTTGAAAAGTTTGAAAAAGAAAATCAAGAAAAAAATATTTCTAGTGATAAACTAGATACATTTATGAAATGTGTTGAAAAGTTTCAAAATCAAAAAAATATATTTCTAATGATAAAAACTAGATACATTTATGAAATGTGTTGAAAAGTTTCAAAAAGAAAATCAAAAAATTAATTTCTATTGATAAACTATATACACTTATGAAATGTGTTGAAAAGTTTGAAAATCAAAACAATATATTTCTAGTGATAAACTATATACATTTATGAAATATGTTGAAAAGTTTGAACAAGAAATTTAAAAAATATATTTCTAATGATAAACTACTGGTAGATACATTTCTGAGATGTGTTGAAAAGTTTGAAAATGAAAATAAAAAAATATATTTCTAATGATAAACTACCTATAGATACATTTATGAGATGTGTTGAAAAGTTTGAACAAGAAAATTAAAAAAATATATTTCTAATGATAAACTATATTCATTTATTAAATGTGTTGAAAAGTTTGAACAAGAAAATTTTAAAAAAAATATTTCTAATGATAAACTATATACATTTATGAAATGTGTTGAAAAGTTTGAAAAAGAAAGTGAAAAGATATATTTCTAGTGATAATCTACTGGTAGATACATTTATGAGATGTGTTGAAAAGTTTGAAAAAGAAAATCAAAAAATATATTTCTAGTGATAAACTATATACATTTATGAAATATGTTGAAAAGTTTGAACAAGAAATTTTAAAAATATATTTCTAATTATAAACTACTGGTAGATACATTTCTGAGATGTGTTGAAAAGTTTGAAAATGAAAATAAAAAAATATATTTCTAATGATAAACTACCTATAGATACATTTATGAGATGTGTTGAAAAGTTTGAACAAGAAAATTAAAAAAATATATTTCTAATGATAAACTATATTCATTTATTAAATGTGTTGAAAAGTTTGAACAAGAAAATTTAAAAAAAAATATTTCTAATGATAAACTATATACATTTATGAAATGTGTTGAAAAGTTTGAAAAAGAAAGTGAAAAGATATATTTCTAGTGATAATCTACTGGTAGATACATTTATGAGATGTGTTTAAAAGTTTGAAAAAGAAAATGAAAAAATATATTTCTAATAATAAACTACCGGTAGATACATTTATGACATGTGTTGAAAAGATTGAAAAAGAAAATTAAAAAATATATTTTTAATGGTAAACTACCTGTAGATACATTTATGAGATGTGTTGAAAAGTTTGAACAAGAAAATTAAAAAAATATATTTCTAATGATAAACTACCGGTAGATACATTTATGAGTAGTGTTGAAAAGTTTGAAAAAGAAAATCAAGAAAAAAATATTTCTAGTGATAAACTAGATACATTTATGAAATGTGTTGAAAAGTTTCAAAATCAAAAAAATATATTTCTAATGATAAAAACTAGATACATTTATGAAATGTGTTGAAAAGTTTCAAAAAGAAAATCAAAAAATTAATTTCTATTGATAAACTATATACACTTATGAAATGTGTTGAAAAGTTTGAAAATCAAAACAATATATTTCTAATGATAAACTAGATACATTTATGAAATATGTTGAAAAGTTTGAACAAGAAAGTTAAAAAAATATATTTCTAATGATAAACTATATACATTTATGACATGTGTTGAAAAGTTTGAGAAAGAAAATGAAAAGATATATTTCTAGTGATAATCTACCGGTAGATACATTTATGAGATGTGTTGAAAAGTTTGAACAAGAAAATTTAAAAAATAAATTTCTAGTGATAATCTACCGGTAGATACATTTATGACATGTGTTGAAAGGTTTGAAAAATAAAATAAAAAAATATATTTCTAGTGATACACTACTGGTAGATACATTTATGAGATGTGTTGAAAGTTTTGAAAAAGAAAATAAAAAAATATATTTCTAATGATAAACTAGATACATTTATGAAATGTGTTGAAAAGTTTCAAAATCAAAGAAATATTTTTCTAATTATAAATTAGATACATTTATGAAATGTGTTGTAAAGTTTGTAAAAGAAAATCAAAAAATATATTTCTAGTGATAAACTAGATACATTTATGAAATGTGTTGAAAAGTTTGAAAAAGAAAGTGAAAAGATATATTTCTAGTGATAATCTACCGGTAGATACATTTATGACATGTGTTGAAAGGTTTGAAAAATAAAATAAAAAAATATATTTCTAGTGATACACTACTGGTAGATACATTTATGAGATGTGTTGAAAGTTTTGAAAAAGAAAATAAAAAAATATATTTCTAATGATAAACTAGATACATTTATGAAATGTGTTGAAAAGTTTCAAAATCAAAGAAATATTTTTCTAATTATAAATTAGATACATTTATGAAATGTGTTGTAAAGTTTGTAAAAGAAAATCAAAAAATATATTTCTAGTGATAAACTAGATACATTTATGAAATGTGTTGAAAAGTTTGAAAAAGAAAGTGAAAAGATATATTTCTAGTGATAATCTACCGGTAGATACATTTATGAAATGTGTTGAAAAGTTTGAAAAAGAAAATGAAAAGATATATTTCTAGTGATAATCTACTGGTAGATACATTTATGAGATGTGTTTAAAAGTTTGAAAAAGAAAATGAAAAAATATATTTCTAATAATAAACTACTGGTAGATACATTTATGAGATGTGTTTAAAAGTTTGAAAAAGAAAATAAAAAAAAATAATTCTAGTGATAAACTAGATACATTTATGAAATATGTTGAAAGGTTTGAAAAAGAAAATCAACAAATATATTTCTAGTGATAAACTAGATACATTTATGAAATGTGTTGAAAAGTTTGAAATTTAAAAAAAATATATTTCTAATGATAAACTAGATACATTTATTAAATATGTTGAAAAGTTTGAACGAGAAAATTTAAAAAATATATTTCTAATGATAAACTATATACATTCATGAAATGTGTTGAAAAGTTTGAGAAAGAAAATAAAAAAATATATTTCTAATGATAAACTACCGGTAGATACATTTATGACATGTGTTGAAAAGATTGAAAAAGAAAATTAAAAAATATATTTTTAATGGTAAACTACCTGTAGATACATTTATGAGATGTGTTGAAAAGTTTGAACAAGAAAATTAAAAAAATATATTTCTAATGATAAACTACCGGTAGATACATTTATGAGTAGTGTTGAAAAGTTTGAAAAAGAAAATCAAGAAAAAAATATTTCTAGTGATAAACTAGATACATTTATGAAATGTGTTGAAAAGTTTCAAAATCAAAAAAATATATTTCTAATGATAAAAACTAGATACATTTATGAAATGTGTTGAAAAGTTTCAAAAAGAAAATCAAAAAATTAATTTCTATTGATAAACTATATACACTTATGAAATGTGTTGAAAAGTTTGAAAATCAAAACAATATATTTCTAATGATAAACTAGATACATTTATGAAATATGTTGAAAAGTTTGAACAAGAAAGTTAAAAAAATATATTTCTAATGATAAACTATATACATTTATGACATGTGTTGAAAAGTTTGAGAAAGAAAATGAAAAGATATATTTCTAGTGATAATCTACCGGTAGATACATTTATGAGATGTGTTGAAAAGTTTGAACAAGAAAATTTAAAAAATAAATTTCTAGTGATAATCTACCGGTAGATACATTTATGACATGTGTTGAAAGGTTTGAAAAATAAAATAAAAAAATATATTTCTAGTGATACACTACTGGTAGATACATTTATGAGATGTGTTGAAAGTTTTGAAAAAGAAAATAAAAAAATATATTTCTAATGATAAACTAGATACATTTATGAAATGTGTTGAAAAGTTTCAAAATCAAAGAAATATTTTTCTAATTATAAATTAGATACATTTATGAAATGTGTTGTAAAGTTTGTAAAAGAAAATCAAAAAATATATTTCTAGTGATAAACTAGATACATTTATGAAATGTGTTGAAAAGTTTGAAAAAGAAAGTGAAAAGATATATTTCTAGTGATAATCTACCGGTAGATACATTTATGACATGTGTTGAAAGGTTTGAAAAATAAAATAAAAAAATATATTTCTAGTGATACACTACTGGTAGATACATTTATGAGATGTGTTGAAAGTTTTGAAAAAGAAAATAAAAAAATATATTTCTAATGATAAACTAGATACATTTATGAAATGTGTTGAAAAGTTTCAAAATCAAAGAAATATTTTTCTAATTATAAATTAGATACATTTATGAAATGTGTTGTAAAGTTTGTAAAAGAAAATCAAAAAATATATTTCTAGTGATAAACTAGATACATTTATGAAATGTGTTGAAAAGTTTGAAAAAGAAAGTGAAAAGATATATTTCTAGTGATAATCTACCGGTAGATACATTTATGAAATGTGTTGAAAAGTTTGAAAAAGAAAATGAAAAAATATATTTCTAATAATAAACTACTGGTAGATACATTTATGAAATGTGTTGAAAAGTTTCAAAATCAAAAAAATATATTTCTAATGATAAACTAGATACATTTATGAGATGTGTTGAAAAGTTTGAAAAAGAAAATAAAATAAAAATAATTCTAGTGATAAACTAGATACATTTATGAAATATGTTGAAAAGATTGGCAAAGAAAATCAAAATATATATTTCTAGTGATAACCTAGATACATTTATGAAATGTGTTGAAAAGTTTCAAAATCAAAAAAATATATTTCTAATGATAAACTAGATACATTTATGAGATGTGTTGAAAAGTTTGAAAAAGAAAATAAAAATAAAATAATTCTAGTGATAAACTAGATACATTTATGAAATATGTTGAAAAGATTGGCAAAGAAAATCAAAATATATATTTCTAGTGATAACCTAGATACATTTATGAAATGTGTTGAAAAGTCTGAAATTTAAAAAAAATATATTTCTAATGATAAACTATATACATTTATGACATGTGTTGAAAAGTTTGAGAAATAAAATGAAAAGATATATTTCTAGTGATAATCTACCGGTAGATACATTTATGAGATGTGTTGAAAAGTTTGAACAAGAAAATTAAAAAAATATATTTCTAGTGATAATCTACCGGTAGATACATTTATGACATGTGTTGAAAGGTTTGAAAAATAAAATAAAAAAATATATTTCTAATGATAAACTAGATACATTTATGAAATGTGTTGAAAAGTTTCAAAATCAAAGAAATATTTTTCTAATTATAAATTAGATACATTTATGAAATGTGTTGTAAAGTTTGTAAAAGAAAATCAAAAAATATATTTCTAGTGATAAACTAGATACATTTATGAAATGTGTTGAAAAGTTTGAAAAAGAAAGTGAAAAGATATATTTCTAGTGATAATCTACCGGTAGATACATTTATGAAATGTGTTGAAAAGTTTGAAAAAGAAAATGAAAAAATATATTTCTAATAATAAACTACTGGTAGATACATTTATGAAATGTGTTGAAAAGTTTCAAAATCAAAAAAATATATTTCTAATGATAAACTAGATACATTTATGAGATGTGTTGAAAAGTTTGAAAAAGAAAATAAAATAAATATAATTCTAGTGATAAACTAGATACATTTATGAAATATGTTGAAAAGATTGGCAAAGAAAATCAAAATATATA
The DNA here is from genome assembly GCA_034231615.1 of Meghimatium bilineatum. Taxonomy (NCBI): domain Eukaryota; kingdom Metazoa; phylum Mollusca; class Gastropoda; order Stylommatophora; family Philomycidae; genus Meghimatium; species Meghimatium bilineatum. The sequence continues at coordinate 62,412,662 of CM067321.1, read as the reverse complement.
TTTCTAGTGATAACCTAGATACATTTATGAAATGTGTTGAAAAGTTTCAAAATCAAAAAAATATATTTCTAATGATAAACTAGATACATTTATGAGATGTGTTGAAAAGTTTGAAAAAGAAAATAAAAATAAAATAATTCTAGTGATAAACTAGATACATTTATGAAATATGTTGAAAAGATTGGCAAAGAAAATCAAAATATATATTTCTAGTGATAACCTAGATACATTTATGAAATGTGTTGAAAAGTCTGAAATTTAAAAAAAATATATTTCTAATGATAAACTATATACATTTATGACATGTGTTGAAAAGTGTGAGAAAGAAAATGAAAAGATATATTTCTAGTGATAATCTACCGGTAGATACATTTATGACATGTGTTGAAACGTTTGAAAAAGAAAATAAAAAAATATATTTCTAATGATAAACTAGATACATTTATGAAATGTGTTGAAAAGTTTCAAAATCAAAGAAATATTTTTCTAATTATAAATTAGATACATTTATGAAATGTGTTGTAAAGTTTGAAAAAGAAAATCAAAAAATATATTTCTAGTGATAAACTAGATACATTTATGAAATATGTTGAAAAGTTTGAAAAAGAAAATAAAAAAAATATATTTCTTATGATAAACTATATACATTTATGAAATGTGTTGAAAAGTTTGAAAAAGAAAATGAAAACATATATTTCTAGTGATAATCTACCGGTAGATACATTTATGAGATGTGTTGAAAAGATTGAAAAAGAAAATAAAAAAATATATTTCTAATGATAACCTACCGGTAGATACATTTATGAGAAGTGTTGAAAAGTTTGAAAAAGAAGATAAAAAAATATATTTCTAATGATAAACTACCGGTAGATACATTTATGAGAAGTGTTGAAAAGTTTGAAAAAGAAAATTAAAAAATATATTTCTAATGATAAAGTACCGGTAGATACATTTATGAGAAGTGTTGAAAAGTTTGAAAAAGAAAATCAAAATAAAATATTTCTAGTGATAAACTAGATACATTTATGAAATGTGTTGAAAGGTTTGAAACAGAAAATAAAAAATATATGTCTAATAATAAACAAGATACATTTATGAAATGTGTTGAAAAGTTTCAAAATCAAAAAAATATATTTCTAATGATAAAAACTAGATACATTTATGAAATGTGTTGAAAAGTTTCATAAAGAAAATAAAAAAATTAATTTCTATTGATAAACTATATACACTTATGAAATGTTTTGAAAAGTTTGAAAATCAAATCAATATATTTCTAATGATAAACTAGATACATTTATGAAATATGTTGAAAAATTTGAACAAGAAAGTTAAAAAAATATATTTCTAATGATAAACTATATACATTTATGACATGTGTTGAAAAGTTTGAGAAAGAAAATGAAAACATATATTTCTAGTGATAATCTACCGGTAGATACATTTATGAGATGTGTTGAAAAGTTTTAAAAAGAAAATAAAAAGATATATTTCTAATGATAAACTAGATACATTTATGAAATGTGTTGAAAAGTTTCAAAATCAAAGAAATATATTTCTAATGATAAACTAGATACATTTATGAGATGTGTTGAAAAGTTTGAAAAAGAAAATAAAAAAAAAATAATTCTAGTGATAAACTAGATACATTTATAAAATATGTTGAAAAGATTGGCAAAGAAAATCAAAATATATATTTCTAGTGATAACCTAGATACATTTATGAAATGTGTTGAAAAGTTTCAAAATCAAAAAAATCTATTTCTAATGATAAACTAGATACATTTATGAGATGTGTTGAAAAGTCTGAAATTTAAAAAAAATATATTTCTAATGATAAACTATATACATTTATGACATGTGTTGAAAAGTGTGAGAAAGAAAATGAAAAGATATATTTCTAGTGATAATCTACCGGTAGATACATTTATGACATGTGTTGAAACATTTGATTAATAAAATAAAAAAATATATTTCTAGTGATACACTACTGGTAGATACATTTATGAGATGTGTTGAAAATTTTGAAAAAGAAAATAAAAAAATATATTTCTAATGATACACTACTGGTAGATACATTTATGAGATGTGTTGAAAATTTTGATAAAGAAATAAAAAAATATATTTCTAATGATAAACTAGATACATTTATGAAATGTGTTGAAAAGTTTCAAAATCAAAGAAATATTTTTCTAATTATAAATTAGATACATTTATGAAATGTGTTGTAAAGTTTGAAAAAGAAAATCAAAAAATATATTTCTAGTGATAAACTAGATACATTTATGAAATATGTTGAAAAGTTTGAAAAAGAAAATTAAAAAAATATATTTCTTATGATAAACTATATACATTTATGAAATGTGTTGAAAAGTTTGAAAAAGAAAATGAAAACATATATTTCTAGTGATAATCTACCGGTAGATACATTTATGAGATGTGTTGAAAAGATTGAAAAAGAAAATAAAAAAATATATTTCTAATGATAACCTACTGTAGATACATTTATGAGAAGTGTTGAAAAGTTTGAAAAAGAAGATAAAAAAATATATTTCTAATGATAAACTACCGGTAGATACATTTATGAGAAGTGTTGAAAAGTTTGAAAAAGAAAATCAAAATAAAATATTTCTAGTGATAAACTAGATACATTTATGAAATGTGTTGAAAGGTTTGAAACAGAAAATAAAAAATATATGTCTAATAATAAACAAGATACATTTATGAAATGTGTTGAAAAGTTTCAAAATCAAAAAAATATATTTCTAATGATAAAAACTAGATACATTTATGAAATGTGTTGAAAAGTTTCATAAAGAAAATAAAAAAATTAATTTCTATTGATAAACTATATACACTTATGAAATGTTTTGAAAAGTTTGAAAATCAAATCAATATATTTCTAATGATAAACTAGATACATTTATGAAATGTGTTGAAAAGTTTCAAAATCAAAGAAATATTTTTCTAATTATAAATTAGATACATTTATGAAATGTGTTGTAAAGTTTGTAAAAGAAAATCAAAAAATATATTTCTAGTGATAAACTAGATACATTTATGAAATGTGTTGAAAAGTTTGAAAAAGAAAGTGAAAAGATATATTTCTAGTGATAATCTACCGGTAGATACATTTATGAAATGTGTTGAAAAGTTTGAAAAAGAAAATGAAAAAATATATTTCTAATAATAAACTACTGGTAGATACATTTATGAAATGTGTTGAAAAGTTTCAAAATCAAAAAAATATATTTCTAATGATAAACTAGATACATTTATGAGATGTGTTGAAAAGTTTGAAAAAGAAAATAAAATAAATATAATTCTAGTGATAAACTAGATACATTTATGAAATATGTTGAAAAGATTGGCAAAGAAAATCAAAATATATATTTCTAGTGATAACCTAGATACATTTATGAAATGTGTTGAAAAGTTTCAAAATCAAAAAAATATATTTCTAATGATAAACTAGATACATTTATGAGATGTGTTGAAAAGTTTGAAAAAGAAAATAAAAATAAAATAATTCTAGTGATAAACTAGATACATTTATGAAATATGTTGAAAAGATTGGCAAAGAAAATCAAAATATATATTTCTAGTGATAACCTAGATACATTTATGAAATGTGTTGAAAAGTCTGAAATTTAAAAAAAATATATTTCTAATGATAAACTATATACATTTATGACATGTGTTGAAAAGTGTGAGAAAGAAAATGAAAAGATATATTTCTAGTGATAATCTACCGGTAGATACATTTATGACATGTGTTGAAACGTTTGAAAAAGAAAATAAAAAAATATATTTCTAATGATAAACTAGATACATTTATGAAATGTGTTGAAAAGTTTCAAAATCAAAGAAATATTTTTCTAATTATAAATTAGATACATTTATGAAATGTGTTGTAAAGTTTGAAAAAGAAAATCAAAAAATATATTTCTAGTGATAAACTAGATACATTTATGAAATATGTTGAAAAGTTTGAAAAAGAAAATAAAAAAAATATATTTCTTATGATAAACTATATACATTTATGAAATGTGTTGAAAAGTTTGAAAAAGAAAATGAAAACATATATTTCTAGTGATAATCTACCGGTAGATACATTTATGAGATGTGTTGAAAAGATTGAAAAAGAAAATAAAAAAATATATTTCTAATGATAACCTACCGGTAGATACATTTATGAGAAGTGTTGAAAAGTTTGAAAAAGAAGATAAAAAAATATATTTCTAATGATAAACTACCGGTAGATACATTTATGAGAAGTGTTGAAAAGTTTGAAAAAGAAAATTAAAAAATATATTTCTAATGATAAAGTACCGGTAGATACATTTATGAGAAGTGTTGAAAAGTTTGAAAAAGAAAATCAAAATAAAATATTTCTAGTGATAAACTAGATACATTTATGAAATGTGTTGAAAGGTTTGAAACAGAAAATAAAAAATATATGTCTAATAATAAACAAGATACATTTATGAAATGTGTTGAAAAGTTTCAAAATCAAAAAAATATATTTCTAATGATAAAAACTAGATACATTTATGAAATGTGTTGAAAAGTTTCATAAAGAAAATAAAAAAATTAATTTCTATTGATAAACTATATACACTTATGAAATGTTTTGAAAAGTTTGAAAATCAAATCAATATATTTCTAATGATAAACTAGATACATTTATGAAATATGTTGAAAAATTTGAACAAGAAAGTTAAAAAAATATATTTCTAATGATAAACTATATACATTTATGACATGTGTTGAAAAGTTTGAGAAAGAAAATGAAAACATATATTTCTAGTGATAATCTACCGGTAGATACATTTATGAGATGTGTTGAAAAGTTTTAAAAAGAAAATAAAAAGATATATTTCTAATGATAAACTAGATACATTTATGAAATGTGTTGAAAAGTTTCAAAATCAAAGAAATATATTTCTAATGATAAACTAGATACATTTATGAGATGTGTTGAAAAGTTTGAAAAAGAAAATAAAAAAAAAATAATTCTAGTGATAAACTAGATACATTTATAAAATATGTTGAAAAGATTGGCAAAGAAAATCAAAATATATATTTCTAGTGATAACCTAGATACATTTATGAAATGTGTTGAAAAGTTTCAAAATCAAAAAAATCTATTTCTAATGATAAACTAGATACATTTATGAGATGTGTTGAAAAGTCTGAAATTTAAAAAAAATATATTTCTAATGATAAACTATATACATTTATGACATGTGTTGAAAAGTGTGAGAAAGAAAATGAAAAGATATATTTCTAGTGATAATCTACCGGTAGATACATTTATGACATGTGTTGAAACATTTGATTAATAAAATAAAAAAATATATTTCTAGTGATACACTACTGGTAGATACATTTATGAGATGTGTTGAAAATTTTGAAAAAGAAAATAAAAAAATATATTTCTAATGATACACTACTGGTAGATACATTTATGAGATGTGTTGAAAATTTTGATAAAGAAATAAAAAAATATATTTCTAATGATAAACTAGATACATTTATGAAATGTGTTGAAAAGTTTCAAAATCAAAGAAATATTTTTCTAATTATAAATTAGATACATTTATGAAATGTGTTGTAAAGTTTGAAAAAGAAAATCAAAAAATATATTTCTAGTGATAAACTAGATACATTTATGAAATATGTTGAAAAGTTTGAAAAAGAAAATTAAAAAAATATATTTCTTATGATAAACTATATACATTTATGAAATGTGTTGAAAAGTTTGAAAAAGAAAATGAAAACATATATTTCTAGTGATAATCTACCGGTAGATACATTTATGAGATGTGTTGAAAAGATTGAAAAAGAAAATAAAAAAATATATTTCTAATGATAACCTACTGTAGATACATTTATGAGAAGTGTTGAAAAGTTTGAAAAAGAAGATAAAAAAATATATTTCTAATGATAAACTACCGGTAGATACATTTATGAGAAGTGTTGAAAAGTTTGAAAAAGAAAATCAAAATAAAATATTTCTAGTGATAAACTAGATACATTTATGAAATGTGTTGAAAGGTTTGAAACAGAAAATAAAAAATATATGTCTAATAATAAACAAGATACATTTATGAAATGTGTTGAAAAGTTTCAAAATCAAAAAAATATATTTCTAATGATAAAAACTAGATACATTTATGAAATGTGTTGAAAAGTTTCAAAAAGAAAATAAAAAAATTAATTTCTATTGATAAACTATATACACTTATGAAATGTGTTGAAAGATTTGAAAATCAAAAAAAAATATTTCTAATGATAAACTACCAGTAGATACATTTATGAGAAGTGTTGAAAAGTTTGGGAAAGAAAATAAAAAAATATATTTCTAATGATAAACTACTGGTAGATACATTTATGAGATGTGTTGAAAAGTTTGAAAAAGAAAATAAAAAAATATATTTCTAATGATAAACTACCTGTAGATACATTTATGAGATGTGTTGAAAAGTTTGAAAAAGAAAATCAAAAAATATATTTCTAGTGATAAACTAGATACATTTATGAAATATGTTGAAAAGTTTGAAAAAGAAAATAAAAAAAATATATTTCTTATGATAAACTATATACATTTATGAAATCTGTTGAAAAGTTTGAAAAAGAAAATGAAAAGATATAATTCTAGTGATAATCTACCGGTAGATACATTTATGAGATGTGTTGAAAAGTTTGAAAAAGAAAATCAAAAAATATATTTCTAGTGATAAACTATATACATTTATGAAATATGTTGAAAAGTTTGAACAAGAAATTTAAAAAATATATTTCTAATGATAAACTACTGGTAGATACATTTCTGAGATGTGTTGAAAAGTTTGAAAATGAAAATAAAAAAATATATTTCTAATGATAAACTACCTATAGATACATTTATGAGATGTGTTGAAAAGTTTGAACAAGAAAATTAAAAAAATATATTTCTAATGATAAACTATATTCATTTATTAAATGTGTTGAAAAGTTTGAACAAGAAAATTTAAAAAAAAATATTTCTAATGATAAACTATATACATTTATGAAATGTGTTGAAAAGTTTGAAAAAGAAAGTGAAAAGATATATTTCTAGTGATAATCTACTTGTAGATTCATTTATGAGATGTGTTGAAAAGTTTGAAAAAGAAAATCAAAAAATATATTACTAGTGATAAACTATATACATTTATGAAATATGTTGAAAAGTTTGAACAAGAAATTTTAAAAATATATTTCTAATTATAAACTACTGGTAGATACATTTCTGAGATGTGTTGAAAAGTTTGAAAATGAAAATAAAAAAATATATTTCTAATGATAAACTACCTATAGATACATTTATGAGATGTGTTGAAAAGTTTGAACAAGAAAATTAAAAAAATATATTTCTAATGATAAACTATATTCATTTATTAAATGTGTTGAAAAGTTTGAACAAGAAAATTTAAAAAAAAATATTTCTAATGATAAACTATATACATTTATGAAATGTGTTGAAAAGTTTGAAAAAGAAAGTGAAAAGATATATTTCTAGTGATACACTACTGGTAGATACATTTATGAGATGTGTTGAAAATTTTGAAAAAGAAAATAAAAAAATATATTTCTAATGATAAACTAGATACATTTATGAAATGTGTTGAAAAGTTTCAAAATCAAAGAAATATTTTTCTAATTATAAATTAGATACATTTATGAAATGTGTTGTAAAGTTTGTAAAAGAAAATCAAAAAATATATTGCTAGTGATAAACTAGATACATTTATGAAATGTGTTGAAAAGTTTGAAAAAGAAAGTGAAAAGATATATTTCTAGTGATAATCTACCGGTAGATACATTTATGAAATGTGTTGAAAAGTTTGAAAAAGAAAATGAAAAAATATATTTCTAATAATAAACTACTGGTAGATACATTTATGAAATGTGTTGAAAAGTTTCAAAATCAAAAAAATATATTTCTAATGATAAACTAGATACATTTATGAGATGTGTTGAAAAGTTTGAAAAAGAAAATAAAAATAAAATAATTCTAGTGATAAACTAGATACATTTATGAAATATGTTGAAAAGATTGGCAAAGAAAATCAAAATATATATTTCTAGTGATAACCTAGATACATTTATGAAATGTGTTGAAAAGTCTGAAATTTAAAAAAAATATATTTCTAATGATAAACTATATACATTTATGACATGTGTTGAAAAGTTTGAGAAAGAAAATGAAAAGATATATTTCTAGTGATAATCTACCGGTAGATACATTTATGAGATGTGTTGAAAAGTTTGAACAAGAAAATTTAAAAAATATATTTCTAGTGATAATCTACCGGTAGATACATTTATGACATGTGTTGAAAAGATTGAAAAATAAAATAAAAAAATATATTTCTAGTGATACACTACTGGTAGATACATTTATGAGATGTGTTGAAAGTTTTGAAAAAGAAAATAAAAAAATATATTTCTAATGATAAACTAGATACATTTATGAAATGTGTTGAAAAGTTTCAAAATCAAAGAAATATTTTTCTAATTATAAATTAGATACATTTATGAAATGTGTTGTAAAGTTTGTAAAAGAAAATCAAAAAATATATTTCTAGTGATAAACTAGATACATTTATGAAATGTGTTGAAAAGTTTGAAAAAGAAAGTGAAAAGATATATTTCTAGTGATAATCTACCGGTAGATACATTTATGACATGTGTTGAAAGGTTTGAAAAATAAAATAAAAAAATATATTTCTAGTGATACACTACTGGTAGATACATTTATGAGATGTGTTGAAAATTTTGAAAAAGAAAATAAAAAAATATATTTCTAATGATAAACTAGATACATTTATGAAATGTGTTGAAAAGTTTCAAAATCAAAGAAATATTTTTCTAATTATAAATTAGATACATTTATGAAATGTGTTGTAAAGTTTGTAAAAGAAAATCAAAAAATATATTGCTAGTGATAAACTAGATACATTTATGAAATGTGTTGAAAAGTTTGAAAAAGAAAGTGAAAAGATATATTTCTAGTGATAATCTACCGGTAGATACATTTATGAAATGTGTTGAAAAGTTTGAAAAAGAAAATGAAAAAATATATTTCTAATAATAAACTACTGGTAGATACATTTATGAAATGTGTTGAAAAGTTTCAAAATCAAAAAAATATATTTCTAATGATAAACTAGATACATTTATGAGATGTGTTGAAAAGTTTGAAAAAGAAAATAAAAATAAAATAATTCTAGTGATAAACTAGATACATTTATGAAATATGTTGAAAAGATTGGCAAAGAAAATCAAAATATATATTTCTAGTGATAACCTAGATACATTTATGAAATGTGTTGAAAAGTCTGAAATTTAAAAAAAATATATTTCTAATGATAAACTATATACATTTATGACATGTGTTGAAAAGTTTGAGAAAGAAAATGAAAAGATATATTTCTAGTGATAATCTACCGGTAGATACATTTATGAGATGTGTTGAAAAGTTTGAACAAGAAAATTAAAAAAATATATTTCTAGTGATAATCTACCGGTAGATACATTTATGACATTTTCTTCTTCTTCTTTCGTTCACTTGAAACATGTCTATATCTGTAATTCTGTCTCCTTAATAAAACTCACTGTCTTTTGTAGTTCATACAGTGTCCCATAGAGTTTTGATTCCAGTGTTGTTTCCTCTGGCCAATATGTCTGCCTCAGCGTTTCATGCTCAGAACACTCTTGAAGTATATGTTTGGCACTCTGTGCTGCCTGTCCACATGTACACATGGCCGTGTTGCCAATCTTGAACTTTGTATACATATGACTGCGGAGTCGGTTGTGTCCTGTTCTGAGGCGTAAAATTATAACTTGTTCTGATCTGTTCATAATATGATAGTCATCTTGTGTTGGTGTTTGTGGCTTTCTTATTGACTTTATCATCTGTTTTTTCTGATGGTAGGTGATTGGTATATCTGGTTGGTCTTCGGCAGCACCTTCCTTAGCCAGTTGGTCTGCTTTTTCATTTCCTGGTATTCCACAGTGAGAGGGTATCCACTGCATGGTTACCCTATACTGGTAAGACAATTCGCTAAGTAGTTTTTTCAAGTCTGTTAGTTTTTCAGACTGGAGAGCTTGAAGCACTGACCTTGCATCTGTCAGGAATACCACAGGCTGTAGGTCAGAGTTGGAGTTCAGCAGTTTTTTAGCTGCCACACTAATTGCCTGGATTTCTGCATCATAATTATTGCAGAATTTTCCTGTCGGTGTTCTGATTGTATCTCTAGGCTTGTGTGGATATTCTATATATACACCTGCACCTCCATTCCTCACGGCATTCTGTGCTGACCCATCTGTGTATACTCTGACCCATATATCTTGTGGATATTCCTCATCCAGGAAACTGAGGGTGACTGTCCTTCGCTGCACATTGTTCTGTTCGTCCACGCTTAGTATTCCTTTCACATGGGTCTGAATGTATATTGGCATTCCATGTCTTTCACTCCACGGGGTTTGTTCTGGTACAGGCCTTAAGAGGCTGTCAACTTCAGGTAGGTCTGTAAGTTGTCTGCGGAGTCGTTTAGCTTGATGAATAAAGCTGCTTCTTTTCAGTCGTCCCATTGCTAGATTTTGGAATCTTTCCTTCATTGGATGACTTGGCATACACTGAAACTTTTCTGCTTGAATTAGTACTTTTGTGTCTCTGCGTTCGCCAAGTGTTTGCATTCTTCCCATTTTCTGCATCTCTGCTATGGGTGTTGATTTCATTGCTCCCAACATTATTCTAAGTGCCTGGTTTTGCACTTTATCTAGATCTTGTAATGTGGTGTTTGATGCAGGACACCACGCAGCTGAACCATATTCCAGGTGTGGTCTTATGCCTTGCTGGTAAACTTTACTGAGTATATTCCCACTGGCTCCCCATGTGGTTCCACTTAGTTTTCTCAGGATAGCTAACTTCCTCCTGGCTTTTGTTGTTGCTTTGTTTATGTGCTGCTTCCATGTCAGTTTATCATCAAAAGTAACTCCGAGGTATGTGGGTTGTTTGTCTTCTTTCAAGAGCTCTCCATCTATTTTTATATGACCGGCTTTTTGTTTTGGTGAGAGGGTAAAAAGTGTAGTACTGCACTTATCTGTGTTAATGCTGACGCACCATCTATTAGCCCATAAGGTTAGGGCATCAATAGCTCTTTGTATTTGTTTAGTGGCCACTGTCGCATGTTCTTCTGTGCACCAGATCACCAGGTCGTCAGCATACATTGCCACTTTGATCCCGTGTGGTAGTTCAGCAACTAGGTCATTGATGTAAACCAAGAAAAGTGTGGGCGACAGGACTCCTCCCTGGGGGACTCCATGACGCAGTAGAACCTTCTTGCTCTTGCGACCATCTAATTGTACCCTGGCTCTTCTATTATGCAGGTATGCTTTTACCCATTTGTACATTCTTGAGCTAACCCTGCAATTTCGCAATTTCTTTAGGAGCCCTTCTTTCCAGACCTTATCAAATGCTTTTCTGAGGTCTATCCATGCTGCTAGTACCAGTTTCTTATCTTGGAAGACATCCTCAATCTCTTGGGAGAGGTAGGTTGCCTGATCTTCAGTAGAGTAGCACTGTCTGAAACCTGCTTGCTGTGATACCAGAAGGTTTTCACTTTCAAGGTACCACTGCATCCTAAGATTGATAATGCGTTCCATTGTTTTGCATAGACAGCTTGTGAGGCTGATGGGCCTGTAGTTGGAGACTGTGTTGCCATCTTTTCCTGATTTGAGGAGTGGTATCATTATTGCTTCTCTCCACGCCTGTGGTACATTACCTGTGGACCAGCTTGTGTTAAAGATCTGCAGTAGCTTTGCTCTTGCTGCAATTCCCAGGTTTCTAATCATTTCATTGGACACTCCATCAGCTCCAGGGGACTTTTTCATTTTCAATTTGGATATTGCATGCTCCAGTTCTCTCATTGTGATTGGTGCCTCCATGACTTCAGGTATAGGTTCGCCTTGTCCAATGTTTTGCTGGTTCTCTCGAACCTCCTGTTGTTTGTCTGGGCTGACTTTGATGTTATTGTCTTCTGCAAAGGAATCTGCAAAGTAATCAGCTGCATGTTTACCTGTTAAAATGTTTCTATCTTTATAAAGTGTGATCCTGGTATTTCTCCCTGTACCTTCATCATTTAGTTGTTTTACAAGTTTCCATAATTTCCTAGTATCTCTTTCTAGGTTCAGCGACTCTGTTTTTTCTTTCCAGCTACTCCGTCTGGCTTGTAACTTGGCTCTTTGAAATTTAGCCTTTGTTTGCTGATATTTGTTGTGATGTTCTTGGCTAGGTCTGTTCTCAGCCTGCTGTCTAGATGTTTCCATCTCATTTTGCAGCTTTTCCAGTTCATCATTCCAGTAGGGTTTGTAGTTTTTGCGTGCCCCCCTGGGTATGGTTTTACTAGCAGCATGTAGTATACATCTATTAAATTCACTCACTGCTTTATTGATGTCTTTGTCCAAGTTCATGTCCTTAGTTAGAACACTGGTTAAATGCTGGTACATTTTCCAGTCTGCCCTCTTATAGTTCCACCTAGTGAGCGTGCTGCTGTCCTTGGTAAATTCATTGTGGATTTCCAGAAATACTGGTCTGTGGTCACTACCCCCAAGCTGCTTTCCAATGACACGTGTGATGTTCCATTCCAGGCCTGGTGAGTGGAATGCCAGATCTGGTGTAGAGGTGGTGTGCCATGCTCTCGAGTAGAAGGTTGGTGAGTCAGCTGGCTGGTTAATAAGGATGAGATTATTTTCATCCTGCCAGCTCTCAAGTTCCTCACCTCTCTTGTCGATATGATCATAGCCCCAGCTCTGAGAGTGGCTGTTGAAGTCACCACACACCATAAGTCTCTCTTTATCTGGAATTGTGTCTAGTGCCAATGGTTTATCATTTGGGCAGTAGTAGTTCAGGAGATGGAATTCTGCACTGTCTGTTTTTAGGTGGAGCATCTGGTATTCTGCCCCTTCCATATATACTTCCAGCTGACATGCGCTGATATTGTTTTTAACAAGTGTCAGAATTCCACCCTTTCACCTGTCCTTTCGGTCAGATCGGTAGCACTGGTAGCCTCTGATTTTGAAGGCTATGTCGCTGCTGAGGTGTGTTTCTTGGATACAGCATATATTAACTTGTTCTTCACTGAGGACATTTTCAAGTTCCAATTTTTTGCTGTATCCATCTCTCTTACTGTTGACACCCTCAGCATTCCAGTGCATTATTTTTATTGGTCGTTTGTTTGTTTGGCCAGTAGCTCTATTCCCTTGCCTCCTGGCTCCTCGAGGCAATTGAGAAGGACTTTCAGTAACTGAGGTTGGGCCCTTTCGAGGTATAGGGCCCGGCACCGTCCCTGCCTGAACGTCCGCCACAGGGCAGGCACCATAACTTTTTATAGATACAGACATGTTTCCAATGTGTTATGTGCGTGGCATCCTGATTCTGTGCGCCTTTTGGCTGGATGCCTCCGTCTTCAGCACTCTGCTTACTTGGGCAGGACTATGGTCCTGCTCGAATGGGACTGCCCGACCAGTCTTAGTTTCCAGCCCCTGATGGCTGAACTAAGCCCCATCACCACTGCAAGGTGCTGGCCTTGATGGGGATTTATGACATGTGTTGAAAGGTTGAAAAATAAAATAAAAAAATATATTTCTAGTGATACACTACTGGTAGATACATTTATGAGATGTGTTGAAAGTTTTGAAAAAGAAAATAAAAAAATATATTTCTAATGATAAACTAGATACATTTATGAAATGTGTTGAAAAGTTTCAAAATCAAAGAAATATTTTTCTAATTATAAATTAGATACATTTATGAAATGTGTTGTAAAGTTTGTAAAAGAAAATCAAAAAATATATTTCTAGTGATAAACTAGATACATTTATGAAATGTGTTGAAAAGTTTGAAAAAGAAAGTGAAAAGATATATTTCTAGTGATAATCTACCGGTAGATACATTTATGAAATGTGTTGAAAAGTTTGAAAAAGAAAATGAAAAAATATATTTCTAATAATAAACTACTGGTAGATACATTTATGAAATGTGTTGAAAAGTTTCAAAATCAAAAAAATATATTTCTAATGATAAACTAGATACATTTATGAGATGTGTTGAAAAGTTTGAAAAAGAAAATAAAATAAAAATAATTCTAGTGATAAACTAGATACATTTATGAAATATGTTGAAAAGATTGGCAAAGAAAATCAAAATATATATTTCTAGTGATAACCTAGATACATTTATGAAATGTGTTGAAAAGTTTCAAAATCAAAAAAATATATTTCTAATGATAAACTAGATACATTTATGAGATGTGTTGAAAAGTTTGAAAAAGAAAATAAAAATAAAATAATTCTAGTGATAAACTAGATACATTTATGAAATATGTTGAAAAGATTGGCAAAGAAAATCAAAATATATATTTCTAGTGATAATCTACCGGTAGATACATTTATGACATGTGTTGAAACGTTTGAAAAAGAAAATAAAAAAATATATTTCTAATGATAAACTAGATACATTTATGAAATGTGTTGAAAAGTTTCAAAATCAAAGAAATATTTTTCTAATTATAAATTAGATACATTTATGAAATGTGTTGTAAAGTTTGAAAAAGAAAATCAAAAAATATATTTCTAGTGATAAACTAGATACATTTATGAAATATGTTGAAAAGTTTGAAAAAGAAAATAAAAAAAATATATTTCTTATGATAAACTATATACATTTATGAAATGTGTTGAAAAGTTTGAAAAAGAAAATGAAAACATATATTTCTAGTGATAATCTACCGGTAGATACATTTATGAGATGTGTTGAAAAGATTGAAAAAGAAAATAAAAAAATATATTTCTAATGATAACCTACCGGTAGATACATTTATGAGAAGTGTTGAAAAGTTTGAAAAAGAAGATAAAAAAATATATTTCTAATGATAAACTACCGGTAGATACATTTATGAGAAGTGTTGAAAAGTTTGAAAAAGAAAATAAAAAAATATATTTCTAATGATAAAGTACCGGTAGATACATTTATGAGAAGTGTTGAAAAGTTTGAAAAAGAAAATCAAAATAAAATATTTCTAGTGATAAACTAGATACATTTATGAAATGTGTTGAAAGGTTTGAAACAGAAAATAAAAAATATATGTCTAATAATAAACAAGATACATTTATGAAATGTGTTGAAAAGTTTCAAAATCAAAAAAATATATTTCTAATGATAAAAACTAGATACATTTATGAAATGTGTTGAAAAGTTTCATAAAGAAAATAAAAAAATTAATTTCTATTGATAAACTATATACACTTATGAAATGTTTTGAAAAGTTTGAAAATCAAATCAATATATTTCTAATGATAAACTAGATACATTTATGAAATATGTTGAAAAATTTGAACAAGAAAGTTAAAAAAATATATTTCTAATGATAAACTATATACATTTATGACATGTGTTGAAAAGTTTGAGAAAGAAAATGAAAACATATATTTCTAGTGATAATCTACCGGTAGATACATTTATGAGATGTGTTGAAAAGTTTTAAAAAGAAAATAAAAAGATATATTTCTAATGATAAACTAGATACATTTATGAAATGTGTTGAAAAGTTTCAAAATCAAAGAAATATATTTCTAATGATAAACTAGATACATTTATGAGATGTGTTGAAAAGTTTGAAAAAGAAAATAAAAAAAAAATAATTCTAGTGATAAACTAGATACATTTATAAAATATGTTGAAAAGATTGGCAAAGAAAATCAAAATATATATTTCTAGTGATAACCTAGATACATTTATGAAATGTGTTGAAAAGTTTCAAAATCAAAAAAATCTATTTCTAATGATAAACTAGATACATTTATGAGATGTGTTGAAAAGTCTGAAATTTAAAAAAAATATATTTCTAATGATAAACTATATACATTTATGACATGTGTTGAAAAGTGTGAGAAAGAAAATGAAAAGATATATTTCTAGTGATAATCTACCGGTAGATACATTTATGACATGTGTTGAAACATTTGATTAATAAAATAAAAAAATATATTTCTAGTGATACACTACTGGTAGATACATTTATGAGATGTGTTGAAAATTTTGAAAAAGAAAATAAAAAAATATATTTCTAATGATAAACTAGATACATTTATGAAATGTGTTGAAAAGTTTCAAAATCAAAGAAATATTTTTCTAATTATAAATTAGATACATTTATGAAATGTGTTGTAAAGTTTGAAAAAGAAAATAAAAAAAAAATAATTCTAGTGATAAACTAGATACATTTATAAAATATGTTGAAAAGATTGGCAAAGAAAATCAAAATATATATTTCTAGTGATAACCTAGATACATTTATGAAATGTGTTGAAAAGTTTCAAAATCAAAAAAATCTATTTCTAATGATAAACTAGATACATTTATGAGATGTGTTGAAAAGTCTGAAATTTAAAAAAAATATATTTCTAATGATAAACTATATACATTTATGACATGTGTTGAAAAGTGTGAGAAAGAAAATGAAAAGATATATTTCTAGTGATAATCTACCGGTAGATACATTTATGACATGTGTTGAAACATTTGATTAATAAAATAAAAAAATATATTTCTAGTGATACACTACTGGTAGATACATTTATGAGATGTGTTGAAAATTTTGAAAAAGAAAATCAAAAAATATATTTCTAGTGATAAACTAGATACATTTATGAAATATGTTGAAAAGTTTGAAAAAGAAAATTAAAAAAATATATTTCTTATGATAAACTATATACATTTATGAAATGTGTTGAAAAGTTTGAAAAAGAAAATGAAAACATATATTTCTAGTGATAATCTACCGGTAGATACATTTATGAGATGTGTTGAAAAGATTGAAAAAGAAAATAAAAAAATATATTTCTAATGATAACCTACTGTAGATACATTTATGAGAAGTGTTGAAAAGTTTGAAAAAGAAGATAAAAAAATATATTTCTAATGATAAACTACCGGTAGATACATTTATGAGAAGTGTTGAAAAGTTTGAAAAAGAAAATAAAAAAATATATTTCTAATGATAAAGTACCGGTAGATACATTTATGAGAAGTGTTGAAAAGTTTGAAAAAGAAAATCAAAATAAAATATTTCTAGTGATAAACTAGATACATTTATGAAATGTGTTGAAAGGTTTGAAACAGAAAATAAAAAATATATGTCTAATAATAAACAAGATACATTTATGAAATGTGTTGAAAAGTTTCAAAATCAAAAAAATATATTTCTAATGATAAAAACTAATGATAAAAAATATATTTTTAATTATAAACTACTGGTAGATACATTTCTGAGATGTGTTGAAAAGTTTGAAAATGAAAATAAAAAAATATATTTTTAATGATAAACTACCTATAGATACATTTATGAGATGTGTTGAAAAGTTTGAACAAGAAAATTAAAAAAATATATTTCTAATGATAAACTATATTCATTTATTAAATGTGTTGAAAAGTTTGAACAAGAAAATTTAAAAAAAAATATTTCTAATGATAAACTATATACATTTATGAAATGTGTTGAAAAGTTTGAAAAAGAAAGTGAAAAGATATATTTCTAGTGATAATCTACTGGTAGATACATTTATGAGATGTGTTTAAAAGTTTGAAAAAGAAAATGAAAAAATATATTTCTAATAATAAACTACTGGTAGATACATTTATGAGATGTGTTTAAAAGTTTGAAAAAGAAAATAAAAAAAAATAATTCTAGTGATAAACTAGATACATTTATGAAATATGTTGAAAGGTTTGAAAAAGAAAATCAACAAATATATTTCTAGTGATAAACTAGATACATTTATGAAATGTGTTGAAAAGTTTGAAATTTAAAAAAAATATATTTCTAATGATAAACTAGATACATTTATTAAATATGTTGAAAAGTTTGAACGAGAAAATTTAAAAAATATATTTCTAATGATAAACTATATACATTCATGAAATGTGTTGAAAAGTTTGAGAAAGAAAATAAAAAAATATATTTCTAATGATAAACTACCGGTAGATACATTTATGACATGTGTTGAAAAGATTGAAAAAGAAAATTAAAAAATATATTTTTAATGGTAAACTACCGGTAGATACATTTATGAGATGTGTTGAAAAGTTTGAAAATCAAAAAAATATATTTCTAATGATTTGACAATCAATTTATGAGATGTGTTGAAAAGTTTGAAAAAGAAAATAAAAAAAAAATAATTCTAGTGATAAACTAGATACATTTATAAAATATGTTGAAAAGATTGGCAAAGAAAATCAAAATATATATTTCTAGTGATAACCTAGATACATTTATGAAATGTGTTGAAAAGTTTCAAAATCAAAAAAATCTATTTCTAATGATAAACTAGATACATTTATGAGATGTGTTGAAAAGTCTGAAATTTAAAAAAAATATATTTCTAATGATAAACTATATACATTTATGACGTGTTGAAAAGTGTGAGAAAGAAAATGAAAAGATATATTTCTAGTGATAATCTACCGGTAGATACATTTATGACATGTGTTGAAACATTTGATTAATAAAATAAAAAAATATATTTCTAGTGATACACTACTGGTAGATACATTTATGAGATGTGTTGAAAATTTTGAAAAAGAAAATAAAAAAATATATTTCTAATGATAAACTAGATACATTTATGAAATGTGTTGAAAAGTTTCAAAATCAAAGAAATATTTTTCTAATTATAAATTAGATACATTTATGAAATGTGTTGTAAAGTTTGAAAAAGAAAATCAAAAAATATATTTCTAGTGATAAACTAGATACATTTATGAAATATGTTGAAAAGTTTGAAAAAGAAAATTAAAAAAATATATTTCTTATGATAAACTATATACATTTATGAAATGTGTTGAAAAGTTTGAAAAAGAAAATGAAAACATATATTTCTAGTGATAATCTACCGGTAGATACATTTATGAGATGTGTTGAAAAGATTGAAAAAGAAAATAAAAAAATATATTTCTAATGATAACCTACTGTAGATACATTTATGAGAAGTGTTGAAAAGTTTGAAAAAGAAGATAAAAAAATATATTTCTAATGATAAAGTACCGGTAGATACATTTATGAGAAGTGTTGAAAAGTTTGAAAAAGAAAATCAAAATAAAATATTTCTAGTGATAAACTAGATACATTTATGAAATTTGTTGAAAGGTTTGAAACAGAAAATAAAAAATATATGTCTAATAATAAACAAGATACATTTATGAAATGTGTTGAAAAGTTTCAAAATCAAAAAAATATATTTCTAATGATAAAAACTAGATACATTTATGAAATGTGTTGAAAAGTTTCAAAAAGAAAATAAAAAAATTAATTTCTATTGATAAACTATATACACTTATGAAATGTGTTGAAAGATTTGAAAATCAAAAAAAAATATTTCTAATGATAAACTACCAGTAGATACATTTATGAGAAGTGTTGAAAAGTTTGGGAAAGAAAATAAAAAAATATATTTCTAATGATAAACTACTGGTAGATACATTTATGAGATGTGTTGAAAAGTTTGAAAAAGAAAATAAAAAAATATATTTCTAATGATAAACTATCTGTAGATACATTTATGAGATGTGTTGAAAAGTTTGAAAAAGAAAATCAAAAAATATATTTCTAGTGATAAACTAGATACATTTATGAAATATGTTGAAAAGTTTGAAAAAGAAAATAAAAAAAATATATTTCTTATGATAAACTATATACATTTATGAAATCTGTTGAAAAGTTTGAAAAAGAAAATGAAAAGATATAATTCTAGTGATAATCTACCGGTAGATACATTTATGAGATGTGTTGAAAAGTTTGAAAAAGAAAATCAAAAAATATATTTCTAGTGATAAACTATATACATTTATGAAATATGTTGAAAAGTTTGAACAAGAAAATGAAAACATATATTTCTAGTGATAATCTACCGGTAGATACATTTATGAGATGTGTTGAAAAGATTGAAAAAGAAAATAAAAAAATATATTTCTAATGATAACCTACTGTAGATACATTTATGAGAAGTGTTGAAAAGTTTGAAAAAGAAGATAAAAAAATATATTTCTAATGATAAACTACCGGTAGATACATTTATGAGAAGTGTTGAAAAGTTTGAAAAAGAAAATAAAAAAATATATTTCTAATGATAAAGTACCGGTAGATACATTTATGAGAAGTGTTGAAAAGTTTGAAAAAGAAAATCAAAATAAAATATTTCTAGTGATAAACTAGATACATTTATGAAATGTGTTGAAAGGTTTGAAACAGAAAATAAAAAATATATGTCTAATAATAAACAAGATACATTTATGAAATGTGTTGAAAAGTTTCAAAATCAAAAAAATATATTTCTAATGATAAAAACTAATGATAAAAAATATATTTTTAATTATAAACTACTGGTAGATACATTTCTGAGATGTGTTGAAAAGTTTGAAAATGAAAATAAAAAAATATATTTTTAATGATAAACTACCTATAGATACATTTATGAGATGTGTTGAAAAGTTTGAACAAGAAAATTAAAAAAATATATTTCTAATGATAAACTATATTCATTTATTAAATGTGTTGAAAAGTTTGAACAAGAAAATTTAAAAAAAAATATTTCTAATGATAAACTATATACATTTATGAAATGTGTTGAAAAGTTTGAAAAAGAAAGTGAAAAGATATATTTCTAGTGATAATCTACTGGTAGATACATTTATGAGATGTGTTTAAAAGTTTGAAAAAGAAAATGAAAAAATATATTTCTAATAATAAACTACTGGTAGATACATTTATGAGATGTGTTTAAAAGTTTGAAAAAGAAAATAAAAAAAAATAATTCTAGTGATAAACTAGATACATTTATGAAATATGTTGAAAGGTTTGAAAAAGAAAATCAACAAATATATTTCTAGTGATAAACTAGATACATTTATGAAATGTGTTGAAAAGTTTGAAATTTAAAAAAAATATATTTCTAATGATAAACTAGATACATTTATTAAATATGTTGAAAAGTTTGAACGAGAAAATTTAAAAAATATATTTCTAATGATAAACTATATACATTCATGAAATGTGTTGAAAAGTTTGAGAAAGAAAATAAAAAAATATATTTCTAATGATAAACTACCGGTAGATACATTTATGACATGTGTTGAAAAGATTGAAAAAGAAAATTAAAAAATATATTTTTAATGGTAAACTACCGGTAGATACATTTATGAGATGTGTTGAAAAGTTTGAAAATCAAAAAAATATATTTCTAATGATTTGACAATCAATTTATGAGATGTGTTGAAAAGTTTGAAAAAGAAAATAAAAAAAAAATAATTCTAGTGATAAACTAGATACATTTATAAAATATGTTGAAAAGATTGGCAAAGAAAATCAAAATATATATTTCTAGTGATAACCTAGATACATTTATGAAATGTGTTGAAAAGTTTCAAAATCAAAAAAATCTATTTCTAATGATAAACTAGATACATTTATGAGATGTGTTGAAAAGTCTGAAATTTAAAAAAAATATATTTCTAATGATAAACTATATACATTTATGACGTGTTGAAAAGTGTGAGAAAGAAAATGAAAAGATATATTTCTAGTGATAATCTACCGGTAGATACATTTATGACATGTGTTGAAACATTTGATTAATAAAATAAAAAAATATATTTCTAGTGATACACTACTGGTAGATACATTTATGAGATGTGTTGAAAATTTTGAAAAAGAAAATAAAAAAATATATTTCTAATGATAAACTAGATACATTTATGAAATGTGTTGAAAAGTTTCAAAATCAAAGAAATATTTTTCTAATTATAAATTAGATACATTTATGAAATGTGTTGTAAAGTTTGAAAAAGAAAATCAAAAAATATATTTCTAGTGATAAACTAGATACATTTATGAAATATGTTGAAAAGTTTGAAAAAGAAAATTAAAAAAATATATTTCTTATGATAAACTATATACATTTATGAAATGTGTTGAAAAGTTTGAAAAAGAAAATGAAAACATATATTTCTAGTGATAATCTACCGGTAGATACATTTATGAGATGTGTTGAAAAGATTGAAAAAGAAAATAAAAAAATATATTTCTAATGATAACCTACTGTAGATACATTTATGAG
This sequence comes from Meghimatium bilineatum, assembly GCA_034231615.1. NCBI lineage: Eukaryota > Metazoa > Mollusca > Gastropoda > Stylommatophora > Philomycidae > Meghimatium > Meghimatium bilineatum. The sequence goes on along the minus strand of CM067321.1, from coordinate 62,390,465 downwards.
AAGTGTTGAAAAGTTTGAAAAAGAAGATAAAAAAATATATTTCTAATGATAAAGTACCGGTAGATACATTTATGAGAAGTGTTGAAAAGTTTGAAAAAGAAAATCAAAATAAAATATTTCTAGTGATAAACTAGATACATTTATGAAATTTGTTGAAAGGTTTGAAACAGAAAATAAAAAATATATGTCTAATAATAAACAAGATACATTTATGAAATGTGTTGAAAAGTTTCAAAATCAAAAAAATATATTTCTAATGATAAAAACTAGATACATTTATGAAATGTGTTGAAAAGTTTCAAAAAGAAAATAAAAAAATTAATTTCTATTGATAAACTATATACACTTATGAAATGTGTTGAAAGATTTGAAAATCAAAAAAAAATATTTCTAATGATAAACTACCAGTAGATACATTTATGAGAAGTGTTGAAAAGTTTGGGAAAGAAAATAAAAAAATATATTTCTAATGATAAACTACTGGTAGATACATTTATGAGATGTGTTGAAAAGTTTGAAAAAGAAAATAAAAAAATATATTTCTAATGATAAACTATCTGTAGATACATTTATGAGATGTGTTGAAAAGTTTGAAAAAGAAAATCAAAAAATATATTTCTAGTGATAAACTAGATACATTTATGAAATATGTTGAAAAGTTTGAAAAAGAAAATAAAAAAAATATATTTCTTATGATAAACTATATACATTTATGAAATCTGTTGAAAAGTTTGAAAAAGAAAATGAAAAGATATAATTCTAGTGATAATCTACCGGTAGATACATTTATGAGATGTGTTGAAAAGTTTGAAAAAGAAAATCAAAAAATATATTTCTAGTGATAAACTATATACATTTATGAAATATGTTGAAAAGTTTGAACAAGAAATTTAAAAAATATATTTCTAATGATAAACTACTGGTAGATACATTTCTGAGATGTGTTGAAAAGTTTGAAAATGAAAATAAAAAAATATATTTCTAATGATAAACTACCTATAGATACATTTATGAGATGTGTTGAAAAGTTTGAACAAGAAAATTAAAAAAATATATTTCTAATGATAAACTATATTCATTTATTAAATGTGTTGAAAAGTTTGAAAAAGAAAATTTTAAAAAAAATATTTCTAATGATAAACTATATACATTTATGAAATGTGTTGAAAAGTTTGAAAAAGAAAGTGAAAAGATATATTTCTAGTGATAATCTACTGGTAGATACATTTATGAAATGTGTTGAAAAGTTTGAAAAAGAAAATCAAAAAATATATTTCTAGTGATAAACTATATACATTTATGAGATGTGTTGAAAAGTTTGAAAAAGAAAATAAAAAAATATATTTCTAATGATAAACTACCTATAGATACATTTATGAGATGTGTTGAAAAGTTTGAACAAGAAAATTAAAAAAATATATTTCTAATGATAAACTATATTCATTTATTAAATGTGTTGAAAAGTTTGAACAAGAAAATTTAAAAAAAAATATTTCTATTGATAAACTATATACATTTATGAAATGTGTTGAAAAGTTTGAAAAAGAAAGTGAAAAGATATATTTCTAGTGATAATCTACTGGTAGATACATTTATGAGATGTGTTTAAAAGTTTGAAAAAGAAAATGAAAAAATATATTTCTAATAATAAACTACTGGTAGATACATTTATGAGATGTGTTGAAAAGTTTGAAAAAGAAAATAAAAAAAAATAATTCTAGTGATAAACTAGATACATTTATGAAATATGTTGAAAGGTTTGAAAAAGAAAATCAACAAATATATTTCTAGTGATAAACTAGATACATTTATGAAATGTGTTGAAAAGTTTGAAATTTAAAAAAAAATATATTTCTAATGATAAACTAGATACATTTATTAAATATGTTGAAAAGTTTGAACGAGAAAATTTAAAAAATATATTTCTAATGATAAACTATATACATTCATGAAATGTGTTGAAAAGTTTGAGAAAGAAAATAAAAAAATATATTTCTAATGATAAACTACCGGTAGATACATTTATGACATGTGTTGAAAAGATTGAAAAAGAAAATTAAAAAATATATTTTTAATGGTAAACTACCGGTAGATACATTTATGAGATGTGTTGAAAAGTTTGAAAATCAAAAAAATATATTTCTAATGATTTGACAATCAATTTATGAGATGTGTTGTAAAGTTTGAAAAAGAAAATTAAAAAATATATTTCTAATGATAAACTACTGGTAGATACATTTCTGAGATGTGTTGAAAAGTTTGAACAAGAAAATTAAAAAAATATATTTCTAATGATAAACTATATTCATTTATGAAAGGTGTTGAAAAGTTTGAACAAGAAAATTAAAAAAACATATTTCTAATGATAAACTATATACATTTATGAAATATGTTGAAAAGTTTGAACATGAAATTTAAAAAATATATTTCTAATGATAAACTACCGGTAGATACATTTATGAGAAGTGTTGAAAAGTTTGAAAAATAAAATAAAAAAATATATTTCTAATGATAAACTATCCGGTATATACATTTATGAAATGTGTTGAAAAGTTTGAAAAAGAAAGTGAAAAGATATATTTCTAGTGATAATCTACCGGTAGATACATTTATGAGATGTGTTGAAAAGATTGAAAAAGAAAATAAAAAAATATATTTCTAATGATAACCTACCGGTAGATACATTTATGAGAAGTGTTGAAAAGTTTGAAAAAGAAGATAAAAAAATATATTTCTAATGATAAACTACCGGTAGATACATTTATGAGAAGTGTTGAAAAGTTTGAAAAAGAAAATAAAAAAATATATTTCTAATGATAAAGTACCGGTAGATACATTTATGAGAAGTGTTGAAAAGTTTGAAAAAGAAAATCAAAATAAAATATTTCTAGTGATAAACTAGATACATTTATGAAATGTGTTGAAAAGTTTGAAAAAGAAAATCAAAAAATATATTTCTAGTGATAAACTATATACATTTATGAAATATGTTGAAAAGTTTGAACAAGAAATTTAAAAAATATATTTCTAATGATAAACTACTGGTAGATACATTTCTGAGATGTGTTGAAAAGTTTGAAAATGAAAATAAAAAAATATATTTCTAATGATAAACTACCTATAGATACATTTATGAGATGTGTTGAAAAGTTTGAACAAGAAAATTAAAAAAATATATTTCTAATGATAAACTATATTCATTTATTAAATGTGTTGAAAAGTTTGAACAAGAAAATTTAAAAAAAAATATTTCTAATGATAAACTATATACATTTATGAAATGTGTTGAAAAGTTTGAAAAAGAAAGTGAAAAGATATATTTCTAGTGATAATCTACTGGTAGATACATTTATGAGATGTGTTTAAAAGTTTGAAAAAGAAAATGAAAAAATATATTTCTAATAATAAACTACTGGTAGATACATTTATGAGATGTGTTTAAAAGTTTGAAAAAGAAAATTAAAAAAAATAATTCTAGTGATAAACTAGATACATTTATGAAATATGTTGAAAGGTTTGAAAAAGAAAATCAACAAATATATTTCTAGTGATAAACTAGATACATTTATGAAATGTGTTGAAAAGTTTGAAATTTAAAAAAAATATATTTCTAATGATAAACTAGATACATTTATTAAATATGTTGAAAAGTTTGAACGAGAAAATTTAAAAAATATATTTCTAATGATAAACTTATATACATTCATGAAATGTGTTGAAAAGTTTGAGAAAGAAAATAAAAAAATATATTTCTAATGATAAACTACCGGTAGATACATTTATGACATGTGTTGAAAAGATTGAAAAAGAAAATTAAAAAATATATTTTTAATGGTAAACTACCGGTAGATACATTTATGAGATGTGTTGAAAAGTTTGAAAATCAAAAAAATATATTTCTAATGATTTGACAATCAATTTATGAGATGTGTTGAAAAGTTTGAAAAAGAAAATTAAAAAATATATTTCTAATGATAAACTACTGGTAGATACATTTCTGAGATGTGTTGAAAAGTTTGAACAAGAAAATTAAAAAAATATATTTCTAATGATAAACTATATTCATTTATGAAAGGTGTTGAAAAGTTTGAACAAGAAAATTAAAAAAACATATTTCTAATGATAAACTATATACATTTATGAAATATGTTGAAAAGTTTGAACATGAAATTTAAAAAATATATTTCTAATGATAAACTACCGGTAGATACATTTATGAGAAGTGTTGAAAAGTTTGAAAAATAAAATAAAAAAATATATTTCTAATGATAAACTACTGGTAGATACATTTCTGAGATGTGTTGAAAAGTTTGAACAAGAAAATTTAAAAAATATATTTCTAATGATAAACTATATTCATTTATGAAATGTGTTGAAAAGTTTGAACAAGAAAATTTAAAAAAATATATTTCTAATGATAAACTATCCGGTATATACATTTATGAAATGTGTTGAAAAGTTTGAAAAAGAAAGTGAAAAGATATATTTCTAGTGATAATCTACCGGTAGATACATTTATGAGATGTGTTGAAAAGATTGAAAAAGAAAATAAAAAAATATATTTCTAATGATAACCTACCGGTAGATACATTTATGAGAAGTGTTGAAAAGTTTGAAAAAGAAGATAAAAAAATATATTTCTAATGATAAACTACCGGTAGATACATTTATGAGAAGTGTTGAAAAGTTTGAAAAAGAAAATAAAAAAATATATTTCTAATGATAAAGTACCGGTAGATACATTTATGAGAAGTGTTGAAAAGTTTGAAAAAGAAAATCAAAATAAAATATTTCTAGTGATAAACTAGATACATTTATGAAATGTGTTGAAAGGTTTGAAACAGAAAATAAAAAATATATGTCTAATAATAAACAAGATACATTTATGAAATGTGTTGAAAAGTTTCAAAATCAAAAAAATATATTTCTAATGATAAAAACTAGATACATTTATGAAATGTGTTGAAAAGTTTCAAAAAGAAAATAAAAAAATTAATTTCTATTGATAAACTATATACACTTATGAAATGTGTTGAAAGATTTGAAAATCAAAAAAAAATATTTCTAATGATAAACTACCAGTAGATACATTTATGAGAAGTGTTGAAAAGTTTGAAAAAGAAGATAAAAAAATATATTTCTAATGATAAACTACCGGTAGATACATTTATGAGAAGTGTTGAAAAGTTTGAAAAAGAAAATAAAAAAATATATTTCTAATGATAAAGTACCGGTAGATACATTTATGAGAAGTGTTGAAAAGTTTGAAAAAGAAAATCAAAATAAAATATTTCTAGTGATAAACTAGATACATTTATGAAATGTGTTGAAAAGTTTGAAAAAGAAAATCAAAAAATATATTTCTAGTGATAAACTATATACATTTATGAAATATGTTGAAAAGTTTGAACAAGAAATTTAAAAAATATATTTCTAATGATAAACTACTGGTAGATACATTTCTGAGATGTGTTGAAAAGTTTGAAAATGAAAATAAAAAAATATATTTCTAATGATAAACTACCTATAGATACATTTATGAGATGTGTTGAAAAGTTTGAACAAGAAAATTAAAAAAATATATTTCTAATGATAAACTATATTCATTTATTAAATGTGTTGAAAAGTTTGAACAAGAAAATTTTAAAAAAAATATTTCTAATGATAAACTATATACATTTATGAAATGTGTTGAAAAGTTTGAAAAAGAAAGTGAAAAGATATATTTCTAGTGATAATCTACTGGTAGATACATTTATGAGATGTGTTTAAAAGTTTGAAAAAGAAAATGAAAAAATATATTTCTAATAATAAACTACTGGTAGATACATTTATGAGATGTGTTTAAAAGTTTGAAAAAGAAAATAAAAAAAAATAATTCTAGTGATAAACTAGATACATTTATGAAATATGTTGAAAGGTTTGAAAAAGAAAATCAACAAATATATTTCTAGTGATAAACTAGATACATTTATGAAATGTGTTGAAAAGTTTGAAATTTAAAAAAAATATATTTCTAATGATAAACTAGATACATTTATTAAATATGTTGAAAAGTTTGAACGAGAAAATTTTAAAAATATATTTCTAATGATAAACTATATACATTCATGAAATGTGTTGAAAAGTTTGAGAAAGAAAATAAAAAAATATATTTCTAATGATAAACTACCGGTAGATACATTTATGACATGTGTTGAAAAGATTGAAAAAGAAAATTAAAAAATATATTTTTAATGGTAAACTACCGGTAGATACATTTCTGAGATGTGTTGAAAAGTTTGAACAAGAAAATTAAAAAAATATATTTCTAATGATAAACTATATTCATTTATGAAAGGTGTTGAAAAGTTTGAACAAGAAAATTAAAAAAACATATTTCTAATGATAAACTATATACATTTATGAAATATGTTGAAAAGTTTGAACATGAAATTTAAAAAATATATTTCTAATGATAAACTACCGGTAGATACATTTATGAGAAGTGTTGAAAAGTTTGAAAAAGAAAATAAAAAAATATATTTCTAATGATAAACTACTGGTAGATACATTTCTGAGATGTGTTGAAAAGTTTGAAAAAGAAAATAAAAAAATATATTTCTAATGATAAACTACCTGTAGATACATTTATGAGATGTGTTGAAAAGTTTGAACAAGAAAATTTAAAAAATATATTTCTAATGATAAACTATATTCATTTATGAAATGTGTTGAAAAGTTTGAACAAGAAAATTTTAAAAAATATATTTCTAATGATAAACTATCCGGTATATACATTTATGAAATGTGTTGAAAAGTTTGAAAAATAAGGTGAAAAGATATATTTCTAGTGATAATCTACCGGTAGATACATTTATGAGATGTGTTGAAAAGATTGAAAAAGAAAATAAAAAAATATATTTCTAATGATAACCTACCGGTAGATACATTTATGAGAAGTGTTGAAAAGTTTGAAAAAGAAGATAAAAAAATATATTTCTAATGATAAAGTACCGGTAGATACATTTATGAGAAGTGTTGAAAAGTTTGAAAAAGAAAATCAAAATAAAATATTTCTAGTGATAAACTAGATACATTTATGAAATGTGTTGAAAAGTTTGAAAAAGAAAATCAAAAAATATATTTCTAGTGATAAACTATATACATTTATGAAATATGTTGAAAAGTTTGAACAAGAAATTTAAAAAATATATTTCTAATGATAAACTACTGGTAGATACATTTCTGAGATGTGTTGAAAAGTTTGAAAATGAAAATAAAAAAATATATTTCTAATGATAAACTACCTATAGATACATTTATGAGATGTGTTGAAAAGTTTGAACAAGAAAATTAAAAAAATATATTTCTAATGATAAACTATATTCATTTATTAAATGTGTTGAAAAGTTTGAACAAGAAAATTTTAAAAAAAATATTTCTAATGATAAACTATATACATTTATGAAATGTGTTGAAAAGTTTGAAAAAGAAAGTGAAAAGATATATTTCTAGTGATAATCTACTGGTAGATACATTTATGAGATGTGTTTAAAAGTTTGAAAAAGAAAATGAAAAAATATATTTCTAATAATAAACTACTGGTAGATACATTTATGAGATGTGTTTAAAAGTTTGAAAAAGAAAATAAAAAAAAATAATTCTAGTGATAAACTAGATACATTTATGAAATATGTTGAAAGGTTTGAAAAAGAAAATCAACAAATATATTTCTAGTGATAAACTAGATACATTTATGAAATGTGTTGAAAAGTTTGAAATTTAAAAAAAATATATTTCTAATGATAAACTAGATACATTTATTAAATATGTTGAAAAGTTTGAACGAGAAAATTTAAAAAATATATTTCTAATGATAAACTATATACATTCATGAAATGTGTTGAAAAGTTTGAGAAAGAAAATAAAAAAATATATTTCTAATGATAAACTACCGGTAGATACATTTATGACATGTGTTGAAAAGATTGAAAAAGAAAATTTAAAAATATATTTTTAATGGTAAACTACCGGTAGATACATTTATGAGATGTGTTGAAAAGTTTGAAAATCAAAAAAATATATTTCTAATGATTTGACAATCAATTTATGAGATGTGTTGAAAAGTTTGAACAAGAAAATTAAAAAAATATATTTCTAATGATAAACTATATTCATTTATGAAAGGTGTTGAAAAGTTTGAACAAGAAAATTAAAAAAACATATTTCTAATGATAAACTATATACATTTATGAAATATGTTGAAAAGTTTGAACATGAAATTTAAAAAATATATTTCTAATGATAAACTACCGGTAGATACATTTATGAGAAGTGTTGAAAAGTTTGAAAAATAAAATAAAAAAATATATTTCTAATGATAAACTACTGGTAGATACATTTCTGAGATGTGTTGAAAAGTTTGAACAAGAAAATTTAAAAAATATATTTCTAATGATAAACTATATTCATTTATGAAATGTGTTGAAAAGTTTGAACAAGAAAATTTAAAAAAATATATTTCTAATGATAAACTATCCGGTATATACATTTATGAAATGTGTTGAAAAGTTTGAAAAAGAAAGTGAAAAGATATATTTCTAGTGATAATCTACCGGTAGATACATTTATGAGATGTGTTGAAAAGATTGAAAAAGAAAATAAAAAAATATATTTCTAATGATAACCTACCGGTAGATACATTTATGAGAAGTGTTGAAAAGTTTGAAAAAGAAGATAAAAAAATATATTTCTAATGATAAACTACCGGTAGATACATTTATGAGAAGTGTTGAAAAGTTTGAAAAAGAAAATAAAAAAATATATTTCTAATGATAAAGTACCGGTAGATACATTTATGAGAAGTGTTGAAAAGTTTGAAAAAGAAAATCAAAATAAAATATTTCTAGTGATAAACTAGATACATTTATGAAATGTGTTGAAAAGTTTGAAAAAGAAAATCAAAAAATATATTTCTAGTGATAAACTATATACATTTATGAAATATGTTGAAAAGTTTGAACAAGAAATTTAAAAAATATATTTCTAATGATAAACTACTGGTAGATACATTTCTGAGATGTGTTGAAAAGTTTGAAAATGAAAATAAAAAAATATATTTCTAATGATAAACTACCTATAGATACATTTATGAGATGTGTTGAAAAGTTTGAACAAGAAAATTAAAAAAATATATTTCTAATGATAAACTATATTCATTTATTAAATGTGTTGAAAAGTTTGAACAAGAAAATTTTAAAAAAAATATTTCTAATGATAAACTATATACATTTATGAAATGTGTTGAAAAGTTTGAAAAAGAAAGTGAAAAGATATATTTCTAGTGATAATCTACTGGTAGATACATTTATGAGATGTGTTTAAAAGTTTGAAAAAGAAAATGAAAAAATATATTTCTAATAATAAACTACTGGTAGATACATTTATGAGATGTGTTTAAAAGTTTGAAAAAGAAAATAAAAAAAAATAATTCTAGTGATAAACTAGATACATTTATGAAATATGTTGAAAGGTTTGAAAAAGAAAATCAACAAATATATTTCTAGTGATAAACTAGATACATTTATGAAATGTGTTGAAAAGTTTGAAATTTAAAAAAAATATATTTCTAATGATAAACTAGATACATTTATTAAATATGTTGAAAAGTTTGAACGAGAAAATTTAAAAAATATATTTCTAATGATAAACTATATACATTCATGAAATGTGTTGAAAAGTTTGAGAAAGAAAATAAAAAAATATATTTCTAATGATAAACTACCGGTAGATACATTTATGACATGTGTTGAAAAGATTGAAAAAGAAAATTTAAAAATATATTTTTAATGGTAAACTACCGGTAGATACATTTATGAGATGTGTTGAAAAGTTTGAAAATCAAAAAAATATATTTCTAATGATTTGACAATCAATTTATGAGATGTGTTGAAAAGTTTGAACAAGAAAATTAAAAAAATATATTTCTAATGATAAACTATATTCATTTATGAAAGGTGTTGAAAAGTTTGAACAAGAAAATTAAAAAAACATATTTCTAATGATAAACTATATACATTTATGAAATATGTTGAAAAGTTTGAACATGAAATTTAAAAAATATATTTCTAATGATAAACTACCGGTAGATACATTTATGAGAAGTGTTGAAAAGTTTGAAAAATAAAATAAAAATATATATTTCTAATGATAAACTACTGGTAGATACATTTCTGAGATGTGTTGAAAAGTTTGAACAAGAAAATTTAAAAAATATATTTCTAATGATAAACTATATACATTTATGAAATGTGTTGAAAAGTTTGAACAAGAAAATTTAAAAAATATATTTCTAATGATAAACTACCGGTAGATACATTTATGAGAAGTGTTGAAAAGTTTGAAAAATAAAATAAAAAAATATATTTCTAATGATAAACTACTGGTAGATACATTTCTGAGATGTGTTGAAAAGTTTGAACAAGAAAATTTAAAAAATATATTTCTAATGATAAACTATATTCATTTATGAAATGTGTTGAAAAGTTTGAACAAGAAAATTTAAAAAAATATATTTCTAATGATAAACTATCCGGTATATACATTTATGAAATGTGTTGAAAAGTTTGAAAAAGAAAGTGAAAAGATATATTTCTAGTGATAATCTACCGGTAGATACATTTATGAGATGTGTTGAAAAGATTGAAAAAGAAAATAAAAAAATATATTTCTAATGATAACCTACCGGTAGATACATTTATGAGAAGTGTTGAAAAGTTTGAAAAAGAAGATAAAAAAATATATTTCTAATGATAAACTACCGGTAGATACATTTATGAGAAGTGTTGAAAAGTTTGAAAAAGAAAATAAAAAAATATATTTCTAATGATAAAGTACCGGTAGATACATTTATGAGAAGTGTTGAAAAGTTTGAAAAAGAAAATCAAAATAAAATATTTCTAGTGATAAACTAGATACATTTATGAAATGTGTTGAAAAGTTTGAAAAAGAAAATCAAAAAATATATTTCTAGTGATAAACTATATACATTTATGAAATATGTTGAAAAGTTTGAACAAGAAATTTAAAAAATATATTTCTAATGATAAACTACTGGTAGATACATTTCTGAGATGTGTTGAAAAGTTTGAAAATGAAAATAAAAAAATATATTTCTAATGATAAACTACCTATAGATACATTTATGAGATGTGTTGAAAAGTTTGAACAAGAAAATTAAAAAAATATATTTCTAATGATAAACTATATTCATTTATTAAATGTGTTGAAAAGTTTGAACAAGAAAATTTTAAAAAAAATATTTCTAATGATAAACTATATACATTTATGAAATGTGTTGAAAAGTTTGAAAAAGAAAGTGAAAAGATATATTTCTAGTGATAATCTACTGGTAGATACATTTATGAGATGTGTTTAAAAGTTTGAAAAAGAAAATGAAAAAATATATTTCTAATAATAAACTACTGGTAGATACATTTATGAGATGTGTTTAAAAGTTTGAAAAAGAAAATAAAAAAAAATAATTCTAGTGATAAACTAGATACATTTATGAAATATGTTGAAAGGTTTGAAAAAGAAAATCAACAAATATATTTCTAGTGATAAACTAGATACATTTATGAAATGTGTTGAAAAGTTTGAAATTTAAAAAAAATATATTTCTAATGATAAACTAGATACATTTATTAAATATGTTGAAAAGTTTGAACGAGAAAATTTAAAAAATATATTTCTAATGATAAACTATATACATTCATGAAATGTGTTGAAAAGTTTGAGAAAGAAAATAAAAAAATATATTTCTAATGATAAACTACCGGTAGATACATTTATGACATGTGTTGAAAAGATTGAAAAAGAAAATTTAAAAATATATTTTTAATGGTAAACTACCGGTAGATACATTTATGAGATGTGTTGAAAAGTTTGAAAATCAAAAAAATATATTTCTAATGATTTGACAATCAATTTATGAGATGTGTTGAAAAGTTTGAACAAGAAAATTAAAAAAATATATTTCTAATGATAAACTATATTCATTTATGAAAGGTGTTGAAAAGTTTGAACAAGAAAATTAAAAAAACATATTTCTAATGATAAACTATATACATTTATGAAATATGTTGAAAAGTTTGAACATGAAATTTAAAAAATATATTTCTAATGATAAACTACCGGTAGATACATTTATGAGAAGTGTTGAAAAGTTTGAAAAATAAAATAAAAAAATATATTTCTAATGATAAACTACTGGTAGATACATTTCTGAGATGTGTTGAAAAGTTTGAACAAGAAAATTTAAAAAATATATTTCTAATGATAAACTATATTCATTTATGAAATGTGTTGAAAAGTTTGAACAAGAAAATTTAAAAAAATATATTTCTAATGATAAACTATCCGGTATATACATTTATGAAATGTGTTGAAAAGTTTGAAAAAGAAAGTGAAAAGATATATTTCTAGTGATAATCTACCGGTAGATACATTTATGAGATGTGTTGAAAAGATTGAAAAAGAAAATAAAAAAATATATTTCTAATGATAACCTACCGGTAGATACATTTATGAGAAGTGTTGAAAAGTTTGAAAAAGAAGATAAAAAAATATATTTCTAATGATAAACTACCGGTAGATACATTTATGAGAAGTGTTGAAAGGTTTGAAAAAGAAAATAAAAAAATATATTTCTAATGATAAAGTACCGGTAGATACATTTATGAGAAGTGTTGAAAAGTTTGAAAAAGAAAATCAAAATAAAATATTTCTAGTGATAAACTAGATACATTTATGAAATGTGTTGAAAAGTTTGAAAAAGAAAATCAAAAAATATATTTCTAGTGATAAACTATATACATTTATGAAATATGTTGAAAAGTTTGAACAAGAAATTTAAAAAATATATTTCTAATGATAAACTACTGGTAGATACATTTCTGAGATGTGTTGAAAAGTTTGAAAATGAAAATAAAAAAATATATTTCTAATGATAAACTACCTATAGATACATTTATGAGATGTGTTGAAAAGTTTGAACAAGAAAATTAAAAAAATATATTTCTAATGATAAACTATATTCATTTATTAAATGTGTTGAAAAGTTTGAACAAGAAAATTAAAAAAAAAATATTTCTAATGATAAACTATATACATTTATGAAATGTGTTGAAAAGTTTGAAAAAGAAAGTGAAAAGATATATTTCTAGTGATAATCTACTGGTAGATACATTTATGAGATGTGTTTAAAAGTTTGAAAAAGAAAATGAAAAAATATATTTCTAATAATAAACTACTGGTAGATACATTTATGAGATGTGTTTAAAAGTTTGAAAAAGAAAATAAAAAAAAATAATTCTAGTGATAAACTAGATACATTTATGAAATATGTTGAAAGGTTTGAAAAAGAAAATCAACAAATATATTTCTAGTGATAAACTAGATACATTTATGAAATGTGTTGAAAAGTTTGAAATTTAAAAAAAATATATTTCTAATGATAAACTAGATACATTTATTAAATATGTTGAAAAGTTTGAACGAGAAAATTTAAAAAATATATTTCTAATGATAAACTATATACATTCATGAAATGTGTTGAAAAGTTTGAGAAAGAAAATAAAAAAATATATTTCTAATGATAAACTACCGGTAGATACATTTATGACATGTGTTGAAAAGATTGAAAAAGAAAATTAAAAAATATATTTTTAATGGTAAACTACCGGTAGATACATTTATGAGATGTGTTGAAAAGTTTGAAAATCAAAAAAATATATTTCTAATGATTTGACAATCAATTTATGAGATGTGTTGAAAAGTTTGAACAAGAAAATTAAAAAAATATATTTCTAATGATAAACTATATTCATTTATGAAAGGTCTTGAAAAGTTTGAACAAGAAAATTAAAAAAACATATTTCTAATGATAAACTATATACATTTATGAAATATGTTGAAAAGTTTGAACATGAAATTTAAAAAATATATTTCTAATGATAAACTACCGGTAGATACATTTATGAGAAGTGTTGAAAAGTTTGAAAAATAAAATAAAAAAATATATTTCTAATGATAAACTACTGGTAGATACATTTCTGAGATGTGTTGAAAAGTTTGAACAAGAAAATTTAAAAAATATATTTCTAATGATAAACTATATTCATTTATGAAATGTGTTGAAAAGTTTGAACAAGAAAATTTAAAAAAATATATTTCTAATGATAAACTATCCGGTATATACATTTATGAAATGTGTTGAAAAGTTTGAAAAAGAAAGTGAAAAGATATATTTCTAGTGATAATCTACCGGTAGATACATTTATGAGATGTGTTGAAAAGATTGAAAAAGAAAATAAAAAAATATATTTCTAATGATAACCTACCGGTAGATACATTTATGAGAAGTGTTGAAAAGTTTGAAAAAGAAGATAAAAAAATATATTTCTAATGATAAACTACCGGTAGATACATTTATGAGAAGTGTTGAAAAGTTTGAAAAAGAAAATAAAAAAATATATTTCTAATGATAAAGTACCGGTAGATACATTTATGAGAAGTGTTGAAAAGTTTGAAAAAGAAAATCAAAATAAAATATTTCTAGTGATAAACTAGATACATTTATGAAATGTGTTGAAAGGTTTGAAACAGAAAATAAAAAATATATGTCTAATAATAAACAAGATACATTTATGAAATGTGTTGAAAAGTTTCAAAATCAAAAAAATATATTTCTAATGATAAAAACTAGATACATTTATGAAATGTGTTGAAAAGTTTCAAAAAGAAAATAAAAAAATTAATTTCTATTGATAAACTATATACACTTATGAAATGTGTTGAAAGATTTGAAAATCAAAAAAAAAATATTTCTAATGATAAACTACCAGTAGATACATTTATGAGAAGTGTTGAAAAGTTTGGGAAAGAAAATAAAAAAATATATTTCTAATGATAAACTACTGGTAGATACATTTATGAGATGTGTTGAAAAGTTTGAAAAAGAAAATAAAAAAATATATTTCTAATGATAAACTACCTGTAGATACATTTATGAGATGTGTTGAAAAGTTTGAAAAAGAAAATCAAAAAATATATTTCTAGTGATAAACTAGATACATTTATGAAATATGTTGAAAAGTTTGAAAAAGAAAATAAAAAAAATATATTTCTTATGATAAACTATATACATTTATGAAATCTGTTGAAAAGTTTGAAAAAGAAAATAAAAAAATATATTTCTAATGATAAACTACTGGTAGATACATTTCTGAGATGTGTTGAAAAGTTTGAAAAAGAAAATAAAAAAATATATTTCTAATGATAAACTATATTCATTTATTAAATGTGTTGAAAAGTTTGAACAAGAAAATTTAAAAAAAAATATTTCTAATGATAATTATATACATTTATGAAATGTGTTGAAAAGTTTGAAAAAGAAAGTGAAAAGATATATTTCTAGTGATAATCTACTGGTAGATACATTTATGAGATGTGTTTAAAAGTTTGAAAAAGAAAATGAAAAAATATATTTCTAATAATAAACTACTGGTAGATACATTTATGAGATGTGTTGAAAAGTTTGAAAAAGAAAATAATAAAAAAATAATTCTAGTGATAAACTAGATACATTTATGAAATATGTTGAAAGGTTTGAAAAAGAAAATCAACAAATATATTTCTAGTGATAAACGAGATACATTTATGAAATGTGTTGAAAAGTTTGAAATTTAAAAAAAAATATATTTCTAATGATAAACTAGATACATTTATTAAATATGTTGAAAAGTTTGAACGAGAAAATTTAAAAAATATATTTCTAATGATAAACTATATACATTCATGAAATGTGTTGAAAAGTTTGAGAAAGAAAATAAAAAAATATATTTCTAATGATAAACTACCGGTAGATACATTTATGACATGTGTTGAAAAGATTGAAAAAGAAAATTAAAAAATATATTTTTAATGGTAAACTACCGGTAGATACATTTATGAGATGTGTTGAAAAGTTTGAAAATCAAAAAAATATATTTCTAATGATTTGACAATCAATTTATGAGATGTGTTGAAAAGTTTGAAAAAGAAAATTAAAAAATATATTTCTAATGATAAACTACTGGTAGATACATTTCTGAGATGTGTTGAAAAGTTTGAACAAGAAAATTAAAAAAATATATTTCTAATGATAAACTATATTCATTTATGAAAGGTGTTGAAAAGTTTGAACAAGAAAATTAAAAAAACATATTTCTAATGATAAACTATATACATTTATGAAATATGTTGAAAAGTTTGAACATGAAATTTAAAAAATATATTTCTAATGATAAACTACCGGTAGATACATTTATGAGAAGTGTTGAAAAGTTTGAAAAAGAAAATAAAAAAATATATTTCTAATGATAAACTACTGGTAGATACATTTCTGAGATGTGTTGAAAAGTTTGAAAAAGAAAATAAAAAAATATATTTCTAATGATAAACTACCTGTAGATACATTTATGAGATGTGTTGAAAAGTTTGAACAAGAAAATTAAAAAAATATATTTCTAATGATAAACTATATTCATTTATGAAATGTGTTGAAAAGTTTGAACAAGAAAATTTAAAAAAAAATATTTCTAATGATAAACTATCCGGTATATACATTTATGAAATGTGTTGAAAAGTTTGAAAAAGAAAGTGAAAAGATATATTTCTAGTGATAATCTACCGGTAGATACATTTATGAGATGTGTTGAAAAGTTTGAAAAAGAAAATGAAAAAATATATTTCTAATAATAAACTACTGGTAGATACATTTATGAAATGTGTTGAAAAGTTTCAAAATCAAAAAAATATATTTCTAATGATAAACTAGATACATTTATGAGATGTGTTGAAAAGTTTGAAAAAGAAAATAAACAAAAAATAATTCTAGTGATAAACTAGATACATTTATTAAATATGTTGAAAGGTTTGAAAAAGAAAATCAAAAAATAAATTTCTAATGTTAATCTAGATACATTTATGAAATGTGTTGAAAAGTTTGGAAAAGAAAATCAACAAATATATTTCTAGTGATAAACTAGATACATTTATGAAATGTGTTGAAAAGTTTGAAATTTAAAAAAAATCTATTTCTAATGATAAACTAGATACGTTTATGAAATGTGTTGAAAAATTTGAAAATCAAAGAAATATTTTTCTAATGATAAATTACATACATTTATGAAATGTGTTGAAAAGTTTGAACAAGAAAATGAAAAGATATATTTCTAGTGATAATCTACCGGTAGATACATTTATGACATGTGTTGAAAAGATTGAAAAAGAAAATTAACAAATATATTTTTAATGGTAATCTACTGGTAGATACATTTATGAGATGTGTTTAAAAGTTTGAAAAAGAAAATGAAAAAATATATTTCTAATAATAAACTACTGGTAGATACATTTATGAGATGTGTTTAAAAGTTTGAAAAAGAAAATAAAAAAAAATAATTCTAGTGATAAACTAGATACATTTATGAAATATGTTGAAAGGTTTGAAAAAGAAAATCAACAAATATATTTCTAGTGATAAACTAGATACATTTATGAAATGTGTTGAAAAGTTTGAAATTTAAAAAAAATATATTTCTAATGATAAACTAGATACATTTATTAAATATGTTGAAAAGTTTGAACGAGAAAATTTAAAAAATATATTTCTAATGATAAACTATATACATTCATGAAATGTGTTGAAAAGTTTGAGAAAGAAAATAAAAAAATATATTTCTAATGATAAACTACCGGTAGATACATTTATGACATGTGTTGAAAAGATTGAAAAAGAAAATTAAAAAATATATTTTTAATGGTAAACTACCGGTAGATACATTTATGAGATGTGTTGAAAAGTTTGAAAATCAAAAAAATATATTTCTAATGATTTGACAATCAATTTATGAGATGTGTTGAAAAGTTTGAAAAAGAAAATTAAAAAATATATTTCTAATGATAAACTACTGGTAGATACATTTCTGAGATGTGTTGAAAAGTTTGAACAAGAAAATTAAAAAAATATATTTCTAATGATAAACTATATTCATTTATGAAAGGTCTTGAAAAGTTTGAACAAGAAAATTAAAAAAACATATTTCTAATGATAAACTATATACATTTATGAAATATGTTGAAAAGTTTGAACATGAAATTTAAAAAATATATTTCTAATGATAAACTACCGGTAGATACATTTATGAGAAGTGTTGAAAAGTTTGAAAAATAAAATAAAAAAATATATTTCTAATGATAAACTACTGGTAGATACATTTCTGAGATGTGTTGAAAAGTTTGAACAAGAAAATTTAAAAAATATATTTCTAATGATAAACTATATTCATTTATGAAATGTGTTGAAAAGTTTGAACAAGAAAATTTTAAAAAATATATTTCTAATGATAAACTATCCGGTATATACATTTATGAAATGTGTTGAAAAGTTTGAAAAAGAAAGTGAAAAGATATATTTCTAGTGATAATCTACCGGTAGATACATTTATGAGATGTGTTGAAAAGATTGAAAAAGAAAATTAAAAAATATATTTCTAATGATAACCTACCGGTAGATACATTTATGAGAAGTGTTGAAAAGTTTGAAAAAGAAGATAAAAAAATATATTTCTAATGATAAACTACCGGTAGATACATTTATGAGAAGTGTTGAAAAGTTTGAAAAAGAAAATAAAAAAATATATTTCTAATGATAAAGTACCGGTAGATACATTTATGAGAAGTGTTGAAAAGTTTGAAAAAGAAAATCAAAATAAAATATTTCTAGTGATAAACTAGATACATTTATGAAATGTGTTGAAAGGTTTGAAACAGAAAATAAAAAATATATGTCTAATAATAAACAAGATACATTTATGAAATGTGTTGAAAAGTTTCAAAATCAAAAAAATATATTTCTAATGATAAAAACTAGATACATTTATGAAATGTGTTGAAAAGTTTCAAAAAGAAAATAAAAAAATTAATTTCTATTGATAAACTATATACACTTATGAAATGTGTTGAAAGATTTGAAAATCAAAAAAAAATATTTCTAATGATAAACTACCAGTAGATACATTTATGAGAAGTGTTGAAAAGTTTGGGAAAGAAAATAAAAAAATATATTTCTAATGATAAACTACTGGTAGATACATTTATGAGATGTGTTGAAAAGTTTGAAAAAGAAAATAAAAAAATATATTTCTAATGATAAACTACCTGTAGATACATTTATGAGATGTGTTGAAAAGTTTGAAAAAGAAAATCAAAAAATATATTTCTAGTGATAAACTAGATACATTTATGAAATATGTTGAAAAGTTTGAAAAAGAAAATAAAAAAAATATATTTCTTATGATAAACTATATACATTTATGAAATCTGTTGAAAAGTTTGAAAAAGAAAATAAAAAAATATATTTCTAATGATAAACTACTGGTAGATACATTTCTGAGATGTGTTGAAAAGTTTGAAAAAGAAAATAAAAAAATATATTTCTAATGATAAACTATATTCATTTATTAAATGTGTTGAAAAGTTTGAACAAGAAAATTTAAAAAAAAATATTTCTAATGATAATTATATACATTTATGAAATGTGTTGAAAAGTTTGAAAAAGAAAGTGAAAAGATATATTTCTAGTGATAATCTACTGGTAGATACATTTATGAGATGTGTTTAAAAGATTGAAAAAGAAAATGAAAAAATATATTTCTAATAATAAACTACTGGTAGATACATTTATGAGATGTGTTGAAAAGTTTGAAAAAGAAAATAATAAAAAAATAATTCTAGTGATAAACTAGATACATTTATGAAATATGTTGAAAGGTTTGAAAAAGAAAATCAACAAATATATTTCTAGTGATAAACTAGATACATTTATGAAATGTGTTGAAAAGTTTGAAATTTAAAAAAAAATATATTTCTAATGATAAACTAGATACATTTATTAAATATGTTGAAAAGTTTGAACGAGAAAATTTAAAAAATATATTTCTAATGATAAACTATATACATTCATGAAATGTGTTGAAAAGTTTGAGAAAGAAAATAAAAAAATATATTTCTAATGATAAACTACCGGTAGATACATTTATGACATGTGTTGAAAAGATTGAAAAAGAAAATTAAAAAATATATTTTTAATGGTAAACTACCGGTAGATACATTTATGAGATGTGTTGAAAAGTTTGAAAATCAAAAAAATATATTTCTAATGATTTGACAATCAATTTATGAGATGTGTTGAAAAGTTTGAAAAAGAAAATTAAAAAATATATTTCTAATGATAAACTACTGGTAGATACATTTCTGAGATGTGTTGAAAAGTTTGAACAAGAAAATTAAAAAAATATATTTCTAATGATAAACTATATTCATTTATGAAATGTGTTGAAAAGTTTGAACAAGAAAATTTTAAAAAATATATTTCTAATGATAAACTATCCGGTATATACATTTATGAAATGTGTTGAAAAGTTTGAAAAAGAAAGTGAAAAGATATATTTCTAGTGATAATCTACCGGTAGATACATTTATGAGATGTGTTGAAAAGATTGAAAAAGAAAATTAAAAAATATATTTCTAATGATAACCTACCGGTAGATACATTTATGAGAAGTGTTGAAAAGTTTGAAAAAGAAGATAAAAAAATATATTTCTAATGATAAACTACCGGTAGATACATTTATGAGAAGTGTTGAAAAGTTTGAAAAAGAAAATAAAAAAATATATTTCTAATGATAAAGTACCGGTAGATACATTTATGAGAAGTGTTGAAAAGTTTGAAAAAGAAAATCAAAATAAAATATTTCTAGTGATAAACTAGATACATTTATGAAATGTGTTGAAAGGTTTGAAACAGAAAATAAAAAATATATGTCTAATAATAAACAAGATACATTTATGAAATGTGTTGAAAAGTTTCAAAATCAAAAAAATATATTTCTAATGATAAAAACTAGATACATTTATGAAATGTGTTGAAAAGTTTCAAAAAGAAAATAAAAAAATTAATTTCTATTGATAAACTATATACACTTATGAAATGTGTTGAAAGATTTGAAAATCAAAAAAAAATATTTCTAATGATAAACTACCAGTAGATACATTTATGAGAAGTGTTGAAAAGTTTGGGAAAGAAAATAAAAAAATATATTTCTAATGATAAACTACTGGTAGATACATTTATGAGATGTGTTGAAAAGTTTGAAAAAGAAAATAAAAAAATATATTTCTAATGATAAACTACCTGTAGATACATTTATGAGATGTGTTGAAAAGTTTGAAAAAGAAAATCAAAAAATATATTTCTAGTGATAAACTAGATACATTTATGAAATATGTTGAAAAGTTTGAAAAAGAAAATAAAAAAAATATATTTCTTATGATAAACTATATACATTTATGAAATCTGTTGAAAAGTTTGAAAAAGAAAATAAAAAAATATATTTCTAATGATAAACTACTGGTAGATACATTTCTGAGATGTGTTGAAAAGTTTGAAAAAGAAAATAAAAAAATATATTTCTAATGATAAACTATATTCATTTATTAAATGTGTTGAAAAGTTTGAACAAGAAAATTTAAAAAAAAATATTTCTAATGATAATTATATACATTTATGAAATGTGTTGAAAAGTTTGAAAAAGAAAGTGAAAAGATATATTTCTAGTGATAATCTACTGGTAGATACATTTATGAGATGTGTTTAAAAGATTGAAAAAGAAAATGAAAAAATATATTTCTAATAATAAACTACTGGTAGATACATTTATGAGATGTGTTGAAAAGTTTGAAAAAGAAAATAATAAAAAAATAATTCTAGTGATAAACTAGATACATTTATGAAATATGTTGAAAGGTTTGAAAAAGAAAATCAACAAATATATTTCTAGTGATAAACTAGATACATTTATGAAATGTGTTGAAAAGTTTGAAATTTAAAAAAAAATATATTTCTAATGATAAACTAGATACATTTATTAAATATGTTGAAAAGTTTGAACGAGAAAATTTAAAAAATATATTTCTAATGATAAACTATATACATTCATGAAATGTGTTGAAAAGTTTGAGAAAGAAAATAAAAAAATATATTTCTAATGATAAACTACCGGTAGATACATTTATGACATGTGTTGAAAAGATTGAAAAAGAAAATTAAAAAATATATTTTTAATGGTAAACTACCGGTAGATACATTTATGAGATGTGTTGAAAAGTTTGAAAATCAAAAAAATATATTTCTAATGATTTGACAATCAATTTATGAGATGTGTTGAAAAGTTTGAAAAAGAAAATTAAAAAATATATTTCTAATGATAAACTACTGGTAGATACATTTCTGAGATGTGTTGAAAAGTTTGAACAAGAAAATTAAAAAAATATATTTCTAATGATAAACTATATTCATTTATGAAAGGTGTTGAAAAGTTTGAACAAGAAAATTAAAAAAACATATTTCTAATGATAAACTATATACATTTATGAAATATGTTGAAAAGTTTGAACATGAAATTTAAAAAATATATTTCTAATGATAAACTACCGGTAGATACATTTATGAGAAGTGTTGAAAAGTTTGAAAAAGAAAATAAAAAAATATATTTCTAATGATAAACTACTGGTAGATACATTTCTGAGATGTGTTGAAAAGTTTGAAAAAGAAAATAAAAAAATATATTTCTAATGATAAACTACCTGTAGATACATTTATGAGATGTGTTGAAAAGTTTGAACAAGAAAATTAAAAAAATATATTTCTAATGATAAACTATATTCATTTATGAAATGTGTTGAAAAGTTTGAACAAGAAAATTTTAAAAAAAATATTTCTAATGATAAACTATCCGGTATATACATTTATGAAATGTGTTGAAAAGTTTGAAAAAGAAAGTGAAAAGATATATTTCTAGTGATAATCTACCGGTAGATACATTTATGAGATGTGTTGAAAAGTTTGAAAAAGAAAATGAAAAAATATATTTCTAATAATAAACTACTGGTAGATACATTTATGAAATGTGTTGAAAAGTTTCAAAATCAAAAAAATATATTTCTAATGATAAACTAGATACATTTATGAGATGTGTTGAAAAGTTTGAAAAAGAAAATAAACAAAAAATAATTCTAGTGATAAACTAGATACATTTATTAAATATGTTGAAAGGTTTGAAAAAGAAAATCAAAAAATAAATTTCTAATGTTAATCTAGATACATTTATGAAATGTGTTGAAAAGTTTGGAAAAGAAAATCAACAAATATATTTCTAGTGATAAACTAGATACATTTATGAAATGTGTTGAAAAGTTTGAAATTTAAAAAAAATATATTTCTAATGATAAACTAGATACGTTTATGAAATGTGTTGAAAAATTTGAAAATCAAAGAAATATTTTTCTAATGATAAATTACATACATTTATGAAATATGTTGAAAAGTTTGAACAAGAAAATGAAAAGATATATTTCTAGTGATAATCTACCGGTAGATACATTTATGACATGTGTTGAAAAGATTGAAAAAGAAAATTAACAAATATATTTTTAATGGTAATCTACTGGTAGATACATTTATGAGATGTGTTTAAAAGTTTGAAAAAGAAAATGAAAAAATATATTTCTAATAATAAACTACTGGTAGATACATTTATGAGATGTGTTGAAAAGTTTGAAAAAGAAAATAATAAAAAAATAATTCTAGTGATAAACTAGATACATTTATGAAATATGTTGAAAGGTTTGAAAAAGAAAATCAACAAATATATTTCTAGTGATAAACTAGATACATTTATGAAATGTGTTGAAAAGTTTGAAATTTAAAAAAAAATATATTTCTAATGATAAACTAGATACATTTATTAAATATGTTGAAAAGTTTGAACGAGAAAATTTAAAAAATATATTTCTAATGATAAACTATATACATTCATGAAATGTGTTGAAAAGTTTGAGAAAGAAAATAAAAAAATATATTTCTAATGATAAACTACCGGTAGATACATTTATGACATGTGTTGAAAAGATTGAAAAAGAAAATTAAAAAATATATTTTTAATGGTAAACTACCGGTAGATACATTTATGAGATGTGTTGAAAAGTTTGAAAATCAAAAAAATATATTTCTAATGATTTGACAATCAATTTATGAGATGTGTTGAAAAGTTTGAACAAGAAAATTAAAAAAATATATTTCTAATGATAAACTATATTCATTTATGAAAGGTGTTGAAAAGTTTGAACAAGAAAATTAAAAAAACATATTTCTAATGATAAACTATATACATTTATGAAATATGTTGAAAAGTTTGAACATGAAATTTAAAAAATATATTTCTAATGATAAACTACCGGTAGATACATTTATGAGAAGTGTTGAAAAGTTTGAAAAATAAAATAAAAAAATATATTTCTAATGATAAACTACTGGTAGATACATTTCTGAGATGTGTTGAAAAGTTTGAACAAGAAAATTTAAAAAATATATTTCTAATGATAAACTATATTCATTTATGAAATGTGTTGAAAAGTTTGAACAAGAAAATTTTAAAAAATATATTTCTAATGATAAACTATCCGGTATATACATTTATGAAATGTGTTGAAAAGTTTGAAAAAGAAAGTGAAAAGATATATTTCTAGTGATAATCTACCGGTAGATACATTTATGAGATGTGTTGAAAAGATTGAAAAAGAAAATAAAAAAATATATTTCTAATGATAACCTACCGGTAGATACATTTATGAGAAGTGTTGAAAAGTTTGAAAAAGAAGATAAAAAAATATATTTCTAATGATAAAGTACCGGTAGATACATTTATGAGAAGTGTTGAAAAGTTTGAAAAAGAAAATCAAAATAAAATATTTCTAGTGATAAACTAGATACATTTATGAAATGTGTTGAAAGGTTTGAAACAGAAAATAAAAAATATATGTCTAATAATAAACAAGATACATTTATGAAATGTGTTGAAAAGTTTCAAAATCAAAAAAATATATTTCTAATGATAAAAACTAGATACATTTATGAAATGTGTTGAAAAGTTTCAAAAAGAAAATAAAAAAATTAATTTCTATTGATAAACTATATACACTTATGAAATGTGTTGAAAGATTTGAAAATCAAAAAAAAATATTTCTAATGATAAACTACCAGTAGATACATTTATGAGAAGTGTTGAAAAGTTTGGGAAAGAAAATAAAAAAATATATTTCTAATGATAAACTACTGGTAGATACATTTATGAGATGTGTTGAAAAGTTTGAAAAAGAAAATAAAAAAATATATTTCTAATGATAAACTACCTGTAGATACATTTATGAGATGTGTTGAAAAGTTTGAAAAAGAAAATCAAAAAATATATTTCTAGTGATAAACTAGATACATTTATGAAATATGTTGAAAAGTTTGAAAAAGAAAATAAAAAAAATATATTTCTTATGATAAACTATATACATTTATGAAATCTGTTGAAAAGTTTGAAAAAGAAAATGAAAAGATATAATTCTAGTGATAATCTACCGGTAGATACATTTATGAGATGTGTTGAAAAGTTTGAAAAAGAAAATCAAAAAATATATTTCTAGTGATAAACTATATACATTTATGAAATATGTTGAAAAGTTTGAACAAGAAATTTAAAAAATATATTTCTAATGATAAACTACTGGTAGATACATTTCTGAGATGTGTTGAAAAGTTTGAAAATCAAAAAAATATATTTCTAATGATTTGACAATCAATTTATGAGATGTGTTGAAAAGTTTGAAAAAGAAAATTAAAAAATATATTTCTAATGATAAACTACTGGTAGATACATTTCTGAGATGTGTTGAAAAGTTTGAACAAGAAAATTAAAAAAATATATTTCTAATGATAAACTATATTCATTTATGAAAGGTGTTGAAAAGTTTGAACAAGAAAATTAAAAAAACATATTTCTAATGATAAACTATATACATTTATGAAATATGTTGAAAAGTTTGAACATGAAATTTAAAAAATATATTTCTAATGATAAACTACCGGTAGATACATTTATGAGAAGTGTTGAAAAGTTTGAAAAAGAAAATTAAAAAATATATTTCTAATGATAAACTACTGGTAGATACATTTATGAGATGTGTTGAAAAGTTTGAAAAAGAAAATAATAAAAAAATAATTCTAGTGATAAACTAGATACATTTATGAAATATGTTGAAAGGTTTGAAAAAGAAAATCAACAAATATATTTCTAGTGATAAACTAGATACATTTATGAAATGTGTTGAAAAGTTTGAAATTTAAAAAAAAATATATTTCTAATGATAAACTAGATACATTTATTAAATATGTTGAAAAGTTTGAACGAGAAAATTTAAAAAATATATTTCTAATGATAAACTATATACATTCATGAAATGTGTTGAAAAGTTTGAGAAAGAAAATAAAAAAATATATTTCTAATGATAAACTACCGGTAGATACATTTATGACATGTGTTGAAAAGATTGAAAAAGAAAATTTAAAAATATATTTTTAATGGTAAACTACCGGTAGATACATTTATGAGATGTGTTGAAAAGTTTGAAAATCAAAAAAATATATTTCTAATGATTTGACAATCAATTTATGAGATGTGTTGAAAAGTTTGAAAAAGAAAATTAAAAAATATATTTCTAATGATAAACTACTGGTAGATACATTTCTGAGATGTGTTGAAAAGTTTGAACAAGAAAATTAAAAAAATATATTTCTAATGATAAACTATATTCATTTATGAAATGTGTTGAAAAGTTTGAACAAGAAAATTTTTAAAAAAATATTTCTAATGATAAACTATCCGGTATATACATTTATGAAATGTGTTGAAAAGTTTGAAAAAGAAAGTGAAAAGATATATTTCTAGTGATAATCTACCGGTAGATACATTTATGAGATGTGTTGAAAAGTTTGAAAAAGAAAATGAAAAAATATATTTCTAATATAATAAACTACTGGTAGATACATTTATGAAATGTGTTGAAAAGTTTCAAAATCAAAAAAATATATTTCTAATGATAAACTAGATACATTTATGAGATGTGTTGAAAAGTTTGAAAAAGAAAATAAACAAAAAATAATTCTAGTGATAAACTAGATACATTTATTAAATATGTTGAAAGGTTTGAAAAAGAAAATCAAAAAATAAATTTCTAATGTTAATCTAGATACATTTATGAAATGTGTTGAAAAGTTTGGAAAAGAAAATCAACAAATATATTTCTAGTGATAAACTAGATACATTTATGAAATGTGTTGAAAAGTTTGAAATTTAAAAAAAATATATTTCTAATGATAAACTAGATACGTTTATGAAATGTGTTGAAAAATTTGAAAATCAAAGAAATATTTTTCTAATGATAAATTACATACATTTATGAAATGTGTTGAAAAGTTTGAACAAGAAAATGAAAAGATATATTTCTAGTGATAATCTACCGGTAGATACATTTATGACATGTGTTGAAAAGATTGAAAAAGAAAATTAACAAATATATTTTTAATGGTAATCTACTGGTAGATACATTTATGAGATGTGTTTAAAAGTTTGAAAAAGAAAATGAAAAAATATATTTCTAATAATAAACTACTGGTAGATACATTTATGAGATGTGTTGAAAAGTTTGAAAAAGAAAATAATAAAAAAATAATTCTAGTGATAAACTAGATACATTTATGAAATATGTTGAAAGGTTTGAAAAAGAAAATCAACAAATATATTTCTAGTGATAAACTAGATACATTTATGAAATGTGTTGAAAAGTTTGAAATTTAAAAAAAAATATATTTCTAATGATAAACTAGATACATTTATTAAATATGTTGAAAAGTTTGAACGAGAAAATTTAAAAAATATATTTCTAATGATAAACTATATACATTCATGAAATGTGTTGAAAAGTTTGAGAAAGAAAATAAAAAAATATATTTCTAATGATAAACTACCGGTAGATACATTTATGACATGTGTTGAAAAGATTGAAAAAGAAAATTAAAAAATATATTTTTAATGGTAAACTACCGGTAGATACATTTATGAGATGTGTTGAAAAGTTTGAAAATCAAAAAAATATATTTCTAATGATTTGACAATCAATTTATGAGATGTGTTGAAAAGTTTGAAAAAGAAAATTAAAAAATATATTTCTAATGATAAACTACTGGTAGATACATTTCTGAGATGTGTTGAAAAGTTTGAACAAGAAAATTAAAAAAATATATTTCTAATGATAAACTATATTCATTTATGAAAGGTGTTGAAAAGTTTGAACAAGAAAATTAAAAAAACATATTTCTAATGATAAACTATATACATTTATGAAATATGTTGAAAAGTTTGAACATGAAATTTAAAAAATATATTTCTAATGATAAACTACCGGTAGATACATTTATGAGAAGTGTTGAAAAGTTTGAAAAAGAAAATAAAAAAATATATTTCTAATGATAAACTACTGGTAGATACATTTCTGAGATGTGTTGAAAAGTTTGAAAAAGAAAATAAAAAAATATATTTCTAATGATAAACTACCTGTAGATACATTTATGAGATGTGTTGAAAAGTTTGAACAAGAAAATTAAAAAAATATATTTCTAATGATAAACTATATTCATTTATGAAATGTGTTGAAAAGTTTGAACAAGAAAATTTAAAAAAAAATATTTCTAATGATAAACTATCCGGTATATACATTTATGAAATGTGTTGAAAAGTTTGAAAAAGAAAGTGAAAAGATATATTTCTAGTGATAATCTACCGGTAGATACATTTATGAGATGTGTTGAAAAGTTTGAAAAAGAAAATGAAAAAATATATTTCTAATAATAAACTACTGGTAGATACATTTATGAAATGTGTTGAAAAGTTTCAAAATCAAAAAAATATATTTCTAATGATAAACTAGATACATTTATGAGATGTGTTGAAAAGTTTGAAAAAGAAAATAAACAAAAAATAATTCTAGTGATAAACTAGATACATTTATTAAATATGTTGAAAGGTTTGAAAAAGAAAATCAAAAAATAAATTTCTAATGTTAATCTAGATACATTTATGAAATGTGTTGAAAAGTTTGGAAAAGAAAATCAACAAATATATTTCTAGTGATAAACTAGATACATTTATGAAATGTGTTGAAAAGTTTGAAATTTAAAAAAAATATATTTCTAATGATAAACTAGATACGTTTATGAAATGTGTTGAAAAATTTGAAAATCAAAGAAATATTTTTCTAATGATAAATTACATACATTTATGAAATGTGTTGAAAAGTTTGAACAAGAAAATGAAAAGATATATTTCTAGTGATAATCTACCGGTAGATACATTTATGACATGTGTTGAAAAGATTGAAAAAGAAAATTAACAAATATATTTTTAATGGTAAACTACCGGTAGATACATTTATGAGATGTGTTGAAAAGTTTGAAAATAAAAAAAATATATTTCTAATGATTTGACAATCAATTTATGAGATGTGTTGAAACGTTTGAAAAAGACAATTAAAAAATATATTTCTAGTGATAAACTATATTCATTTATGAAATGTGTTGAAATGTTTGAACAAGAAAATTTAAAAAAATATATTTCTTATGATAAACTATATACATTTATGAAATGTGTTGAAAAGTTTGAAAAAGAAAATGAAAAGATATAATTCTAGTGATAATCTACCGGTAGATACATTTATGAGATGTGTTGAAAAGATTGAAAAAGAAAATGAAAAAAATATATTTCTAATGATAAACTACCGGTAGATACATGTATGAGAAGTGTTGAAAAGTTTGAAAAAGAAAATAAAAAAATATATTTCTAATGATAAACTACTGGTAGATACATTTCTGAGATGTGTTGAAAAGTTTGAACAAGAAAATTAAAAAAATATATTTCTAATGATAAACTATATTCATTTATGAAATGTGTTGAAAAGTTTGAACAAGAAAATTAAAAAAAAATATTTCTAATGATAAACTATATACATTTATGAAATGTGTTGAAAAGTTTGAAAAAGAAAGTGAAAAGATATATTTCTAGTGATAATCTACCGGTAGATACATTTATGAAATGTGTTGAAAAGTTTCAAAATGAAAAAAATATATTTCTAATGATAAACTAGATACATTTATGAAATATGTTGAAAAGTTTGAAAAAGAAAATTTAAAAAATATATTTCTAATGATAAACTATATACATTCATGAAATGTGTTGAAAAGTTTGAGAAAGAAAATGAAAAAATATATTTCTAATGATAAACTACCGGTAGATACATTTATGAGATGTGTTGAAAAGTTTGAAAAAGAAAATAAAAAATATATTTCTAATGATAAACTAGATACATTGCTGAAATGTGTTGAAAAGTTTCAAAATCAAAGAAATATTTTTCTAATGATAAATTACATACATTTATGAAATGTGTTGAAAAATTTGAACAAGAAAATTTAAAAAAAATATTTCTAATGATAAACTATATACATTTATGAAATGTGTTGAAAAGTTTGAAAAAGAAAATGAAAAGATATATTTCTAATGATAAACTACCTGGTAGATACATTTATAAGAAGTGTTGAAAAGTTTGAAAAAGAAAATAAAAAAATATATTTCTAATGATAAACTAGATACATTTATGAGATGTGTTGAAAAGTTTGAAAAAGAAAATCAAAAAATATATTTCTAGTGATAAACTATATACATTTATGAAATATGTTGAAAAGTTTGAACAAGAAATTTAAAAAATATATTTCTAATGATAAACTACTGGTAGATACATTTCTGAGATGTGTTGAAAAGTTTGAAAATCAAAAAAATATATTTCTAATGATTTGACAATCAATTTATGAGATGTGTTGAAAAGTTTGAAAAAGAAAATTAAAAAATATATTTCTAATGATAAACTACTGGTAGATACATTTCTGAGATGTGTTGAAAAGTTTGAACAAGAAAATTAAAAAAATATATTTCTAATGATAAACTATATTCATTTATGAAAGGTGTTGAAAAGTTTGAACAAGAAAATTAAAAAAACATATTTCTAATGATAAACTATATACATTTATGAAATATGTTGAAAAGTTTGAACATGAAATTTAAAAAATATATTTCTAATGATAAACTACCGGTAGATACATTTATGAGAAGTGTTGAAAAGTTTGAAAAAGAAAATAAAAAAATATATTTCTAATGATAAACTACTGGTAGATACATTTCTGAGATGTGTTGAAAAGTTTGAAAAAGAAAATAAAAAAATATATTTCTAATGATAAACTATATTCATTTATTAAATGTGTTGAAAAGTTTGAACAAGAAAATTTAAAAAAAAATATTTCTAATGATAAACTATATACATTTATGAAATGTGTTGAAAAGTTTGAAAAAGAAAGTGAAAAGATATATTTCTAGTGATAATCTACTGGTAGATACATTTATGAGATGTGTTTAAAAGTTTGAAAAAGAAAATGAAAAAATATATTTCTAATAATAAACTACTGGTAGATACATTTATGAGATGTGTTGAAAAGTTTGAAAAAGAAAATAATAAAAAAATAATTCTAGTGATAAACTAGATACATTTATGAAATATGTTGAAAGGTTTGAAAAAGAAAATCAACAAATATATTTCTAGTGATAAACTAGATACATTTATGAAATGTGTTGAAAAGTTTGAAATTTTAAAAAAAATATATTTCTAATGATAAACTAGATACATTTATTAAATATGTTGAAAAGTTTGAACGAGAAAATTTAAAAAATATATTTCTAATGATAAACTATATACATTCATGAAATGTGTTGAAAAGTTTGAGAAAGAAAATAAAAAAATATATTTCTAATGATAAACTACCGGTAGATACATTTATGACATGTGTTGAAAAGATTGAAAAAGAAAATTTAAAAATATATTTTTAATGGTAAACTACCGGTAGATACATTTATGAGATGTGTTGAAAAGTTTGAAAATCAAAAAAATATATTTCTAATGATTTGACAATCAATTTATGAGATGTGTTGAAAAGTTTGAAAAAGAAAATTAAAAAATATATTTCTAATGATAAACTACTGGTAGATACATTTCTGAGATGTGTTGAAAAGTTTGAACAAGAAAATTAAAAAAATATATTTCTAATGATAAACTATATTCATTTATGAAATGTGTTGAAAAGTTTGAACAAGAAAATTTAAAAAAAAATATTTCTAATGATAAACTATCCGGTATATACATTTATGAAATGTGTTGAAAAGTTTGAAAAAGAAAGTGAAAAGATATATTTCTAGTGATAATCTACCGGTAGATACATTTATGAAATGTGTTGAAAAGTTTCAAAATCAAAAAAATATATTTCTAATGATAAACTAGATACATTTATGAGATGTGTTGAAAAGTTTGAAAAAGAAAATAAACAAAAAATAATTCTAGTGATAAACTAGATACATTTATTAAATATGTTGAAAGGTTTGAAAAAGAAAATCAAAAAATAAATTTCTAATGTTAATCTAGATACATTTATGAAATGTGTTGAAAAGTTTGGAAAAGAAAATCAACAAATATATTTCTAGTGATAAACTAGATACATTTATGAAATGTGTTGAAAAGTTTGAAATTTAAAAAAAATATATTTCTAATGATAAACTAGATACGTTTATGAAATGTGTTGAAAAATTTGAAAATCAAAGAAATATTTTTCTAATGATAAATTACATACATTTATGAAATGTGTTGAAAAGTTTGAACAAGAAAATGAAAAGATATATTTCTAGTGATAATCTACCGGTAGATACATTTATGACATGTGTTGAAAAGATTGAAAAAGAAAATTAACAAATATATTTTTAATGGTAATCTACTGGTAGATACATTTATGAGATGTGTTTAAAAGTTTGAAAAAGAAAATGAAAAAATATATTTCTAATAATAAACTACTGGTAGATACATTTATGAGATGTGTTGAAAAGTTTGAAAAAGAAAATAATAAAAAAATAATTCTAGTGATAAACTAGATACATTTATGAAATATGTTGAAAGGTTTGAAAAAGAAAATCAACAAATATATTTCTAGTGATAAACTAGATACATTTATGAAATGTGTTGAAAAGTTTGAAATTTAAAAAAAAATATATTTCTAATGATAAACTAGATACATTTATTAAATATGTTGAAAAGTTTGAACGAGAAAATTTAAAAAATATATTTCTAATGATAAACTATATACATTCATGAAATGTGTTGAAAAGTTTGAGAAAGAAAATAAAAAAATATATTTCTAATGATAAACTACCGGTAGATACATTTATGACATGTGTTGAAAAGATTGAAAAAGAAAATTAAAAAATATATTTTTAATGGTAAACTACCGGTAGATACATTTATGAGATGTGTTGAAAAGTTTGAAAATCAAAAAAATATATTTCTAATGATTTGACAATCAATTTATGAGATGTGTTGTAAAGTTTGAAAAAGAAAATTAAAATATATATTTCTAATGATAAACTACTGGTAGATACATTTCTGAGATGTGTTGAAAAGTTTGAACAAGAAAATTAAAAAAATATATTTCTAATGATAAACTATATTCATTTATGAAAGGTGTTGAAAAGTTTGAACAAGAAAATTAAAAAAACATATTTCTAATGATAAACTATATACATTTATGAAATATGTTGAAAAGTTTGAACATGAAATTTAAAAAATATATTTCTAATGATAAACTACCGGTAGATACATTTATGAGAAGTGTTGAAAAGTTTGAAAAAGAAAATAAAAAAATATATTTCTAATGATAAACTACTGGTAGATACATTTCTGAGATGTGTTGAAAAGTTTGAAAAAGAAAATAAAAAAATATATTTCTAATGATAAACTACCTGTAGATACATTTATGAGATGTGTTGAAAAGTTTGAACAAGAAAATTAAAAAAATATATTTCTAATGATAAACTATATTCATTTATGAAATGTGTTGAAAAGTTTGAACAAGAAAATTTAAAAAAAAATATTTCTAATGATAAACTATCCGGTATATACATTTATGAAATGTGTTGAAAAGTTTGAAAAAGAAAGTGAAAAGATATATTTCTAGTGATAATCTACCGGTAGATACATTTATGAGATGTGTTGAAAAGTTTGAAAAAGAAAATGAAAAAATATATTTCTAATAATAAACTACTGGTAGATACATTTATGAAATGTGTTGAAAAGTTTCAAAATCAAAAAAATATATTTCTAATGATAAACTAGATACATTTATGAGATGTGTTGAAAAGTTTGAAAAAGAAAATAAACAAAAAATAATTCTAGTGATAAACTAGATACATTTATTAAATATGTTGAAAGGTTTGAAAAAGAAAATCAAAAAATAAATTTCTAATGTTAATCTAGATACATTTATGAAATGTGTTGAAAAGTTTGGAAAAGAAAATCAACAAATATATTTCTAGTGATAAACTAGATACATTTATGAAATGTGTTGAAAAGTTTGAAATTTAAAAAAAATATATTTCTAATGATAAACTAGATACGTTTATGAAATGTGTTGAAAAATTTGAAAATCAAAGAAATATTTTTCTAATGATAAATTACATACATTTATGAAATGTGTTGAAAAGTTTGAACAAGAAAATGAAAAGATATATTTCTAGTGATAATCTACCGGTAGATACATTTATGACATGTGTTGAAAAGATTGAAAAAGAAAATTAACAAATATATTTTTAATGGTAAACTACCGGTAGATACATTTATGAGATGTGTTGAAAAGTTTGAAAATAAAAAAAATATATTTCTAATGATTTGACAATCAATTTATGAGATGTGTTGAAACGTTTGAAAAAGACAATTAAAAAATATATTTCTAGTGATAAACTATATTCATTTATGAAATGTGTTGAAATGTTTGAACAAGAAAATTTAAAAAAATATATTTCTTATGATAAACTATATACATTTATGAAATGTGTTGAAAAGTTTGAAAAAGAAAATGAAAAGATATAATTCTAGTGATAATCTACCGGTAGATACATTTATGAGATGTGTTGAAAAGATTGAAAAAGAAAATGAAAAAAATATATTTCTAATGATAAACTACCGGTAGATACATGTATGAGAAGTGTTGAAAAGTTTGAAAAAGAAAATAAAAAAATATATTTCTAATGATAAACTACTGGTAGATACATTTCTGAGATGTGTTGAAAAGTTTGAACAAGAAAATTAAAAAAATATATTTCTAATGATAAACTATATTCATTTATGAAATGTGTTGAAAAGTTTGAACAAGAAAATTAAAAAAAAATATTTCTAATGATAAACTATATACATTTATGAAATGTGTTGAAAAGTTTGAAAAAGAAAGTGAAAAGATATATTTCTAGTGATAATCTACCGGTAGATACATTTATGAAATGTGTTGAAAAGTTTCAAAATGAAAAAAATATATTTCTAATGATAAACTAGATACATTTATGAAATATGTTGAAAAGTTTGAAAAAGAAAATTTAAAAAATATATTTCTAATGATAAACTATATACATTCATGAAATGTGTTGAAAAGTTTGAGAAAGAAAATGAAAAAATATATTTCTAATGATAAACTACCGGTAGATACATTTATGAGATGTGTTGAAAAGTTTGAAAAAGAAAATAAAAAATATATTTCTAATGATAAACTAGATACATTGCTGAAATGTGTTGAAAAGTTTCAAAATCAAAGAAATATTTTTCTAATGATAAATTACATACATTTATGAAATGTGTTGAAAAATTTGAACAAGAAAATTAAAAAAAAATATTTCTAATGATAAACTATATACATTTATGAAATGTGTTGAAAAGTTTGAAAAAGAAAATGAAAAGATATATTTCTAATGATAAACTACCTGGTAGATACATTTATGAGAAGTGTTGAAAAGTTTGAAAAAGAAAATAAAAAAATATATTTCTAATGATAAACTAGATACATTTATGAGATGTGTTGAAAAGTTTGAAAAAGAAAATAAAAAAATATATTTCTAATGATAAACTACCAGTAGATACATTTATGAGATGTGTTGAAAAGTTTGAAAAAGAAATTTAAAAAATATATTTCTACTAATTTGACCTCTATTTACTTTTTTATTCTCTTATAAAATGGATTTAAACGAATTAAAACTTTTAAGTGAAATGACTCCTGAAAATATGAATAATGCATATACAACAAATATGATTATTAAATTGATAGATTGCGAAATGAATATATCAGGGAAAGAATAGGTATAATATCTTGTACAGATTACATAGAGAGAGAACAGATCAAGTGGTTTGGCCACATTATGAGAATGCATCATGAAAAGTTGCCCTTACAAATCATATAACCAAATGAGATCAGGGTACAAGGCCAGAGGAAGACCATGGAAAAGATGGATAGAAAACATCAGGGACATCCTGAACAGACACGGTCATAGCACAGCCGAGGCCACACATCTGGCTTTAGAACGCAAGCTCGAGCTCCAATCACCCCTACGCTTAACTGCAAGAGTGGATCACAAACCACCTAGGGAAAGACAATAGACAATAGATAGATTATTAAATTTATGAATATTAAAACCGAACAACCTAATTTATCACAAGATCAGATTTGTAGTAAATTAGGTATTTCTTCTTCTACAATAAAAAAAAAGAATAAGACAAGATTTAAATGTAAAATTTCCATATAAATATGATATTCCTTTTAAAAAGTAACAAGAATAAAAAAATATTGAAATTAGTAATAAAGAAACATTAAAAATAAATAAAGAAACAAGGAAATTAAAAGTTACAAAAATAAAAGAGAAAATTGGTAATGGAAGGGATAATAATAAATTATTTAATGTTAATAAAGCAATAGAAGTGTAAATAATTTATTGTTATATTTGATGTTGAGAATTTCATTCTCTAAAAATGGAAGAACTAAAATTATTTGTTAAAAAAAATAAAAGTGATGAAAGTAAAGAACAAATAAAAAAAAACTTGAAAAACAAAATTATAAAACAAAAGATTATTTATTAAAACAATATATTGTAAAAAAATACAATTAATAAAGAAGTTTTAAAAATAGTTGGTGAACAAATGATTGAGTATGAAGAAGAATTAGAAGAAAAACAATGTTTAATGAATGAATATGAAACAATAATTGGTGGTGATAAATTAATGAAATAATTCAGAAATATAATAAAAAATATATCAAACAAATTGATCCTAGTAAAGTTACTTATAAAGATAAGAGTGCGTAAAAGATTATTATATAAATTAAACAACAAAATAAAAGAATTAGAAAAGTAGAAATAATAGTATAAATAATTACTGATAAAATATATATTTTAAATTCATATTTTAAAATTATGATTTATTAATTTTATCTATTTCTTCACATATTTTTACCACCTGTGTGTTGTTGGGGCCCGAAAGGGGAGAAAAGAATAGCAACACCGTGTACCTTTCATGCATGTCATACGAGGTGACTAAGGAGGTTATAGGATGGAGTTGGCTGTCCCATTAAATAGGGTCAGTGACCCAAAGCCATGCTGAAGTTGGATGTATCAGGCCGAAAGGTGCAGATATCGCAGCTTTGCTGTAAACCATGACGCAACACATTCCATTCTCCGGACTACATCCTGCTAATCTGAAGGAGTTTGAGAACGAATGCAGAAGAAGAAGAAATGTACAGATGAAATGAGAATGGGGGTCATTCACAAGTAGAAATTCTCATTATATTGGCATGGCTTCTATTGTTTCTTCATTGTTCATTCTCAAACTCCCACTGGAACTATCTTGTTGCAGGACAATGATCCATCCTACTAGGTTACATAATTTCTCAAACTCCCACTGGAACTCTCTTGTTGCAGGACAATGATCCATCCTACTAGGTTACATAATTTCTCAAACTCCCACTGGAACTCTCTTGTTGCAGGACAATGATCCTACAAGATTTCAAGTAGGATGTAGTCCAGAGAATGGAAATGCATTGTGTTTTGGATTTATTTGCACTAATGGCCTAATACATCGGACTTTGACTGTATTGCTAGTTTACTGTTGCATAATGGTTAGTCTGATTTGCAAATAGTGCGACCTTCAAACCTTCCACATTCAGGAACCATTGTCATTAAGTTAGCACAGACTTGAAACACTGTGTTCCTGTGTGACTGCACAACAAAGGTGATCCTTAGGATTTAACTCAACAGTTGTGAAATATGATATTGTTTACAATAAATCTAAGAAGTATTTACATGAATGATACTGTCCACAGATATTTGGGAAGGAAACGTTTACGCAAAGACTTAGAGACAATGGTAGAGGGCAGCGATCGGTTGGCGTGGCCACACTATTCCTATTGGACAATCAGTTACATATTGTCTATCCGGGGTGCACGAAAACTGCTAGATCAGAAACCTTTGTCAAAGATGGTGCCTGTGGATGAGTACCTTCCAATCATGTTTGATAGGCATCCAGAGTGAGTACTTGTTTAATTGTCAGCTAAAAGACATAGTATCTTAGTGTTAACGGTGATGTTGAGTTCTTGTTTAATTGAGAGCTAAAAACAAATTATGCCTTAGTGTTAAAGGTGGTAAGATAAATTATAACACCCACCATCCAGTGGGGTGGAACAAGGTATTAAGTTAGAGCTTGGAATCACGTGTGCTGTGGGGTTCTGGGAAGGATGTATAGAATAATATTGTGACGGGCTTGTATGACAACTGACTTTCTTGAACTTCTAGTTAATGGCAAAGAATAGGGCCAGTGTCTTATTTTCAAGCATGTTGTTGAAGGCGACTAAGTACAGTTGGGGCACAGTAGAGGCGACTAAGTACAGTTGGGGCACAGTAGAGGCGACTAAGTACAGTTGGGGTACAGTAGAGGCGACTAAGTACAGTTGGGGTACAGTAGAGGCGACTAAGTACAGTTGGGGTACAGTAGAGGCGACTAAGTACAGTTGGGGTACAGTAGAGGTGACTAAATACAGTTGAGGTACAGTAGAGGCGACTAAGTACAGTTGAGGTACAGTAGACTGACAAGTTGTCACCTGCGGAAAAATCGTTGTCACATATTGTTACAATTTTGTCTTCCAACAAATCAACCCCCATGGATGATGAAGAGATGCCGGCCAGGAAATTGCACCTTTTGTGGCAGACTCTAATGTGACTGAGACTGTGTGACGGGGACTATGTGACGGAGAATGTTAGTTGTGTCATCACTACTGATGGGTCAATAGATCTGACATAAGAATGACAACATAGTTGGCCCAGATTTGTGTGGTGTGCTCCTGGCTCCTGGAATGCCTGCCTTTGGGGACTAAACATGCATTCAGAAACCTCCATGATGCAACAATGCCTTTGAGACAACCTTATAGAGTCTAGGTTACACAAGAGCCTCAGTTACACAACTGAGAAGAAGCTGTGCTATTGTCAGAAAGGCTATGGGCTATCAAATATAGCTCATATATATATAGCTATATAGCTACCACCTCAAAACTAAAGGGATTCTTCTTCTTCGTTCATTCTCAAACTCCTGCAGATTAGCAGGTTGTAGTCCGGAGAACGGAATGCGTTGTGTCATGGTTTACATCATTGCTGTGATATATGCACCTTTCGGCCGCCTGACACATCTGACTTCAGCATTACTAAAGGGATTATTTCATAATCATCATTATAATACTGTGACTTGCAATGTATGTTGTAAGAGGCAGCTAAGGAGGGCTTGGAGTGTGGTTGGTTACTCCATTTCATAGAAAGACACACAAAAATAGTAGCATACCATGTATAAACTAATTCGATTATAAACCGAGCACATGATTTTAATGTCTGAAATTTGACACAAGTCTAGAATCCATTTATAGGCAGAGGTGTAGAATTCCATTATTATAATAATGAAGGGGCAAGTGCCACATGGTTTGCATCTGTGGGTATCACCAACTAGACAAACCATTAATGCAAAAGAAAGTCTTAGTAGATGACATGCCGTTATATTGAGGTTCTCTTATAGAAGCTTCATGGCACATCATATATACAATTATGCTTTTATTTTATTGTTGCAATGTATTTTATGCTTTATTTGTATATATGTATGCACCTTCTGTGGTTGGGATAAAGCCAGAGATGTACTGTGCAGCACTGGGGAGGGGAGGAGGAAGCTGACAGCACTATATGTTGCCTATGCTGAGGCCCATCATAGAGGCGCAATGACTTAGGAAGTGACAATCATTTTGACTTGAACATTTGGTTGCATGCCTGAAGCAATAGAGAAGTCTGACATAACCAGTAGTCAATTGGTGGCTGGGAATGAACATAGTGAACCCTACCTTAGCTCCAGTGATTTGAGCATTACTTAGGTAGAAAACTCACAAACCAAATTAGACAATTACCAATTTATTATAATTATATTTTTTTTTTCATCGCATTTATTGTTTTTCATGCCATGTGCATCTTCGCTTGCGAAGGAGGAACATCATCAGGTATCCTCTGGCTCTAACCGGGTTGGACCAAAAATCCACAGACCTCCCATCAATATAATGCTAGCACAACAAATATTATTTACAGACAAGCAGATACAAGATCGTCATAAAACAAAGTCTTCGCTTAACATCCTACAACTGAACATGGTATAGGAAACTCTTCTTCTTCAGCGTTCATTCTCAAACT
The DNA here is from genome assembly GCA_034231615.1 of Meghimatium bilineatum. Taxonomy (NCBI): domain Eukaryota; kingdom Metazoa; phylum Mollusca; class Gastropoda; order Stylommatophora; family Philomycidae; genus Meghimatium; species Meghimatium bilineatum. The sequence goes on along the minus strand of CM067321.1, from coordinate 62,349,780 downwards.
CCCGCCAGATCTCTCTTGTAGCAGGACATATGTTTGCCAAATGTTGCATGAGTTTTGGCTAAATGTTGTTATGTATTTGGTTAAATAATAATGGAGGGCAGAGCACCAGGGCAGAGGAGGAAAGGCAGACCAAGAAGATGATGGACTGACAACATTAAATATAACATGAATATGTCATTGGAGAATGCAAGCCGCATCGCCCACGACAGAGAATGGTTCAGGGAGTTCATTAGAAAGACAACGTTCTGGAAAGAATATGTCACTGACAGTGTGACTAAATTTTGTATGTGTTTGACCAAATGTTGTATGTGTTTGACCAAATGTTGTATATGTTTGACCAAATGTTGTATGTGTTTGACCAAATGTTGTATGTGTTTGACCAAATGTTGTATGTGTTTGACCAAATGTTGTATGTGTTTGACCAAATGTTGTATGTGTTTGACCAAATGTATGTGTTTGACCAAATTTTCTATGTGTTTGACCAAATTTTCTATGTGTTTGACCAAATTTTCTATGTGTTTTACCAAATGTTGTATGTGTTTGACCAAATTTTGTATATTTGACCAAATGTTGTATGTGTTTGACCAAATGTTGTATGTGTTTGACCAAATGTTGTAGATATCAAAGCCAAATGGTAAACTATGATGTAACATATTATCTTATCCGGACTACATCCTGTTCAGTCCTTTACAATGCCAAAGTCATATGTGTTGGGCCATTGAGGCAAATAAAACTGTGACAAAACATTTGCGTTCTCTGGTGTATGTCCTGCTGGAAATCTAGTACGAACATCCTGCTACAGGAAAGATCTTATGGGAGTATGGCAACGAGCGTAAAGAAAAGAGAAATAATATAGCCTGACATGCATGGTGTAAGAGGCAACTAAAGAGAGGAGGCAAGGTGTCTACCCTGTGTTGAATTCAAAAGTCAAGCAAAAAATAGAAACAATCTGACCCGACATGCATGATGTAAGAGGCAGTTAAGTTGGAATTGACTGTGTCAACTCATAGGTTAAAGTGACCCACAAACAGTGCTTATTCTATATTTTCATGTTTATGTAATTATTGCTTATTATAAATTTGTGCTTATAAATTTTGGCTTATTATTAATTTTTACTTTTTAATAGTTTACTTATTATAAATTGTTTGCTTATTATAAATTGTTCCTTGTTATGAATTGTTGCTTATAAATTTTTGCAGAACAATACGGGATCACGGGTTCATGTATATACTATCAATTAGCGGGATTTTAAACAAACTTACAAATATTTCATATGATCAATATTTGTGTTCTTTGGTTCACACACATTTAGCGAGCTCAATGAAATTACATCATTTACAGATCTTGTCACTGTAATTCAAAATAGCTAATAGTAGTTACGCGCGGAGATTAAAACTAGCAACGATTTAATGGTTTTTGTATTTTCAAGATATGAGGTACTGTTAGAATTTAGATGTTGTGTTAGGGGGGGGGGGATTAGACTCAGTGTTAGGACTAATTCTAACGCAAACCCCCTTTCTGATTTAATCAATTCAAGTTGTTAACTACATTGAAAGGGAGTTAATGATTTCTGCTTACTCTTTGTTTATGTATTACCTCTCTCGCCGAAGACGGATGTGTCTGGCCATTGGCGCAAATAAAATTGTGACACAACGCATTTCCATTCTCTGAACTGGAAATCTAGTAGGACTATGGTCCTGCTACAAAGAAGATCCAACGAGAGTTTTAGAATGAACGCTGAAGAAGAAGTATTACCTCCCATGCGAATATTTGAGCGACAATTATTGGGCAGGTTTTACATATATAAATATGCCAAGACAATAAATGGGGGAGTATTTAATTGGAGGGTTGTATGAGTGGAAACATGATTGGGTTTGAATTCAGGGTATTATTTTGTTTCGGATAGTGAATTTGATTGTCACAATAGAAGTTAAATGTCATAGTATGACACTGTGCGCATTTCCCGTTTGCAAGTACTCTTCATGACTGCAACAATTTTACTGCGTCTTTGTCAGTCAAAGGCAAATTCAACATACATACGGCAGCCATTTTACTAAAGATATGTAGTGGAAGAGTGACGTAACGGAAGTGTGAATGGCATTACCAAGTTCTAAAAAATACGACAGGAGCGCATTTTTAAAAAAAAGTGTAAGCAGGAAATGCTAGATGTACACTTGATCCTGTATTGTTCCATTTTTGCTTATAAATTGTTACTTGTAAATTGTTACTTATTATAAATTGTTACTTATAAATTTAGCGTATTATAAGTTGTTACTTGTAATTTTTTTTTTAAATTATAAATTATCTTTTAGAGAACAGTGGAAACAACATTTTTCTCCACGGGACCTAGTTGGCCTATCAGCGGAGCCTTACCTTCTATATCCAACACATTACACTGGAGAACCATATTACATCTCTGACACTGAAGATTCAATCATCATTGACAAGGGTCATGCTCGTAAAGGTGCTGCAGACAGTGAACTGCTGGTAGACACAAACATAGCAAGACCTGATGAGACAGAAACACAGATTGACGGTGTTATAAAGCTGGAAGGGCCAGTTGTCAAGGATGAGTTTTAATCAAGTATGGGAATAGTTAATTAATCGCTGTGTAATTATGAGAATAGGCATATAGATGAACTCTATTACTAAGCTGGAACTTAGCTCGCTAAATTAGATATGGGTTTTGTAGCAAGACAGTTAGATCTCCTTATCTACAAGTAATCAATCAAGTGCCATGCCAATTGGTGTAGGTAATCATGCTTCTCCACAACTTTCTGCCTCTTGTGTTGTTAAGTAATTCAATTGATGACTTCATTTTGTACCACACTGACAACCCATCCAGAAATTTATCTCTTTGTCTTCCTCTGTCTCTTCTCCCCTTGATCTTTCCAGTTGTTATTAAATGTTGAAGTTTTACTTTTCTCATCGCACGTCTAAGACCATCGGAAAACACATATGAAGTAGCAACAAAAATAATTTTTAAATTTTGGGACCGCCACAACATGAAGAACTATTAAAGGGTTGGGGGATTAGGAAGGCTGAAGGATAGAGGGATTACACTGCATGGAGTTTATTATCTGAATCCTGTATTACTTGTGTGTTTTATTTTCTGTGTTTTTTTATCATGAACTATTTGAAATAGATTTATGTTTTCTGTAATATTGTTGATTTTTCTCTTGTTGTTCCAGCTGACCATTTATATTTCTTATTGTGACGTAATGTAGTTGAGTAAAACTACATTAGCTGTCTAGTTTACAGAAAAGCTGCAATATGTATGCATTTTGGCCTGGTATATTTAATTTTATGTCGCAATATTGTTGATATAGACATGCTATTTGTATCTCGAGCATTTTTCTGCGATCAATTATTATACATCCAGTTTGATATTGTTCACGGATGATAATGATGACATAATCCCTTTACCCGTGAGCAAGTAGCTCTTGACACTTGATGATGATAAAATAATCCCTTTAGCTGTGAACAGGTAGCTCTTTACACATGGTGATGATGAAATAATCCCTTTAGCTGTGAACAGGTAGCTCTTTACACATGGTGATGATGAAATAATCCCTTTAGCTGTGAACAGGTAGCTCTTGACACATGATGATGATGCATCCTGTTATCTGTGAGCAGGTAGCTCTTGACACATGATGATGATGATGCATCCCGTTACCTGTGAACAGATAGCTCTTGACACATGATGATGATGCATCCCGTTACCTGTGAGCAGGTAGCTCTTGAAAGTCCATAGCCTTTTTTGACATAAGCACAGGTTCTTCTCAGTTGTGTAACTGAGGTGCCTGCCAGACTCACGTAATGTTGTCTCAAAGGTATGGATGGTTAGGGGGAGTTTATAGATGCATATGTTTTGTCCCCAAAGGGAGGCATTCCACTGTGGCAGTATCTTAGGATTATCACATCCTGCTAGTAGCACAGCACGCACATCTGAGCCAACAATCTCATCATTATTCTGTCAGATTTGTTGACACATCCGCAGTGATGCACATTAAGTATTCCTCTGCCACAACTGGACAATGGTGCAATGTCTGCTGGTCGGTAGCTCTTCAGCATCCATGATCAAAGATTATTTGATAGAAAACAAAAGTAAGAAATTGAAACAAGATGATTTTTTTCACTCAACTTTCCTTAGTAACCTATTACAACATTCCTGGAAAGAAGACAGTATCCTTATTCTTTGTACCCGGAACCAGCAGTTCAGGCCCAAGTTACTATATGGGCGATTGGTCCTGTATAGAATAGTTTGTTTAGGTTGCCATGAGTCTCCCACAGTTTGTTTTGTAGAGATATTCCTGTGGACCAGGATATTGCTCTGTCAACAAATTCTCTGGGTTAATACTGTAGTATATATTCTGGGTAGGTGTTGTTATTCTGCACATGTTGGTTGCAGAGTCGCTAATACTGATTCGGGGTAAGTGTGCTTTTAGATGGCAATGTTCCATTCTCAGTCGAAATACCCTGACTTGTTCCTGTCAGTTGAATTTGTTCATGCTGTCTTACTCGGGGCTGTAGTTTCCATTTAGTTCTCTCCACTAAAGTCTCAGATTATTTTAGCGGAGATGCTACTTCCCTGAAATTTTGAAGTACGTGGGATTGAGGGAGATTATCTGCCATTTTTGACAATTCGTCTTTGCTTTCAGGCATTTTTTAGCATCTAATTATTCTTTATATTTGTACAATATCTTTACTTTTTCTAAATACTCTATTTAGCTGAAAGGGAAAATAGCTGTGTTTGAATTTCTAAACCACCACCCCATACTTCCTTATTTACAGATCTGGTGCTATGCCATTGTTGGAGCTAGTTTTCAAGTAGTAATGTTAAAGTTAACCATAGCATTTATTAAATGCCGTAGGGGTGTAAGATGTTAATGACCTCACATTTCAGTGGCTCTGCTATATGAGGGTGGTAGCCATCTCCTCTCCCTCGCAGTCTTTACTTCCTGGATTAATCAGGTACCCAATTAAGGCTGGGTTGACCCGGGAGCCTTTGTGATTTGAAAAATGTTTCCGCCTCAAACTGGGGAATGAACCCAAGACCACTCATATGCGAAACCAGCCCGCTAACCACTGCCCTACCCAGCTCCCTGTAGTTTTCAAGTACATGTTTTATCCGAAGATTAAGATTGTGAACTTCATCACGTTTTATCCTAGGGTTAAGATTGTGAACTTCAGCCCATGTTTTATCTTAGGGTTTGCTTCTCACGTATATTGTTGACTGGAATTTCTCTGTGTAATGTTGTTCTGTTAGTTTGCAGTACAGCTGAAATATTTGTACTTTCAGCTTGGTATATCCATTTTTCTGCATGTCCCCAATATATATCATTGTCTTCCTCTCACCGGTGTGTTGCCAGGGCACGAAAGGGGAGCAAAGACATCAACTTACCTGCCATGTAGTAAGTGGCAACTAAGGAGGTTTGTGGGTGTTATTGGCATTTCCAACCCATAGGTCAAAGTGACTCTTCTTCTTCAGCGTCCATTCTCAAACTTCTGCTGAATCTCTCTTGTAGCAAGACAATGGTACTACTAGATTTCCAGCAGGACGTAATCCAGAGAAAGGAAATTCATTGTGTCCCCATTTTATTTGCATCAGTGGCCTGACTCAAAAGTAAATCAACCATGCTCAATCTGGATCTTTCAGGTCAAAAGGTACAGATATTGCAGTCATGCTGTAAGCCAAAACAACAGAAACTATTCTCCAGACTACTTCTAGATAACCATCAGTAGTTTTGGGGGCATTCATTCTCAAACTCTCACTTTATCTCTTGTATAGCAGAACACTGGTCTTACTAGATTTCCAGCAGGATGTAATTTAGAGAACACAAATACATTGTGTCGCAATTGTATTTGCGCCAATAAATCCGACTTCGGTGTTAGTAACTAATACATTCATTATTTTTACTACTTTGACTGAACAGTAAATGTCTGTAACTGTATTGATAGTATAGTAAGCAAAGGGTGTGATTTTTCTACACTCGTCCGAATGATGGAGGACAGGTGTATGGAGGGCTTTGAAGGGCTTTTTGTGATAGGGGTGTTGGGAGAGCTTTTTGTGATAGGGTGTTAGGAGGACTTTTTATGATAGGGTGTTAGGAGGGATTTTTGTGATAGGGTTTTTTGGTGTGCTTTTTTTTTCTAACATCGCCAGAGTGGTATCCCTACAACCCTGATAGGTTATGGGTCATTATTATTATACGCCAGACGTACGAAAGAACTGGTTCTCATACTTGTTGTCATAGCCACAGACACACCACAGAGATTTAGAATGAATGCAGATGAAGAACTTTACATCAGCGATGTTGTCATTTGTTTTTGTATTATAAATATGTTTTTTCACTTAATGATTTTTAATATTATGTGATACTAATTGGTGCTAATTAGTCATGTACAGAGCTGCAGATTATGTAATATATTTTCACAAACATATATTTTGATATTAATTGGTGCTATTTAGTCGTGTACAGAGCTGCAGACTAAACAATATATTCATATTTGATATATCAACATTGTAATCATTTAAATATATTTGTACTTCACTAATGAAGATAGAAATCTTTTGAGCAGACATCAAATATTTTTTTATTGTAGGAGTGTACAAACAATTCATTATGATTTTTGGAGCTTTCCCTGAATGCGTGCCTACCAAAATATTTTTATTATTTCTCTTGGTTATGTTTGTCAGATAATGGGTATTTATTAGCCAAAATGCTAACCCTAACTCATACAACTCTCCTAACCACTCATATGATCATCTTAAATAAATAAATATTTAAGTTAATAAACATAGATAAACAAATGTATAAACATAATCAGGGAAATAATCAAAATACAATTTTATTGGGTAGGCACGCATTCGGGGACAGATCCTGATTGTTTCTAAAATAAATCCTCAATGTTTCATCTTCAGCATTTTTTTAATCAAACTTCCACTGGATCTCTCTTGTAGCAGGACAATGGATGGTCCTAGATTTTATCTCTCTTGTAGCAGGACAATGGATGGTCCTAGATTTTATCTCTCTTGTGGCAGGACAATGGATGGTCCTAGATTTTATCTCTCTTGTAGCAGGACAATGGATGGTCCTAGATTTTATCTCTCTTGTAGCAGGACAATGGTCCTAGATTTTATCTCTCTTGTAGCAGGACAATGGATGGTCCTAGATTTTATATCTCTTGTAGCAGGACAATGGTCCTAGATTTTATATCTCTTGTAGCAGGACAATGGTCCTAGATTTTCAACAGGATGTAGTCTAGAGAATGGAAATGCGTTGTGCCAAGTGTTTTATTTGTACCAATGGCCCAACACATTTGTCTCAGTGCTCTATATTATATTATCCATGTACTAAGGGAAATTTTCAGCAAATTGTGTGGTTTCCTGATGATTTATCTCTACAAATTTTGCCGTGTCAAATATTTGCTTTATAACAGTAATTAACAGACTGCCAATCTACATACTTTGAAAGTTTATGAATGACCAGTGTTGCCGTGTGATTTGTATCTTTAGTTTCTTCCACCCTCTTGGATATCACAGGGATCTCTTCCCTGCACATGATAGTGCTGGTGGTAATGACAGAACAGTTCGACTTGCTTAAAACGTGTCGAGTCTGTGAATGATCTTTATGAAGGGAAATTGAAGTGTAAAATAATGACTTTGTAACAGGACTTTAAAAAAAGTCCCACCAAAGATGGATGTGTCGAGCCATTGCGGAAAAATAACGGCGACATAATTTATTTCCATTTTCTGGACTACACCCTGCTGGAAATATAAGACTATTGTCCTGCTAAAAGAGAGAACCAGCGGGAGTTTGAGAATGAACGCTGAAGAGGATGAAGTAAAGAATGTGTACATGCATTGAGAGATTATAAATGGCTGATGCTGCTGTGAGTCATTGATATCTCCAGTTTCTTCCAACCTCTTGGGTAGGGTATCTCATGGATATACTTCTCTGGACATGATAAGCTCTTCCATCCTTTTGGGTATCTCATGGATATACTTCCCCAGACATGATAAGCTCATCCATCCCCCTGGGTATCTCATTGATACACTTCCTCGGTCGTGAGGGCATTTGATGGCTTGTCACATTCTATAGAAAGTCATATTGGCTCAGAAGTCATACTGAAGTGGGATGAAAATATCAGATGTACCTTTAGATGTACGCAGGTGGCTTTAGATGTACGCAGGTAGCTTTAGATGTATGCAGGTAGCTTTAGATGTACGCAGGTAGCTTTAGATGTACGCAGGTAGCTTTCGACAGTCCTTCTAGAAAAACCACATGTCCTCATCGGTTGAGTAACTGAGGTGATACACAAATTCACATAAGATTTACTGTTTCTTCTTCTTCAGCATTTATTCTCAAACTCCCATTGGATCTCTCTTATAGCAGGACAATGGTTAAACTATATTTCCAGCAGGATGTAGTCCAGAAAATGGAAATATGTTGTGTACCCGTTTTATTTGCACCAATGGCCCGACACATCCATCCTCTGCAGTATTTGCCATTTCAAAATTTATGGTTGTCTTAGGGAGTTTTATGGATACATGTTTAGTCCCTGAATGGAGACATTCCAGTGTGGCAATATCCATGTATCATCACATCGTTCTAGGATGGCAGAATTATATGTCTGGGCCAACTAGTTCATCCATTCTTCTATCAGATCTGTTGACCCATCTGCAGTGATGCCACCTAGTCTTCCCTGCCATGTGGGATTGTACCACCTAGTCTTCCCCGCCATGTGGGATTGTACCACCTAGTCTTCCCCGCCATGTGGGATTGTACCACCTAGTCTTCCCCGCCATGTAGGATTGTACCACCTAGTCTTCCCCGCCATGTGGGATTGTACCACCTAGTCTTCCCCGCCATGTGGGATTGTACCACCTAGTCTTCCCCGCCATGTGGGATTGTACCACCTAGTCTTCCCCGCCATGTGGGATTGTACCACCTAGTCTTCCCCGCCATGTGGGATTGTACCACCTAGTCTTCCCCGCCATGTGGGATTGTACCACCTAGTCTCCCCGCCATGTGGGATTGTACCACCTAGTCTTCCCCGCCATGTGGGATTGTACCACCTAGTGTTCCCTGCCATGTGGGATTGTACCACCTAGTCTTCCCCGCCATGTGGGATTGTACCACCTAGTCTTCCCCGCCATGTGGGATTGTACCACCTAGTCTTCCCCGCCATGTGGGATTGTACCACCTAGTCTTCCCCGCCATGTGGGTTGTACTACCTAGTCTTCCCCGCCATGTGGGATTGTACCACTTTGTCTTCCCCTCCATGTGGGATTGTACCACCTAGTCTTCCCCGCCATGTGCGATTGTACCACCTAGTCTTCCCTGCCATGTGGGATTGTGCCACCTAATCTTCCCCGCCATGTGGGATTGTGCCACAAAGGTGCAATGTTTACTGCATCTCTTCATCATCTATGATGATTTTTCACAGGTTGTCATCCTCGAGACAAGACATGCAGCAGCAATGATGATTTTTAACAGGTTATCATCCTTGAGACAAGACATGCAGCAACAATGATGATTTTTCATAGGTTATCATCCTCGAGACAAGACATGCAGCAGCAATGATGATTTTTCACATGTCATCCCATCCCCCCAACTTTCTTGTCATCTCTCTATGACATGCCTGAAAAGAAGAGTTCCTATTTTGTGTTCCTTGGGCTAGAAGTCTAGGCCAGGGTTATCACACAAATAAAACCATGAAGGAGTATGAGGTTGCCTAGATTCTTCCTGTGCCGGGTGGTGAAGTTTTGCTTTCATCTCCTGAAGGGTGTTTCTCGTGGCATTTTTTAAGGGAAGTTTTCCAGGACTTTTTCAAGTCCCAGATGAATCGTTTACTCTTCATCAGCTGTTATTCTCAAACTCCCACTGGATCTCTCTTGTAGAAGGACAATGGTCCTACCAGATTTGCAGCAGGATGTAGTCAATCATCGGCTGTGTCCCAGATGAGCGTGGTAATGTGTCATTAGCTAGACAGTATTCTACTCCAGCAGAAATCTCAACAGTTCAAGCATGGATCATATAGACATAGATCTCAGCATGGAGATACTGGTCTCAACAGACTTCATCACAGTGAACACCAATGTTTTCTCTTGATACCAAAAGAGGAGCAAAGAATAGCAACACTACCTTCCATGCCTGTCATAAGATTCAACTATGGAGGTCATGGGGTGAAGTTGGCTTTTCCATTCCATATAGGGTCAAAGTAACTCAGAAGCCATGCTGAAGTCAGATGTGTCAAGCCAAAAGAAGCAGAAATCGGATCAAAACTACAAACCATGACACAATGCATTCTATATTTCAGACTTCATCCTGCTTATCTGCAGAAATTTGATAACAAATGCAGAAGTTGACTCTTATGACATGCATAGAAGGTAAAAAGTGTTGCTATTCTTTGTTCCCATTTTGGGCCACAACAACAGTGTGGTGGATCGTTCAGACACAGATCTTCTTCGTTCTTTCTCAAACTCCTGCAGATTAGCAGAATGTAGCCCAGAGAAGTGAGTGCGTTGTGTCATGGTTTCCAGCAATGCTGCAATATCTGCTTTTTGGCCTGACACATCCAGCTTTAGCATGGTTTTGGGCCATGCTGACCCTATATTGGATGGGACAGCCAACTCCATCCCATAACCTCCTTAGTCGACCCATGACATGCATAGAATATAAACAGTGGTGCTATTCTTTGCTCCAATTTCGGGCCACAATAGCACACCACATGTGCAATGGATCGTTCGGACACTGGTCTTAAGCAGAATTCATCGCTGCGAAGATTATGAAGTGGAGGTAAACAAGCCAAAGTTCAGCACCGTAACCACTTATTATGACAAACGTATGTAGGTAACATTGTTACTATTCTCTGCTCCTCTTTTGTATGTCCTTGTAACATATAGGTGTGTGAATCTCATTCATAATCACATGTATATTAGTTTCCAAACGATATATTTATATCTACCGCTATATGCCATTAAATACTTTTTATTTTGTAAACTCATGTTGCACAATATAATCTGCATGCATTTTTTGTGTCACAATGAAATGTATATCATTATTCTATGCTTTATTTTGGTAATTCAGAATGTTATATTGAAAAAAATTTTGGTAATTCAGAAAGTTATATTGAAAATTTTTTGGTAATTCAGAAAGTTTAATTGAAAATTTTTTTGGTAATTCAGAAAGTTATATTGAAAATTTTTTTGGTAATTCAGAATGGTATATTGAAAAAAATGTGTGTAATTCAGAATGTTATATTGAAAATTTTTTGGGTAATTTGGAATGTTATATTGAAAAAACTTTTGGTAATTCAGAATGTTATATTGACAAAAATTTTGGTAATTCAGAATGTTATATTGACAAAACTTTTGGTAATTCAGAATGTTATATTGACAAAAATTTTGGTAATTCAGAATGTTATATTGACAAAACTTTTGGTAATTCAGAATGTTATATTGACAAAACTTTTGGTAATTCAGAATGTTATATTGAAAACATTTTGGTAATTCAGAATGTTATATAAACAAAAATTTTGGTAATTCAGAATGTTATATTGACAAAAATTTTGGTAATTCAGAATGTTATATTGACAAAACTTTTGGTAATTCAGAATGTTATATTGAAAACATTTTGGTAATTCAGAATGTTATATTGACAAAAATTTTGGTAATTCAGAATGTTATATTGAAAACATTTTGGTAATTCAGAATGTTATATTGAAGATTATAGGGGTACCGGATTGATAGCATCAACACACAGAGTCAGGATTATATTTTGAGCAAGTATTTTCTCTGTTTCGAATGAAACATTTCCCACCAAAGGCGGATGTGTTGGGCCATTGGCGCAAATAAACCGGCAACACAACGCATTTCCATTCTCTGGACTACATAACTGGAAATATTGTAGGATCATTGTCCTGTTACAAGAGAAATCCAGTGGGAATTTGAGAATGAACGCTGAAGAAGAAGAAGAATGAAACATTTGAATATAGCTTCTATTTTGAGCAAATATTTTCTCTGTTTAGAATGAAACATTTGAATATAGCTGATATTTTGAGCAAATATTTTCTCTGTTTCGAATATTATGTTTATACTTTATTAATAAACAGTTTTCTAATAACATTTGTTATTTGTTTTTCAACTGTGTGTTGCTGGGGGCCTGAAATAGCAGCACAGAATAGAAACACTGTTTACCATTCCATGCGGGATGTAAGAGGCTGTTATGGAGGTTATGGGGTGAAGTTGACTGTCTCATCCCATATAGGGTCAAAGTGATCCAAGCCATGCTGAGGTCAGATGTCGCAGACCGAAAGGAGCATATATCCATTCTCTAGGCTACATTCTGCTAATCTGCAGGAGTTTGAGAAAAATGCAGAAGAAGAAGTACTTGCTTATATCATTTTATTGGCAGGCAATGCAGCAATAGACAGCACAATACTGAGAAGAGATGAAGCAGACTTGATCAAGGCAGTAATAAATTCATTTCAAGATGAAGATGATGTCAATGAGGCTGAGAACGTACACATACAGAGAATGTCAGTAATGGAAGTATCTAGAGGGGAGGGAAGGAAAAGTAAATTTTTTGGAAAGTCCCAAAGGTCACACAAGCAAGACCTGACTGGGACTCTGAGTCTACATACACTGGGATGGCTGCTGGAACGGAGAGTGGAGCACTTATGGAAGTGCCCCACGTGCTGTGATGCTAGATTCTAATCAAGAATCTGGAGACTGCCTTTTTGTATGCCTCATATATGTTTGTTTTTGTTGACTCATTTATTTCTGTAATCCATTGTTTGCAAAGGTTTGCCCCTGATTTGTTTCCATCTTGTCGGTATAGTAATGCTTTTTTGAGGGGGCCCTGTCTGATGGTAGTCTGGAAGCATGTGAGAACCTCTTAATCTATTGTCTTCTGGTGTAATCGTGAATTGGCATTGTGTTTGTTACTGATGTTGTCATTTCTGATTCTGTAGTTTATTATTACTGTGAGAATTTCACACGGCACAGAAGCACAGACAAACATCATGATAAATGGGCATAAATTTAAGGACGTGAATATTTTCAAATACCTCGGATCCTGCGTATGCAGCGACGGAAAACGCAAAACAGTCTTAAAGATATGCCCCTAAGGCTGGAGAAATATAACTGATATGTCAAGGTTAACTTTAATTTGGAAAAGATAAATCAGTGTTAGTGTGAAAATCTAACTTTGAATCTGACTTATGTTGTTTATTGTGTTGTGTTGGTGTGTAAGCTGAACACTCACTGCAGTCATGGAGAAAGGATACAGACTTTCGAATACAAATGTTACAGACAAATTCTGCACATCTCCTATAGAGAGCATGAGACAAATGTGTCAATCAATCAAGTGCCATGCCGAATGGCATAGGCGATCATGTTTCTCCACGACTCTATCTCTCTTGTGTTGTCAATGAGCTCGGTTTGTGAAATTTTACCGTGCCACAATACTAGTCCATCTAGTGACAAATGTGTACATTAGAAATAAAATAGATTCATACAAGAATCATTACTTTCAATAGTAAAGCAACAAATATACCTACTTGCATGGTTTATAGGTCTGTTGCTTAGGTGGAGGTGGGAGGTGGGTGTTCAACTCCCCTCTTCCACCCTTAGGAAATCATGTTTTTTATTTGCTAGGAATTTAGCCAAAAGTTGGGTGAAATCCCTACTTTAACGATTTTTCACAAAAAATTCATCAGCTTTCTCGTCAAAAAAGTCATCAGTTTTTTCATCAACAAAGTCATCAGCTTTCTCATCAAAAAAATCATCAGCTTTCTCATCAAAAAATCAACTTTCTCATCAAAAAAGTCATCAGCTTTCTCATCAAAAAAGTCATCAGCTTTCTCATCAAAAAAGTGATCAGCTTTCTCATTAAAAAAGTCATCAGCTTTCTCATTAAAAAATCAACTTTCTCATAAAAAGTCATCAGCTTTCTCATAAAAAATCAACTTTCTCATCAAAAACGTCATCAGTTTTTTCATCAAAAAAGTCATCAGTTTTCTCATCAAAAAAGTCATCAGCTTTCACATAAAAAAAGTCATCAGCTTTCTCATCAAAAAAGTAATCAGTTTTCGCAACAAAAAAGGTATCAGCTTTCTCATCAAAAAAGTCATCAGTTTTCGCATCAAAAAAGTTTTCAGCTTTCTCATTTTAAAAAAGTCATCATCTTTCTCATTCAAAAATTCATCAGTTTTCGCATCAAAAAAGTAATCCGTTTTCACATCTAAAAAGTCATCACCTTTCGCATCAAATAAGTCATCAGCTTTCTCATAAAAAAAGTCATCAGTTTTCTCATAAAAAGGAAGGAATTACATTAAAAAATTTAATAATTTATTATTTTATAGGTAAATCCCCTTCCTCAATGAAAACTTGTCTGCGGCTCTGATGGTTTTTTTGGATGTGTGATGATATGATTATTCGTTATAAACTATACTACAGGGAACATTCGAGGTTGGAAGAAGCAGACGAAGACTAAGAAAATCATGGACAGGCAGCATCAAGGGCTGGATAGGTCAAGATATTTTCACACTCATCTGCGTCGCTGAAGAAAGAATTTGCTGGAGAACTCTGGGTGTTGTTTCATCCCATGTGGTACTACTGTGAACCTGGCAGGTTATAGGAGTTTTACCCAACCTTTTCTTTAAACCTTTCCCCACCCTCAATCTTTCAAAAATTCTGATGCCACCCCCCCCCCCCCCAGTCCTACATTTTTTATAGGTCTATTCAAAAAATGACTTATTCCATAAATGAAATCTAATTATAACTTGTTCAGGACACAAGACTTGCGTTTTAGGAAGAAAACACTAGAAAATTATTAAAAGAAAAAAAAAACAGTTAAGTAGGCTAAATTTTCAAAACATATAATGGACAACTAAATCTCAAGAACACAATTTTTTTTAAGTGTCCCCCAAACAATGAAATTCCCCCCCCCCCTTTTCACCTTTGGGGCGTGTGCCACAACACCGGGTTATAGGCTTATAGTATGGTGTGATAGCAGGGAGACGAACATGAGGTAAATGGGAACTGTCGCTGACCTTTCGTGCGAAGACGGTTCCTCATCTGTAATGAATAGGCTATTGTAATGTTAAACTTCTGTCATGTTTACGGGGAAATGTCACTTTATAAAAAAAAAAGGAACATGCCAACTCTGATTAAGAACCTCGAATAAATAGGTCAGACTTAGGCCTGTTCAATCAATCGTCTCATTTTATCCTCACGCTAACCCCCCAACCACAAAAACCCAACGACCGAGAAATACAGGAATACTCAAAAACTATACACTGTAAACTAATAACGATGTACACAGGAGACACAGTCGCGTGACATTTACAGTGTATGAATAAATGTCTCCTTAGTTGATGATTGGTCGATAAGGGATTACAACCTTTTGGTTAAGGTATGTTGACATCATGGACTTAGAATATCATGGCCTGTCAGAAAAACTAATGTGGAAGTGTTGAAAGAGTCAAATGCGAAACGGACTCTAATAAATAATATAAGAAAAAGACAATCTTCATATTTTTGGCCACTTCATGAGACAAGGAGGTTTGGAGAATATAGTCACAACAGGCAAGATTGAAGGCAACAGAGACAGATGGCTACAACGTGAAAATATATTAGTCAGTTTGACAACATGGCACGGCAGGGAAACAACAACGAGCTTGATACATAATACTGGAGACAGGGAGATATGGAGAGCCATGGTCGCCTACGCCAGCCGGCATGGCACCTGATGATGATGTTGATATCGTCTTAGCGTAAATAGGCTTCAATTTCTAGCAAGTGTACTTGCGTTACAGCAAACACACACATCGTTAGGCTGCTTGTTGTTTGGTGAAAGCTCTACTGGCTTCGTGAACTGTTATTCCACGTGATCTGGTGGTAAAAGTCCATTCGAACCACTATTTGTGGATTATTTTGATCGTCTGTGTCTCACGTCATCTGTGTCATGAAAATGTTCGGAGATGAACTCCGTGAACACAGCATTCATTCACAGTCATATGTTTATCAATGAACTCTCTAGTGATTGCAACGATAGTCTTGAAAAGATAATCCATTCTTCACCAAGATCGATGCCTTCTGGTGCACACATCTGTTCAAGATAGATGCCTTCTGGTGTAAACATCTTTTCAACTTCTTGTTTCATCTTCTGTATCCATTCTCAAGCTCCTGCAGATCAGCAGGATATAGTCCAGATAAACGTTGTGCCATAATTGACAGCTTAACTGACAAATCGAACTTCAGCATAGCCTCTAGGTCAATTTGACACTGTGGGGTGAGACCAGTGTTATAAATATGTTATAGGTCATATAAGTAGGGGGAGGGGGGGGGAGTAATTCCCTTTAAAAAGTCATTCGTGTGTTTTCGTGTATCAGATCTTCATGTGATGTTCATTTTGTATAAATCTCTACGGGGTGGGGGGGGAGAGACTTTTTACCCGCATTCTGGCCAAATTTCTAATGCTAAAAGGCATAGACCTATTCTGATTTGCTAAAGGACGGGAAATGGAATATCTCAACCCTACGGGCCTTTATGGGACAACAAACTCCACCTTAAATTCCTCTTAGTTGCTGCTTACGATATGCTTGACAGGTAACAGTTTAGCTCCCCATGCTCCCCTTTCAGACCCGATAACCAAGGACGATTTCTATTGGAAATTAAGTTTATCTAACTATCACTACGTTCAGATTTTTGTTTACTAGAAACAGATTCTTGAAGAGATTCTTTCTTTTTAATTATATCAAAGAACATAGGTCAGCTGTGATGGAAATTTAATTTATTTATTGGATAATCTCCGTGACAGAAGACACATGGCAATCACATAATACTATGAATTAATTAATACTTCTACAGAAAATACTTTATGACCACTAATCTATGTATAAATAAATCAAAGTCTTCACGCTCTACCGCATTTAGGATTACCAAGCGTGTTTATTCGCTTGAACAAAGCGAGACCAAGTGTGTTGATTTGAACACGTAACACATTTCTTGTATTTGTAAACTGTTATAGAAACTGGGACATAGGCAAAACAGGGCGAGATATAAGTCAGTGTTATAAAACCAAGACAATCTTGGTGAGACCTGGACACATCTTTGCACTCAATACATACAATTACAATACATACGTGCCATTAACATAAACAAATGTATATTTCCGCAATTTTAGTAAGCAATGTATCAAGTCAAAATATTTTGAGTTTACATTTTTTTTAAACTCAGCTGACACATGTGGATGTCGTTATATTGTGGAATTGCATTAATGTTGAAAGTAAATTTTCTCTAAAAAATGAAGCGTTTTAAAACTCACAAATTGCAATCCCATTTTTTTCCTTTTTGAATACTAAATTTATTTAGTAACAAAATTATAATTAGATAATTAATATCTTTTAAATTACGAATTAAGAATTATGGCCATTAAAAACTGTAATACTACATTTCTACTTTTTATCAGAATACTTTATTTATTCTTTCCAATAAATAGCAGTATCCAAATGTTAAATCAAAAATACGTTTAAGTGTGAGGGGGGGGGGTAAATACAAATAATACTAAAATTTAAGTAATTCCAAAGTTATTTCATGACAAAAAAGTCGAGTGAAGCACTTTCTAAGCAGCTCTCCTATACCCCCGTAATCCTCTTTCGAGGCGGTATGACATAGCAGGCGCCGACATTCGAAAGCCACTCGGACGCTAAGTATAGCTCACCACTTAGCTGAGCACGTTTATGCTGTTAACATTCCGTACGACCGAAAACTTCACCCCGGTGACTTCGTCCTGTCTTAACATGTCATATGGGGAGGAACCAGCCTAGATCCCAAGCGGTACTGTGACGAGCGAGCTGACTCGACACTGGCTGAACCTTGACCCCGCGGTGGAGTCTAAGACATGTGAACGGACTACTGACACTAGTTCCCATACAAAGTCAAGAGCCAACTTTTGCATGTAAAGTTCCGCGGGGAACTTGAACCTTATACGGACATTATCCCTTAACATCCAAAAGTTTATGTGCCACACTTTTGTTCACCATGTCAACAGTTAGGGAAGAATGTCGTGCATATTGCTTTCAAAAAAACGTTTTTATAAATAGTAGAACGGGGAAGAGTTACATAAAATCACTCAAGATAAATGAGAGTTGTTTATTTAAATTATATTACCACATGATCAGATCAAAATATTTGTGTACTTATGATTTATTAATATATTTGCACATATTAATACATTTCACATGTATTACATCCCCTTAACTGATAGTATCTGCGGGGTTATGACCCTTAATGAATAATAGAAATGTCCACTCTCTATAACCATGCTATCCTAGACAGAGCCTCAAAATTTATTTCACAAAATTATTTTTCCATACAGAGCCTCAGTTTTTATCCCATTGTTCCATTGCAATCTAATTTTTATCTTCTTAAAACTTCAAGTACAAAAAGATCCATGTTTTTATGTTATGAGTTTAATTCAAGTACAATTAGTTTTTGCAAAAACAAAACACATGACATTTGTTTGGACAATCATTCAATCATGACTATTACATTTTTGTTTGTAAATGTTTTGTAAGGTGTCTTTTGCTAGGTCATATCGACTTACTGTACCGTGTCTCTCGTCAAATACAGTCACGTGAACTCATTCTTCTAAATGACTTTACTTGACGTTAATTTGTCATTGGCTGTCGACACAATGTATACAATAGTGACCAATGAAAATCACTGTATTGGTTAAATGATGTGACTTCAGGTGGATTATTTTCAAATAGTCCACACAACTAATTGAGATACACGATTATACAGTATAGTAAACAATGTGTAATGGGAAATTTTTGATACCACACCGATATATTCTGGTCATTTCTATTTGTACTGTGTCGTTCAGCAGACAAGGGTTGCATGCGATCTGTTGCATTCTTTATCTTTATAATAACTAATTAAACCAGTATTCTGGTTTTCACACTTTTCTTTTATTAATATATGATATGCAAGTTGTTTGGGAAAATTAGCGGTATATTGCCCTGAATGATAGATGCACAAAATAACCACCATTTAACACGTATTGTGTTTAGGCAAGTGCCACCAACTCGTTCCGTCAAAAGCACTAGACAACACAAATTGCTTTTAAAAAGTCACACACCATTAGTGTTTTTTTTTAAATCTCGAGAGGGAAACAAATAATAGCAATACTGTTTGCTTTCCATGTATATTTTAAGAAACGACTAAGGAGGTTATATGGTGGAGTTGGCTGCCCCCTCCTATATAAGGTCACAATGATACAGTGCCTTTATAAAGTCGAATGTGTTAGGTCAAAAGCGAAGATCTCGCATCAATGTTGTGAACAATGACAAAACGCTAATTTGCAGGAGTTTGAGAACAAACGCAGACTCAATTATCCAGAGTGAGAACTAAGATGGAAAGCATCTATGTCTTGTTGACAAGATCTCAATTTTCTTTTTATCTCCTGTTACCAGGGTTGATAACATCATCCGTAATATCACCCCCTTAATAATCACTTGTGCTTGTGCTTCTTTCTCTCCCACTTTCATCATCCCTTGCCTCCTATTTCGTCATACGTGTGTTTCTATTCATTGTTAGTCAGCTATAGTTTGTCCTGATGATGGTTTCTTTTTCAAAACTTCGTATGTCTTTGCGTCTATTCGCTAGTATGTCGTGTGTATACATATTGACAACATTTGTATCTAAATCTGTTTTCCTTATATTGCACTGTGTTGCCCCAGCCCTCGTATTTCCAGCCAATGTGTTGTTCCCGGCACTAGAGATTAATTCCTATAGACCAGAAAAAAGCTTGTCATCTTTCCTCAAGGATTACTAGTATAGTATATCTTATGCGTCGCATAATTCTTTTCTCCTTCTTACTCGTTTTCCAGCAGGTCAGATGCTGATATGGATTCCATCAAAGAACTGTTCTGTAGTTAGAAGCTCCAGTGCAGTAGTTAGTGCAGTAGAGCTTTCCGCCAGAATTGTTTCAGATAGCCATCGTTTCTCCCTTGTGATGTGATATAGTGGGCAGTTTTGTAAAAAGAATAGAAGCATTCAAAAACTTATTTTTGTGTCGCAGATCTGGAAGAATCTACGCCATAGTTTCATTTTTGGGTGAAATTATCCCCCTCCCTTCAAATATATAGCCCAAAACGTGGACCTAATTACATTTTGAGAACCACTGATCTTTATCTGCTTTATCTTTTTATGTGTACGTCCTCAAACTCCTGTATGTTATCAGGATGTAATCCGGAGAATGGAATGTGGTATGTCATGATTTACATCGTGGTTGCGATATCTGCGCCTTTCGATCTGACACACCCTATTCAGCATGATTTCTGGATAGCATGATCCTCTATTGAATAGGAGAGCCAAATCAACCCCCCCCCCCCCCCCCACCAAAAAAAAAACCCTTCTTAGTCACATTTTACGATGTGCATGGTAGACAACAATAACAGTACCACTAACTTTGCTTCTTTTTCCACACCACATTGGCAACACTGATCTAAACCACATTCACTGATCTAAACCACATATCACAGTACACACCACGCATTGTTTGTGTTTTGGTTTTTCTTACTAGTCCTAATGTTGACATCTTAAGAGCACTCTAACTTTCGTGAACTGTGTTCACGAGATAGAAATAGGGCTCTGTTTACTGGAAGAAAACTTGACTATTGTGTCTTAGATAGTCACACTGACTAAACATAATGCTTCATTAATAAAATATAATTTAGTCACAGTAAACAGAGAACTTCCCACTTTATAGAAAGTGGTTTTCACTTTATAGAAAGTGGTTTTACGTTTGCAATGAAGGGGAGATAATATGTACAGTTGTGAACATATTTGTTTTAATTAATAATTGTGTCAAAACAAAGTTGAGAAATCTATTCCTGATGTACTTTCACTTTAAACTTGCATTTACGAATTAGTGTGTTCTTTTTTTTAAATTGTATGCATCTGTCTAAAATATTTTTAAAAATTATTATGAAACTCTCACACTTAGGCTGACACATTAAGTGTTTCCTATATACAAAAACGATAAATGTGGATGAGATCCCCTTGTTCTATTAATTTTTAAAATATCATAGGGTTACTGTTTCATTGTTACAGTTACTCTTACTGTAACTCATTGGAGCACCTGCCATCTGATGTTAAAATGGTGCCAAGATACTTGACTTTATCCCCATGATTTAATGTTGAATCATAGATAGTATATATCTTCCTTCATTAGACAAAGGCGTTGGACTTACATCAGCCATGTTCTCAGAATGAACAGCCTAAAAATTCCCCAGCAGTCACTATATTGGGTGCCACCTAGAGTAAGAAGAGGGAGACCTAGAGAAACTCTACGAAGATCCATTAATAGAGAAGGCATGTCAATGAACCTAAACAACACGCAACAATTGAAAGAGCTGGCAACACAGACAGAAATGGAAAGCTATGGTTTCTGCCCTATGCGCCGTCTATGGCCCTGGAGGAACATAACATAACATAGATAGTAATGCTGTATTCTGCCGGTGTGTATTTCTTGAAACAGCCATTACTTCTAGTTTCTTCTTGTTTATACTGAGAGCTTTATTTTCACTTTTTTGTACTACCATGTCTAACAAACTTCAAATTTCTTTTTCTCCCTCTGCAATCAGAACTGTATCGTCAGCATATGTTAGATTATTCAGATTTTGTAACCTCTAGCTGCTATTCCTAGCATGTTTTCTAAGTTTCATATAATATCCTCTGTATACAGGAAGAAAAGATCTGGTTACATTACACATCCTTGTCTGATGCCCATCTCTATCTTTTGAAATTCTCCTACATTGCCGTCAACACTCGACACAGCTGTTTGTTTCCAATACATGTTTCTTACTATCTTTAGATCTTTTCCATCAACATAGCTGTCATCTTATTTTTATATACAGTCATATGTAGTAGAATGTATATGCGTATTCTTATACAACTTCTGATTTATGAAACAACAGAGAATGAACAACGTAAAAACAAACTCAATAAACTGCTTTTCGCTGACGATAAAAACATCATGTATGATGACGAAGAAAAACTGCAAACTCACATCAACTCACTATCAAGAATATGCAATAAATACAACATGCGGATCAACAGACAAAAAGCAGAAACTGTGCAAATAACGAGATCAACAGAGCATTTAAACATTCAAATAGAGAAAACAAAAATAATACAAGTCAAAGAGTTCAAGTACCTATGAAGTATCTTTACAGAAGACGGATGAGTCAATTGAGAGATAGAAACAAGATGTAAAAAAGGCAAATATTGGGATATACCAGATGTCACTTTTGCTATAACACCCAAAAAACAACATGGAAGTAAAGAAACACATAAGTAAGATCATTTTTGTGTCAACATTATGCTACCAATGTCAGACTTGGCAACTAACACCTACACACAAATAAGAGCATCTTTGTACCAACACTATGCTACCAATGTCAGACTTGGTAACTAACACCTACACATAAGAGAAAGATCGAAACATGCGAAATGTCTAAGTAAGACTATTTGAGTCACCAGATTCGACAAGGTGCGCAATTAGAACATCAGACGGATACTAAGTATAACATAGTGCATCAAGTATATAGAGAAACAACCGATAAAATTGTTTGGACGTCTTATGAGGATGAACGGTCCCATTAGAGCGTATAACAAGATTTAACTAATGATAAAAAGCCAAGGGCAGACCAAGGAAAAGATAGACAACATCAAGACCATCCTGAATAAACATGACTACACTACAACCATAGCAACATACCTGGCTCTGGAACACAGACTACATCTTCTATACAAACCTCTACCCTCAGCGGCAAGTGTGGATGTTACGACAATAGACAATTCTTATAAAAACGTCCGCATTAGTAATAATTACTGAAATTTAAACCCCCTCCCTCCATTGTCCAAACTATTTTATCTGTTGTTTCTATATATATTATATGCATGGTGTTTTATCTATTATCTTTCTGATGTTCTAATTGCGCATTTTGTTGAGTCTGGTGATTCCAATGACCTTCTTCAGACATTTCATTTTGCAAGTTTTGATCTTAAATACATCAAAAATCCTGTACACCATACAACATAACTGCAGAATGTTCACAGTGCTCAATAATTACATACTTGGGTTATACATTGTTCACTTTCTCCACCTTGGATTCACTAGACATTTGGGGTGCAAAGGGAACGCATTGCACTAGGCGGACCCAGGGTTAGCAGATAACCAAGACCCCAAATGTACCTCCTCGCGGTGCACCCTGGAAACAGAAATACAGCAGCTCGAGCTGATTCTGGCCAAATCATTTGGGGATCGTGTCCGAGAATGTGGAGGCAGCAGATGGAAAGAGATTTGACTGCATAAGAGACAGACACTATCTCCGACACCACCAGCATCACCACATATAGCGACACTGTCGACATACAGTGAAGCTAGTCAGTCCAGCCCGAACTGCAAATAGAAAGTGAAAAGAACTGCGTGAACTGCAAATAGAAAGTGAAAAGTTTCTAGGAAAGGGGAACTACAAGCTCCTTACAGGCGGAGACCCAGACCCATTCTTGAATGGATGTTAGAATTGGCGTTCGGAAAAGCAAGAAGACCTAACCCAACTCTAATGTCGAGCCTTCCTAAACCAGAAATATGCTCGCGAAGAGAAAGGGTTCCGTACCCGATGGGCTTAGGCAAGAAAGGGACACCGATGGATGTCCTGGCCCAACTCTACTGTCAAGTTTTCCTATACCGGAAGTACACTTGCAGAAAGAAATGGTTCCGTACCCGATGAGCTCAGGCACAAAAGAGGCAACGATTTAGCCCTGGCCCAACTCTACTATCAGGTTTTCCTACACCAAAACTACACTGGCATAGAGAAATGGTTAAGTACCTGATGGGCTCAGGCGATATTGGGACACGGTCGCTCAGCTCGAGAACGCCTTGCTCTCAAACGCGTGGTGTGAGACTCGAACTTGGACAAGGGGTACACGATGTCGGCGAATGACACATCGGCTAAGAAGGCGAAAGAGCCAGGGTCCAACTCTTCTGTTGCGTTCTTCCCCTTAAGGAGCCAGGCTCACGGATGAGAAACGATTCAGTACCCGATGGGCACAGGCACAATACGTCCAATTACACGAGGCAAGTTCATAGACAGTGGAACACCTTGTACGAGTCAGACGAGAGCAAAAATCGTCTTGGCGAAGAGTCACCACATACACTCGTGCCTGAAGTCAGATATGGAGGCTGTCACAGGCTAGGGTAGCCCACCCGAATTGTCAAGGCATGCCAAAATCGGATATGCTAGGCCTACACGGCGCATAACTGTGGCACAACGTAATCACGCTCCCGGCGGAAATCGCACGGATATCCGTGCTGGTTACAATGGTGCGAACGCAAAACAAACAAACAAACAAACTAGACATTTATGGATCACATTTATGGATTTAGAAGAAACAAACAAGTTTCATCTGACATTGGACTATTTAACAATCTCAAAAGCATTAATCTATTGTTTCTTTTGAACCCTGTGCTCGCTTTTATTGCGGCGTTCTTTGCCAGAGAAACTTCTACCATTTATTCATTTTAACACAGGTGGAAGAGTTGTAAGGAATATCATTGTACACATGTGGGAGAGTTGTAAGGAATATAATTTTAACAGTGTGTTGTCTAGTATTATTATGTATAAGAGTTAGTCATGGTCGCTGTAAGTTATTGAGTAATGGATGATACGTTTGGGTTTTCTGTAACGTGATACACATGACAAATTATCACTTTCATTTATTCCAAAGACAGTAAGTGAGAAAAGGAAGCGTGGATGTTAGAGTGTGAGGTCTATGGCACCATCTTTGTCCTTAGGTGGTATGCTAGTCATGTTAAGCACCTACGACTCAAAGTACACAGATTGAGTAAACTGTAGATTATAGGGACATCATATATATTGTTAGTTTCTTTGACATTCCTACAATACGAAAGTTATAAATATATTTCTGAATATATAATATATTCACTGTTTACCAAAATAATCACCATTCTTCAGTTTTTCTTTTTTAAAAATAAATAAAGTATCTTATGGCGAGGTATGCGCCTTTCAGCCACAAAAAAAAAGGTTATGTTTCAGATCATCCAGTCATCATGATTCCAATATTAACATTGTGATGACAAAAACGTATTGAATATATAACTCGGCGGTTATGGTTTTGCAGCACTCCCTGAAATACATACACTCGAATTCATGGTGGCTGGATTACCCAAGGGTGGCTCTATTATTATTTTATGGTTAAAAAAAACTATTATATAACCAAATTGGTGCCCGTGTGTTGCCAGAGGACAGAAGGGGGGGGGGGGGGTAATGAATTGCAACATTATTACCTGCCAATTATGTTGTAAGAGGTGAGTAAGCAGGTCTTGGGCTCGCGTTGGTTGTTTCATCCCCAAAAAGGTCAAAGTAGTAGGATGTATCAGACCGAAAAGCGCAGATATCGCAGCTAAGATATAAGCTATGACACAATGCACTTCGTTCTCCGAACTACATAATACTAATATTCAGGAGTCTGAGAACGAACGCAGAAGAAGAGGAGAGAAATTGGACCATGTACGCGTTTGAAAGAAGTGCGCCTCACCATAAGGTTACTTTAAATAAAATTAATTATAATAATAACATAGTTTGTAGTACAAACAAGAGTTAGGTAATAACGAAACATGAGGATGACAAAACAGAGATTTATTAAATAAACATATTGTGATCAAAATTATTCCTTGATCACACACACACACGCACGCACGCACGCTTGCACGCACGCATATATATATATATATATATATATATATATATATATATATATATATATATATATATATATATATATATGCGTGCGTGCGTGTGTGTGTATGATGACCATTTTTACATTCACATTTGAAAATTCAATTAGAATTATGATCATGTCTAATAGTTCGTAGATGGCTAATGAGCCCTATTCGAGCTGTAAATATCCGTGCACAGTTCGAACATGGAATTACCACTGTAGACGGATTTTGACCTATCCGTGACTTTCTAGTTACTCTCGGCTGTTAGGCTGCAACATTTCTCCTCTTTTCACAAGATGATGCGCTCTTTTTGACCGTAGAGCGCCATATATATATACATACATACATACATACATTAAGTGGTTTTTTTTCTAGGAAAAAAGAAGGATATACGGCGTTTACAGAAGTGGATGGTCAATACATTAACATGAATGGCCACCACCCATTCCCCTACCCCCTCCATTTGGCCGTAATAATTTGCATATTGGGAACTTTGGAAAAAAAAACAAGCTTATGTATGAAATATTTTGAGTAATCATATATTTTCTTATAGTTCTACTGTCATAATATAAAACGGGCGGCGGTGTGGTTTGTTGTGTATTCTCCGTAACGTTAGTTATGAGGTTGCGTTACCTAAAGAGGAAGGGTTCAATCATTTCGTGTTTTGACAGTTTCAGAAGGAGGAGCGAAGAATATTAACACTTTGATCTGCCATGCATGTCATAAGAGACTACTAATAGGTTTGCGGTTAGTGTTGAGTATGCGAACGAGCAACAAAAAGAACCACTCAAGCCTTTCCATATATATATATGGGCCTCACAACCTCCACCCATACAGACATAAACACATTAATATAAAACTTACTGTAGCCAGATTTATCATAAAGGCCATAATTTATACATGCCTTTAGAAAGTTCAATATTTCTGTTTCTTTCCTTGCTTTTGTAATCTGTTGCTGCGTGGTGCCCAAGAAGCAGCCAGGATTCAACACATTTTGTAGGATCAAATTGACAGAGAGTGGGTCAACTATCTTGATAAACATAACTGCTGATATAATCTTAATCAGTAATGACGATTTTAAAGGTGTTGCAATCATGTTCAGCTGTGAGAAATCTCTTGCAAGTTTACTTGAGAAGATCGGAGTGATGTCAAGATTGTGAATTGAAGGTTTGAAAGTATTTTTCCTCCTTTTATTCCAAGATTCTATGCATTATATTTCTGTCGTTCAAACGAAACCGCATTGACAAATGTTTAATTGCTTCTTCGTCATATATTACACAATTGTGTGTTTCTTCAGACCACTGTTTTTCGTCAAACACAAAGGGCTCACTTGAGTAAATCAACTTCTTTATATTCGAGCTGTCGTTGTTTTAGTGAAGTCTCCAAGTTATCATAAAAGGAAACAGGGCATATTAGTTGGTTATCTTTTCTATCTCTTTTGTAAATAAGAATTTCTTGGACTAGAGACTTTGCAGCTTGGGCGGTTTCCTTATAGTACTGTCCGGGATATGATCTCATATCTACAAACAACTGTATAGTGCGTTTAATTGCTTTATTGGCACAATTAAAAGTTATTTTTCGTTTTTGCGATGTCAGGCTCTGTTTAGAGAGCTTTTGAAGTGTATCGCACATCTATCCTAAGTCTAAAATAAACTAAACAATAGTAATCTTCTTCATCAATCCCTCATATGTGCACCTATCTTCTTTTTTTTTTATCTCTGGAATTATCATCTTTAGGATTTCTAAAATGACAAACTAAGTCTTTATAATCCTACTAAACTGCAGATACTGAGCGAAAGTTGGATTCTACCCAACGAATGCTTAATATTCGTTGAATTTTCAACAACTTCGCTTCCAGTGAACTGGCACATACATGGAGTTCGCAATTATTCTTTTGGCGATGCGTGATAAAAACGTATCACTTGTCAATAAATTATTTGAATCTATTAATTCCAGAAACATTCTTACCAGCATCGTGGACAGATAATTCCAGATTATGCTTAGCACAGTGTCAAACAATTAATGATGGACATTTATCTTTTAATAACATTTTTTTCTACGAGAACCCAACATTACCGCTGTACCATCACAAAAAAAACAAAAATTAAACATTCATTCAAGCACTCCTCTGTCAATCCAATAGAATGAAGACATCTAATCAAAGAGGAGAAGATTCCGGCGGATGATATATTCTCTATTTCAGCTAAGTCAATAAATAAATTAACTAGTCTGATCATTTCACAACCTGAAATTATTATATAAAATGAAAACAGATTAAGTGGTTTTTACATGCTTCCAGACTACCATCAGACAGTCTTCCTTGAAAAAAATTACTATACAGGATTGAAGACTGATGGTTACAAATCCAGGAGCTGACCATGCAAACGATGAATTACAGAAATAAATGAGTCAACGAAAATAAACATATGAAGCGCACAAAAAGCCACCCCCAGAGAACTATTCTACCTCTGACGCTGCAATGCACAAAGGGGTATACAACGAAAAGAAAAAAAAAGACTTATATTGTCGATGGTCACGAACAAATACATTTTTTCTGGGCTTTTTGGATTTGTATTTGTATTTGTCTGGTTTAGAGAACATAGTCACAACAGACAAAATTGAAGGCAACAGAGCCACCTCCAGAGAAAATATTAGAAGTTTGACAACCTGGCACGACAAGGAAACAACAACGACTTTGATGCAGCAAGCACCTGATGATGATTTGTCTTCTGAACAAGTTCTTGTCTAAAATATTGAGTGGTAACCTTGGACAGGAAGAAGAGTTCCGGTTGTTGAAATAGCGCGAAGTTTGCCTACTTTCTGTATAATTACTATAATTCCATTTGCATTTGTTTGTTAGATATTCTGCAGTTTCTAAATAAAATTGCATTGCATATCTTCGTTCGCCATGCCCGGGTCAATTGTGCGGTTGTCTTCTGCCACAGAAGTTATTATTGATGCAGATTGTATGAGCAGGCAAGTCTGATAAAAATGTGAAGATTGGCATAAATGTAGGCATTAGGACAAAATTTTCAAAATGGGTGTACAGCATTTTAAATACCACAGTTAGATAGCCCTTGAAAATTGCAATCCAACGATACCTCAACCAAGTCTCTACGTCAATTCTGAAAAAAGTTACGAATTTTTTTCGTATTAATTTTTGCCTCAAGATAATTACATGGAACATATAAGGAAATATAAAATGACAGTTGTCAAAAAGTTGCGGCCCTGCCTTAGAACCGAGCCACTAATTTATGAATATCATAGTTATTTGCATTAAAAAATATGACAAATTATACATTTTCTTGTTCGGGAAGACAAGACGCACCTCTTGATTACATTATCATTATGCTAATTTTCCGACGCAGCAGAGTTAATAAATAATTAACAATTGCGTCTAATTAGCATAATTGCAATTGAATGTATCATATACATTTTTCACATTTTAAAATTATTTAGGATAAAATATATAGCAAACTGTATGTTTTTGTGTTTGTGAAGACAAGACACACCTGTTGATTACATTCTGCTAAGTTTCTGATGCAGCCAGAGTTAATAAATAATTAATAATGGCGTCTAATTTGCATAATCACATTCGTGACATTGTCATATTTAATATATATTTATTAAATTTTTTAATTATTTAGGATAAAAATTATTGCAAACTGTACAATTTTGTGTTTGTGAAGACAAGATGCACCTGTTGTATACATTATGCTAATTTTCTGACGCAGCCAGAATTAATTAATAATTAAAAATGACGTCTAATTAGCATAATTGAAATTGAATGTATCATATACATTTTTCACATTTTTTAATTATTTAGGATAAAAAATATAACAAATTATACATTTTCTTGTTCGGTAAGACAAGACGCACCTGTTTATTACATTGTGTTAATTTTCCGATGCAACCAGAGCCGATTAATAATTAATAATAGTGTCTAATTAGCATAATTAAAATCTCTTCTATGCTTCCCTTTATGGCAACATGCATGTGGCTGGCAATCTGTAACCTCAGCCCTCTTTGTATCTGAAATATAATATTTGATTATTATTATTATTGGCATTTGGTACACATGTACATAAACAATTCTATGTCAAAGGTATGAATAAATTACCAGGTAGGTATGTGCACCAAATTTTCAAAATTTCCTTTTTGTTTTTCCTATTTTAGTGATACCTAATTAGCCCTATATAATTAAATACTTTATTACATTATTCTGTAGATAGGCTTATGTAGAACATTGAGCAAAATTGATAATAAACAACAAGAGACAAAGATATCAAAAAGAGTGAGAACGTTTGGAAGATGCTGAAGTTTACGTTGTCTGCATTGATGATTTGATTTATTAGGCCTACTGAAAGGAGAAAGCATGTCTCAATAAAAAGTGAATTTTACGAAATATTCATGAGAGAATTATAAGAAATTGGACTTCATAAACAATATAAATAATATATATTTATTTTGAAATGTGTTTCTTGTAAAATTATCAACATGAAACAGACCGATGTGACTAAGAAAACACTTCAGTCGTCATGGCGACGGACGCATGATAGTACATAAGTACGCGCACTCGGCATGGTCTTGTACCAATAATTTCAATTATTTTACATATAAATCTTATATTTTTTACTAGTAGCATTTAAAAATGAATTAAAGAAATTAAAAGAGGCAGGAATTGTAGTTGTTAAACGTCAATTTCTTTAAATAAGAGACATTTCAGAATTATCGACGCGCAGTAAAGAATAGAGTTAGACAAGATGGCGGCTGAGGAACGTGTGACCGATCTGCAGTGCGTTTGTTTAAAATTCGATAATAATTACAGGCAACTTCCAAAATTAATGAAATTTTGTATATAAAGAGAAAAATTGTTGTTTCATTTGTTAGACATGGTTACAACATCCTATTTTATTCAAACTAATAAATATACGTGTGCAAAGAGAAAAATCACTTACCTAGACTTATTTAATTGCTTGGTGAAAAATGTACACAGCGCACACCTGTAACTAGATGGACTTTTAGTTTTTAAGGAGATATCAATAAACCAGAGGTGGGCGTGTTCACTGTTCACGCCCACTGTCAATTCAATTGCAATTAGAAAATTCAAGGGAAATAAAGAGAAACCCTTCAATTGTCCCCTGGTGAAATCAGGGGAGGCAAGCCAGAAACTTGGCAGGTAGACATCATCTAGTACCATTTCTGCAACAAAGGTTGGCTGCAACAGATCTCAACATCCCCTGCCTCTTGTTTTGGTGATGCACTCTGCTAGACTGTACCCTGTCCATCTTGTGATGTTATTCTCCCACACGTATCGCGTATCTCATGCAATATGTTTCCGTACACTGCATAGCAAATTAGTTCTTCTTCTTTTTGTTGGTGTGCCAATTAGATTTGTTTGTTTTCGTGGAACTATTATTCTTTGAAACACTAAAGGTTGTCCTCTTGTTTTGCACCGTAAAAGTTTATTAGGGTTGTTGTAAAGCTTCCTTCTAATTAGATGTGTGAGTAATAATTCCTCCTTATTTGTCAATGGTTCTGATATAGGTTTGCTGATAGATTTTTTAAAACTAAAGTCATGTTTCATCATGGGAGAAGTGGCGCTGTCTGATGTTAACTTTCTGAATTCAGAAACTGTACATGTTGTAACTGCAGGATATATGCTAGATATAGCAGAATCGTGTATGTTATTGGGCGTTGAAGGTCTAAAATATGTGGAGGGTGTGCTGGTATAACTACATTGTGGATATGCAGGTGTTGTAAATGTGGAAGGTGTGCTGTTATAGTGAAGATGTGCAAATGCAGGTGTAAATATGGAAGGTGTGCTGGTATAGCTACATTGTGGATATGCAGTTGTTGCAAATGTGGAAAATATTCCATTATTATATTGAAGACAACGGCGAGCTGTGGGTACTGTTAAATTTGTTGGATTGTTATTACTATTGGTGAGTTGTGGAGACAATCTTGCTGTCACTGGCATTAGAATATCTTCCTCTGTTTCTGTAGCAGGAAATAACACAGACACAGATACATCATGATCATTATCAGAATTATCAAAAACTCTCTTTCTTTTTATGCTGCCACAGTTCATACTTTGATGATGACTACACACGGAACATTCTAAAACAGTTAGGTTAGGATTAAACTCCATCCAGATGTGGGCACTGTTAGTAGCTATCAATTTGGCTCGAGCTAGAGATTTACTATCCTTGTTGATTTTGAGTTTATGATTTCACATTACACACTTGACACACAATGTGGTTGAATGTTTTGTTTCACTATCGTCCATGATATCTATCCCATAAATACTAGCCAGGTCACTTTGATATAAGCTACAGGACCGTGGTTTCTTCTGCATCCTTTTATCTTTCTTCGATAATGTTCTTCCTACACAAATTCTGCACAAATCATTCAAAAATCGCATGTGTAGTGAACTGCAGTGATCGATCCTATTTTGAAATAAATTTAAAAATATTATTAACACATTTTCACAAAAGAAACGTATAACATATACTTATTACAATAGTAAATTACTTTTCTGTGTATGTGTAGCATGCAACGAACTTATTCGAATGGTTATGGGGATCCAACCGCGATTGATAATTATCACACAGAACAAGTTCGTAGCGTTAATGCTACACAAAGAATGAATCTTTTACATGATCTAATTGCGCAATGTAACTAATTTCGATCATATTTGCACAAGTAAAATGAGATCTAACTAGATATACATGCTAAACTAGTGTTTGATGGTGGCATAATAGGTTTATTTTGGACTTATATTTGCCGACCAAGAATTGAAAAATTATCATGAAGACAAGTTCGTAGCGTTAATGCTACACAAAGAATGAATCTTTTAACATGATCTAATTGCGCAATGTAACTAATTTTGATCATATTTGCACAAGTAAAATGAGATCTAACTAGATATACATGCTAAACTAGTGTTTGATGGTGGCATAATAGGTTTATTTTGGACTTAATATTTGCCGACAACCAATTGAAAAATTATCATGAAGACACGTTCGTAACGTTAATGCTACACAAAGAACGAATCTTTTACATGATCTAATTGCGCAATGTAACTAATTTCGATCATATTTGCACAAGTAAAATGAGATCTAACTAGATATACATGCTAAACTAGTGTTTGATGGTGGCATAATAGGTTTATTTTGGACTTATATTTGCCGACCAAGAATTGAAAAATTATCATGAAGACAAGTTCGTAGCGTTAATGCTACACAAAGAATGAATCTTTTACATGATCTAATTGCGCAATGTAACTAATTTTGATCATATTTGCACAAGTAAAATGAGATCTAACTAGATATACATGCTAAACTAGTGTTTGATGGTGGCATAATAGGTTTATTTTGGACTTAATATTTGCCGACAACCAATTGAAAAATTATCATGAAGACACGTTCGTAACGTTAATGCTACACAAAGAATGAATCTTTTACATGATCTAATTGCGCAATATAACTAATTTCGATCATATTTGCACAAGTAAAATGAGATCTAACTAGATATACATGCTAAACTAGTGTTTGATGGTGGCATAATAGGTTTATTTTGGACTTATATTTGCCGACCAAGAATTGAAAAATTATCATGAAGACAAGTTCGTAGCGTTAATGCTACACAAAGAATGAATCTTTTAACATGATCTAATTGCGCAATGTAACTAATTTCGATCATATTTGCACAAGTAAAATGAGATCTAACTAGATATACATGCTAAACTAGTGTTTGATGGTGGCATAATAGGTTTATTTTGGACTTAATATTTGCCGACAACCAATTGAAAAATTATCATGAAGACACGTTCGTAACGTTAATGCTACACAAAGAATGAATCTTTTACATGATCTAATTGCGCAATGTAACTAATTTCGATCATATTTGCACAAGTAAAATGAGATCTAACTAGATATACATGCTAAACTAGTGTTTGATGGTGGCATAATAGGTTTATTTTGGACTTATATTTGCCGACCAAGAATTGAAAAATTATCATGAAGACAAGTTCGTAGCGTTAATGCTACACAAAGAATGAATCTTTTACATGATCTAATTGCGCAATGTAACTAATTTTGATCATATTTGCACAAGTAAAATGAGATCTAACTAGATATACATGCTAAACTAGTGTTTGATGGTGGCATAATAGGTTTATTTTGGACTTAATATTTGCCGACAACCAATTGAAAAATTATCATGAAGACACGTTCGTAACGTTAATGATACACAAAGAATGAATCTTTTACATGATCTAATTGCGCAATGTAACTAATTTCGATGATATTTGCACACGTAAAATGAGATCTAACTAGATATACATGCTAAACTAGTGTTTGATAGTGGCATAATAGGTTTATTTTGTACATTCTTATGGTAAACGATGATCTAACAAATTTGACACTGTATGTAAAGTAATGATATTAGGCCTACTAAATTAACATGAAGAATAACGAAATTTTCTTACCTGTATAAATATTGAATGTGCACTGGTCAAAAACAATGACAACCTAATAGGACTTGTACAAAAATATGAGGATGGAAAATGTTGAGTTGTGCTTGCAAATGCACAAACTCTGGCTGCTGTATAAAATTCGCAAAATTGAGAAACGGTTTCTTTGAACCAGAAGCGAAATCAAGCCTCCACGCGAATTATTTCATTCAGCGCTGGGTAATAAATATGTCAGGTCTGTTACACCCCTTCAGGACTACAATAGCTGAAATGCCTCGTGTGTGGCCGAACTAAAAGTTAACATTTTTAGAATGGAATAACAGGTGTGAGCGTATTTCCAACTTCTAGTTACGTAATTCGATGCACAAATGAATGAGAAAAATTAAACAGTTGTCTTTTATAAACAATAAAGTTGCGTCGCGTTGTCTAAAGACAATTGCTGTGGTCGGTGTTTCACGTGATGCAAAAAATGGATTCTTGGACGCTACCAAAACAAGGGAAGTAATTTAAGCCACATTGACTTTCACGTCCCCTTACGATTTCCTAATGCCTAGCATAAATGATAAAAATAACAACATTTGATGTGATTTAATATTTAATAATAATTATAATATTTATTAATTATAATAATTATTATTAATAATACTAATTAATAATATTAATAATTATTCTAATTATAACAAAATATGCTTAGGGGCCTTGATAACTAAACTACTACTAGTAATAAATAAATAGGCATGTGTTGGGCATAGTAACTTAAGTAAGACTCAGGCCTAACGCTCAAGTTAGTCTATGCTATGCATGCCCCGTTGATTCAGATCGACTAAGTTATTAAATTAATTAGGCCCATAATTTAAAAAACTGCAAATATGAATTTAAATTATAGTAGGCAAATAAAATGACTTTGGCGAGCACGAAAAGAAGAGCAAAGAGTCAATAATAAATATAAATTGACAATAATGTTGCCACCACCCATGTAACAATACGTTATTCATCATTAGCCTGACCATCATCAGTAACCTGTGAAGTCATCATCACCCATGGTAGGTAATGCAGAGCATGGGGTAATGAGAAGGCAGACCTTGACAGAGAAAAAGTAACCTGTTGATGGAGGACAATGCAGTCAGTAAAAGTTGCTTTTGATTCTTCACTGTGCTATAAATAGCACACTGTTCATTCTTGAACTTCTGCAAATTAGCGGGATGTAGTCGGGAAACCAGAGTGCATTGTGTCATGGTTTACAGCTTTGCTACGATATCTGCACCTTTCGGCCTGAAACATCCAACTTCAGCATGACTTCTGGGTTGCTTTTATCCTATTTAGGATGAGACAGCCAACTCCATCCCATAACGTCTTTGTTGTTCGTCCATCACAAGTAATTATGACTATTTGTTACATCCACTGAAATTCAGTTAGAGATATGTCCTTGCCTATGAGTTCCTATGATGGCTAATGAGCCCTTTTCGAGCCGCAAATGAGCTTGAACAGTTTGGACATAGAATAACCACCATAGATGATTTTTTGTCTGTCCGTGACTTTCTAGCTACTCTCCGCTGTGAGCTGCTGCATTTCTCCTATTTTCACAAGATGATGCACCCTTTTTGACAGGCTACCTTGAGATCATGTACCCTTCTCCAGCTGACCATAGAGAAGTATCAGATGCTAATAGAGAAGTATTAGCATACGTACCACATGACCTGCCCAATGAATCTGTGTCTGCATCAGGATAGTGTCAATCCTAGGGATACCAGATCTGTCAATGACTGTGGTAACCGGAATCTTGTCTTGCCATCTGATGTTCATAACTTTTCTGAGAAAGTTGTGTGACAGTGATTGCGTTTCCTCACATGATGTCTATACAGAGTCCATGTTTCACTAGCGTATAACAGCACTGGGAGTACCACTGCTCTGTAAACTTTCAGCTTAGTCTGTTGGTTAATGCCATTTCTATGCCACATTTGCGTACAATCTGCCGAAAGTAATGTTTGCCTTGGCAATCATTGTATACACTTCATCATCAACGTTGGCATTTTGTGATAAAGTGCTACCTAGGTATGTGAATCTATTCAAAACTTTCAGGGCTACACCATTTACCTTTATGCAGGTCTCGTGATAACTTTTGCCAGGTGCTGGTCAAAGTTGTAACATGGCGTATGTTTTATCCATGTTAATAGAAAGTCCAATGTTGGTACAAGATTTGAAGAATCTGTCTATAATACTTTGTAGATCAGCCTCAGAGTTGGCATTTAGGGCACAGTCATCAGCAAATAAGAGATCCCTGATTGTGTGTGATTTGACTTTGTTTTTTTCTCGGAGCCGCCAAAGGTTGAATAATTTTCCATGGATGCGATATATGTCTACTCCCAAGTTTAGATCTCTAAAAGCATCATCCAACATAGCAGAGCACATGATGTTAAGTATTGTAGGGGCTAATACACATCATCTACCACAGCCCCTTCCTACTTACCATGTCAAATGCTTTTGTTAAGTCTATGAATGCTGTGTTACTATATCTACTATGAATACAAAAATATCACTAGCTATCATTTGTTAATTCCGGTCATGTAAACATTAAACATCATATGTTATATGTCGCTAAATGAGTATAGCAACTGGTTGAAAATGTCTGCCGGTCTTTTACCGCAGGAAAACCGATGGCCTTTGGTTTCGTGGTAAAGTTTAAATGTGAAACTTTGCAATCGTTGAATTTATTGGAATAATTTTTCTGTTTTCATTCTTAAACGTTTCCTGGTTACTAGAATGTAGTCAGGATAGCAGAATGCATGTTTTACAGCTTGGTTGCAATATCTGCTTTTGGTCTGCCACATCCAATTTCATCATGGATATTTTGGTAAATTCAACCTATGAGGTGAGACTGAAACTCTTTCCCCAAACCTTAGTTGCCTTTTATGACATGCATGGGTCAAGGGTCGTGGTGTTGCTATATATTGCTCCCCTTTCGGTTTGAGTAACACATGTGCTTAATGTCAATTTAATCATGACAAAGTATATTCCGTTGTATGGACTATCTCCTGTATATAAGCAGGAATTTGAGAAAGAATGCAGACAAGACTAAAACTGACATTGATTTTTATGTTGTTTATATTCTTTCTAAGTCTGCGTTTGTTTTAAAACTCCTGCATCTAAGCAGAATGTAGTCTGGAGAATGTAGTGCATTGGTGTCGCAGTTTACAGCTTTGATGTCATATTTGTGACTTCTGTCCTGACACATCTGACTTTAGCAAGAATATTAATATTTTTGAATTTCAGGCTAAACAAGATTGAGTCAGAGTTCAAAGATGGAGACATAACTGTGAAGGTGAGATGAATTGTTTGTAGTTGGTCATATGTCTAAATGGAAGCAGAGGTTAACTTAATATTCTTTTTTTCTTCTGCGTTCGTTCTCAAACTCCTGCAGATTAGCAGGATGTAGTCCGGAGAACGGAATGCGTTGTGCCATGGTTTACAGCATTGCTGCGATATCTGCGCCTTTCAGCCTGACACATTTGACTTTAGCATGGCTTTAGGTCACTGACCCTATATGGGATGGGACAGCCAACTCCATCCCATAACCTCCTTAGTCGCCTTTTACAACATGCGTGAAAGGTAAACAGTGTTGTTATTCTTTGCTCCCCTTTCTGGCCCGGCAACACACGGGCGAACTTAATATTATAGATGATCGTGTATATGCAGTGGGTTAGTGGAATCAAACAAGAAATGATTGTGTATAGGGAGTGAGTTTGTAGAATCAGACAACAAAGATGATTGCGTGGGGTGGAGGATGTTAGCAGAACCCAACGAAATCAGTTTTCAAAATTTAGAACTTCTATTTGTTGGTATCAATGATCACATAGTTAACTTGACTCCTGACACATCAACATTTCAGCAGACCATGTTTCTGTATTCAGGATTCTTTTGGTTGTGTTAGGTCTTCAGGCCAGTGGCCAGGACGAAGCTCCATCTTCTCCAGGTCATAGCGGCTGTTCCAAAGTTTTTGTTAGATCTTCAGGCCAGTGGCCAGGACGAAGCTCCGTCTTCTCCAGGTCATAGCGGCTGCCCTAAAGTTTTTGCCTCGGTTCAGTCTAGTGTGGCTATGTCTTGCCTTGCAGTTCTTTGTATCCTGGACAATCTTTGAGTATGTGTTCAGGGATCTGTATGCCTGCTCGGCATGGACATTCATTTGTATGGGCTACCCTGATCCGGTACAGGTGGCCCTGGAGTCGTGCAGAAGCCTTTCTAAGTCGAAAAATGATGGTCTGTTGTTGCCTATGAAAGTAGACACTGTTTACCAGCTTACAACCTCTCTGTTGAGTATACTCATAATATTTTCTTTATAATCAAAAGAAAATGAAGTTGGTAGGCGCAAATTCAGGGAAAGAAGCATTTATTACTCACTTACCAGATCCCTGTGTCAGGTTGTGGTAGGTCTGTGTTATGTTTCTGTTATAAACAGCTGTGATGTCTGTATAAAAGGCGTTAGTGATGGAGGGGTTTGCTGGTAACAGGAAATTTGCTAGAAATGTATGAGCTATAGAGGGATTCCACAGTATTTCCACAGTTCCATCATCATTACATGTACTACCACAGTTCCATAATCATTACATGTACTACCACAGTTCCATAATCATTACATGTACTACCACAGTTCCATCATTATTACATGTACTACCACAGTTCCATCATCATTACATGTACTACCACAGTTCCATCATTATTACATGTACTACCACAGTTCTATCATCATTACATGTACTACCACAGTTCCATCATTACATGTACTACCACAGTTCCATCATTATCACA
Source organism: Meghimatium bilineatum (assembly GCA_034231615.1). Taxonomy (NCBI): domain Eukaryota; kingdom Metazoa; phylum Mollusca; class Gastropoda; order Stylommatophora; family Philomycidae; genus Meghimatium; species Meghimatium bilineatum. Next base: position 62,310,672 of record CM067321.1, on the reverse strand, counting down.
TGTACTACCACAGTTCTATCATCATTACATGTACTACCACAGTTCCATCATTACATGTACTACCACAGTTCTATCATAATTACATGTACTACCACAGTTCCATCATTATTACATGTTCTACCACAGTTCTATCATCATTACATGTACTACCACAGTTCTATCATCATTACATGTACTACCACAGTTCTATCATCGTCACTTGTACTACCACGGAGTCCAGAGACTGCAGAACACATTCTTCATATGTGTCAAATCTACCAAGAGGAGAAGGAGAAAATATGGCCCACTGAGACTGCACTTCTTCTAGACTTGAGGGGTTCCATTGATGACCTGAAGGAACCACACAATTCATTGAAGCTATTGGTATCTGATATCTGACTGAAAAATGATGAAGAAGAAACTCCCCGCTGGATTTCCCTTGTAACATGACATTTGTCCTACACAATTTCTAGTTGGATTTAGTCCAGAGAATGGAAATACGCTTTAAAACCATTTTATTTGCGGCAATTGCCCGACACATCTGCCTTTGGTGGAAATTGTGATCTAAGAGAAATATTTATGTTTTATGGCCAATATTTTAGAGCAACCGGCAGTTTCCATACTTAAATTTCATCTCCGATTTTTCTCAAGCTCCTGCAGATCAGCAGGATGTAGTTAGAATGTGTTGTCACAGTTTCCATTGAATTGAGTGTAGGACCTCATGTGTGTTGCTCGGAGTCACATATGGACAAAGAATAGCATCACTCACCTTCCATGCATGTCATATGAGGCCATTAAGGAGATTTGGGGATTGAGTTGGCTATTCCATTACACAGGCTAATGATCCAAAAGTTATATGGCAGACCAAAAGGCACAGATATCGCAGCCAAGCTGTAATCAAACTGTGCGCTACACACTGAGAGCTCTCCCTCATGACCTTGGCAGGAGTTTGTAACAAACACACATCTTTATCTATACTGTAGCTGGCAAGCTCACTAAACAGATATCTCCGATTAAATTAACCGTTTTGTTTTTTTGGCAACATTGTCTGCTGGTGACCTTTACTGCTCGTACTATAACAAACTTGGAATGAAGCTGCACATTTCGTTCACAATTCAGAAAAAAGTGGGTAGGCACATGATATTTGATTGAATAAAAACAGTTTTACGTGAAACAATTCTCAGAATTGATGTTTTGAACAAAAAGGTCTTTATCAAGATAAGATGTTGGGTGCAAAGGGTACAGCATTGCTCTCGGCGGACCCAGGGTTAGCAGATAACCAAGATCCCATAATTACCTCCTCATGGTGCACCCTGGAAACAGAAATACAACTGCTCGTGCTGATTCTGGCTAAAACTTTTGGGGATTGTGTCCGTGAAAGTGGAGGTAGCAGTTGGAAAGAGATTTGACAGGCAATATCTCAGACACCTCTGCCTCAACACATGCAGCAGCACTGTCGACATACAATGAAGCTAGTCAGTTCTGCAGAAGCATCGGATGGGCGGCCAATGCAGTTGTTACAAAGTGGGCAGATGTTATGAGAAATATAAAGAATGGCACATTAGTCACAATAAAAATAATAGCACAATGTGTACACTGAGAGGGAAGCACAGCGCTAGAGGACAGCAGCACGTGCAAAGAGAATGAAAAACGTTTCAAGGAAATCAGAACTATTGTTTTGTTTATTCGAGACAAGCTCCTAGATACCGGTGATCCCAGGCCCAACTCTACTGTTGAGTTTTTTCTATAATGGAATCATGCTTGCGGAGAGAAAAGATTCAGTGCCTGATGGGCGCAGGCACAGCCTTCCAGGGTGACAGCACTGTTCAGCTGTTCTAGAACAAATGCTAGTCCCTGACGCTCATAAAAATGTGTATAGACTCGGACTTAGGATGAGTGGTTCATGAAGTTGGTGAACAACACTTCGGCTAAGAGGGTGAACGAGTCCGAGTCCATTTCTTCTGTCAAGTTCTTACTAAACCGGAACCAGGCTAGAGGATGAGAAAAGGTTCAGTACCCAATGGGCCCAGTCACAATACGTCAAATTACATGAGACAAGTTCACTGGTGGCGGAACACCTCGTGCAAGATAGATGTGAAGGACAAACAGTTTCGGCGTAGAATAAGTACACATTCACTGCCTGACGACAGATAGGAAGGCTGTCACAGGCTAGGGCAGTCCACCCGAAATGTCAAGGCATGTCGAAACCAGATGTGCTGGGCCTGCAAGGCACATAACGGTGGCACAATGTAACTACGCTCCTGGCGGAAATCACATGAATATCTGTGCTGATTACAATGGAGCGAACGCAAAACAAACAAACAAGATTAAATGTTTTTCTTGTCTCTGCTGCTAACTTTATGTTTAGAATAATGCCTGTGTGTTATTGGCACAGAAAGGGAAATAACACTTACCACATGTCGTAAGAGGTAATAAAGAGGTTTAGAATAATGCCTCGCCCGTGTGTTGCCAGGGCCCAAAAGGGGAGTAAAGAATAGCAACACTGTTTACCTTCCACGCATGTCGTAAAAGGCGACTAAGGAGGTTATGGGATGGAGTTGGTATTGCACTGGATCTGTTGTTGCTGGTTGTTGATTTCCTGGTGGGAGAAATCCATTTTGTTTATATTCGTTATGGTTTTTTGTTCTTAACTGTTTTTGTTGTCTTATAAAGATCCCAATTGGACCACCACGTTGACAATTGTATTTGTTCTTTTTATTAAAAAAATTTTATATTGTTATTTTCTATATTTTATTATTTTATATTGATAGTTTTCTAGTAACCTATTTACTTTATTTGCATTTACCCATATAGGGTCAGTGACCCAAAGCCATGCTGAAGTTGGATGTGTCCGGCCGAAAGGTGCAGATATCGCAGCAATGCTGTAAACCATGACAACACATTCCCTTCTCCGGACTGCATCCTGCTAATCTGCATGAGTTTGAGAAAGAACGCAGAAGAAGAATACTGCCTGTGTGTTATTGGCACCAGAAAGGGAAATAACACGTGTCACATGTCGTAAGAAGGTACTAAGGAGGTATGAGCTATTTCATCCAATGATCTTCTCTGAGCTGAAGTCTGCTGAAAACCCAATCCTGTACCTCTGGGAGAAAATTAACCCTTTTATCTGCAGGATGCTTTGAGAGTGCAAGAAAATCATGACAAAATCTCATCTGTCCATTTTGTAGCATTGCAACCCACAGGTACATTGAGTACAGCAGTCATCTGGTGCTTGCATAAACTGTGGAAAACCTTAGATAATAACAATAAGACCCAAAAACATTTAGATCGTAGGGGTGCCACACTGGTGACAGTAAAAGAACGCTCTCCAAGTATCTCTATCCATAGCCACTTGGAGGGGTGTAGACAAAATCATGCCCAGACCATTCCTTGATGTTGTCAATCCAGGATTTTCTTTAGTATAAAGGTACGGCAGATCCCATAACAGTGACCTGCCATCGGAGATGAAGATAACTTTTCGTTTGCTAAGCTGCAGCAACTACAGTATTAGATGGGATGGCCAGTTTCCTTCCTTGCTGTGTTTACCTTCCCCAACTCATGCGTCAGCTATCCATTTACAGCTGGGTCAACTGGAGGAGCTGTCAGGAGATAAATCTAGCCCCGATTGTTTTGTCCAGATGTTATTTGGAACCCGGCACTGGCACGCTGTAATCCAGTAAGCAAGCTCACTATCAGCTAGGCCACCGCATTTCTCTTTAGTATAACCTCATAAAGAATGCCAGATAAAGACCATCCTAGCAGGTTTTTATCATCTTTGAACTGAATAAACCCAGTTTAAAAGTATTTTTGAAATACTTTTTTTCTTTTTGATAGAAAGGTTTTTACAAGAAGATTGATGCCATCATTGGCGGTTTCCTGTTGGCAAGTATTAACACAAACGGAACTAGCAATGGTACAAGTAGCATCGACATTGAGCATGCTCACAATGGTGAATTTTCATCAGCGACAGTAGCCAGTGGGCATATCACTAACGAATCCTCTTGTTGCTGTGACATTGTCTAAATTTGCATTGGGCTCTAACATTGAAAATAACGTAGAAAATAAAGAATTTACAAACGAGAATACAGATGGCAGAAGCAAGGTCAACTGCAAAGTGGTAAGATAAATGTTTTATTTTTGTGTTTATTTTTCTTCTGCGTTCGTACTCAAACTCCTAAAGTTTAGCAGGATGTAGTTCGGAGAATGGAATGCATTTGGTCATGGTTTACAGCTTAGCTGTGATGTCTGCGCCTTTCAGCCTAACACATCAGATTTAAGAATGGATTCTGGGTCACTATGACGGGAAGGGACAGCTAACTCCACACCAAAACCTCCTTAGTTGACTCTTATGACATGATTGGCAAATAACAGTGTTTCTAATATGGTACATTGCCTTTTTCAGCATTCATTCCTAAAGTCCTGCTGGTTAGCAGGACATTGTCTGGAGAGGCGAATAAATTGTGTGATGGTTTACAGCTAGGCTGTATTATCTGCGCCTTCCAGCTCGGCACGTTTGACTTCAGCATGGTTTTTGGGTCACTATGACCTATGGAATGGGACTGCCAACTCTCTCTCACACAGACATGACCCCCCCTTTCCCCCCCCCCTCCATGCATGGAAGATTAGTAATGCTATTCTTTGTTTTCTTTTTGGGAAAGGCAACACGTGTGTACATTTAACACACTGTGTACAAGATCTAGGAGTATTAGTCTAAAAAATGTACTCAGTGACCACACCAAGAGAATTGTGTTCATACAGGCCCATGTCTGGCACATGCAGGTCAGTATCTGCCAAAATCATTGGTTTTTAAATTCAGGTCTGTAGTTGCCCAACTGTGGTCTATTTTGCACATACATATCCGTATCTGCCCAAACCGCTGTGGTATGCATATCTATAGCTGCCCACACCACTGTCTGGTTTGCACATGCAGATGCTGAACGCAGAAGAAGCTTTTTCAGAGGCTCATAGCTTTCTTCTTGTCTTTACTTACGTGCAGTTCTGTAAAATATGTTTTGTGTTTTCTGGAACTTGTCCAAAAGGGTACATATCAGTGACACCAACTCCAAACTTCCCGTACATATGTTAGAGTATTTTCTCAATCTAAACATAGTTTGTTCCTTTCTTCCAAGCTTGTAGATAGCATTGTCCTTTTGGCTGCCATGGATGAGGTGAGCTCCATTCCATGTTAATGGATCTTTTGATGATGGACTTCATTTTCAGAATTAAAAATTGTTTCTTTATAACAATTACTACAAAATATGTAAAAATAATCCGACCTTGAAATTGTTTTATATACTATATTACTTTATGTCATCAGGATATCGCGGAGACACAGAATGGTAACCAACTATTGAACGAGTAGGGGAAGTTGATCTGATTGAAGCAGAGATTGACACTAACGGAGCAGACAATGGGTTTGAAGATGACTTCTCACCACCGGTTTAAAAAAAAAAAAGGAGGTAAAAAATCCGTAGAGACACCCACTCGAAGTAAGTATAGAGGATTAATTTAATAAACAACAAATTTGTTCTCATAAGTTGTAGAAGAAATGGTTATCGTTTCTTCTTTTTCTGCGTTTATTTTCAAACTCCCACTGGGTCACTCTTGTAGCAGGACAATGGTTCTACTAGATTTCCAACACGATGTAGTTCAGAGAATGGAAATAAGCTGTGTCGCCTTTTTATGCGTTCCAATGGCCCGACACATTTGTCTTTGGCAGTTTGTTTTGGTTCCAAGAAATTTACAGGCCATTGCGCTCGGGTGTTGCTGGAGCCCAAAAGAGGAGCAAAGAATAACAACACTTAAATTGTTGCAGGATGTTTGTACAAAATGTTTGATCCTATGTACAATGATGTGGTTTCTCTCCTACTTCCTATGTACAATGATGTGGTTTCTCTCCTACTTCCTGTGTACAGTGATGTGGTTTCTCTCCTACTTAATCACCCCTTTCCCTGGGCGCCTGAGAAAAAAAATACACAAAAACGCTCCACCTTATCAGTTATTTTGACACAAATACGGCATAAAATTATGTTTTGTTATATCATTAACTTACCTTATGCTGTGCGCTGTTCTTGCAAGTCGAAATACCAAAAAATTGGTTTCTGGGGTAACCATATATAGTGTTAATCCTAAAGTATCGAGCTACTGGGTTCTAAGGGTAAACATGGCATCTGGGTCACTTTGACCCCATGTGAGATGGGACAACCAACTCCTATGTGTTTAATCACTTTTTTAAAAATATTTTTTATTTCCAGACTAATGTAATATCGACTGAACAAACAAATCAAACTTGAAGAAATCACATACAATGTCCGCTCGTTTAAGACTATGGACATACAATGTTTTTATTTTAAATGCTGACACGTGGCACCTCTGATACATATTGTTTTTGTGTTTTTCAATGAATAAACGAACATTCTATGACATAACTAAAACATAAAAACAGCAATTAAAACATGTAGATATCACTTTCTATGACGATCACTTGCCAATGCTACACCACATTTGATCACTTGCCAATGCTACACTACATTTGATCACTTGTCAATGCTACATTACATTTGATAGTAAAATATGTGGTCGAAAATGGACAAATTCATTTCAGAAATTTGTTGTCAAAAATTAGCCGGCTTTTTCCTTCTTGCAATCGTAATGTGTAAAGGAATTTGACCTTTAGGCTGTGACATATTTCTTTCTAGCTTCGTGTGGTGGGAATTCTACATCATATAAGCTTTACTTCGTGTGATTCCGTGCTGATGATTTGGGGCATAGCAATGGGGGTGAATGGAGACGCCTACCGACCCAAGTTACATAATGACGTCGGGGCTATAACCACCTATAGAGCCTGTAAGGTTAATTAGGTGTAATTGCTTAGTGGCATCAGAAAATATGTATATGTTTTATCTATACTCTACAGCACCTGCTCGGACTTCAGGTCGTCTTGCCTCTAAGACTCCTGATGACAAACAGCCCACAATTATGTCATTGTTTTCTGGAAGGTGAGTTACTTGAACGTACATGATTATTATTGACTTGCTTTACTGCCAAAACATGTTTGCATTAGTTTGATTAAAAAATTCAAGTAAATAGAAAACTGCAGTGAAATTGTGCACCAATTGGTAAGTAAATATATTTAAAAAAATTAAATATCAGTTTACGTGGAACAATCACTGTTTGATTTTGTGGTTCCTATTCTGTGTTTGATTGATTGATTTGGTGGTTCCTATTCTTTGATTGATTGATTTGGTGGTTCCTATTCTGTGTTTGATTGATTTGGTGGTTCCTATTCTGTGTTTGATTGATTGATTTGGTGGTTCCTATTCTGTGTTTGTTTGATTGATTTGGTAGTTCCTATTCTATCAAATATTTTCACTTGATCAGGATGTACTTTACCCTTTTGTTTGCTTTCAGTAGTTTTTTTTCACAAGGTCACAAAAATAGATATAATTAGTAATGAGACAATCAGACGGCAGGTGGGTATAACACGAGTGCGGAACTGCATCAGAAAACAGCAGGTCAAATGGTTCTGACATGCTACTAGTTATTAATACCATCCGAAAAGTGACGCTGTTTAAATACAGTGGGCTTAAAGTTAGAGAGGCACCCATGAAAATATGGACAGCATAAATAGAAGAGGTTTTTAAAACAACTTGTTTTTAGAAAGCTCACGGGTCTGTTCCAGATATCTCGTCTGTTCCTGTATATCAGTGCTCCATTGAGGCAGCAAGAAATTAAGGTTATATGAAAATATAAATGATTGGGATATATTATGAATAGCATTAATTGAGTTACATTCTTCCCAAAATGCAGTATTACTTATGAGCACTAAACTTCCTCACAATTCTGAGCAAGTTTACATGATGCCGCCATGGGCACCTCTAAAGACTCTGAAATGTCTCTCGTCCGTTGTTATCTTTGCCTTGTTACCAGCAACTATGCCTTCCATTACTAGTTTTCTCATGCTATTACGTCTCTTTATATAACCAAAATAAACTTCAGCTTTCATGTTGTGATGTTGTTCAAGATTCGACCCTTATCTACATTTAATGTTCTTTACATTGATTTGTCTTTCTCTGTGCATGGACCAAGAAGACGATGGACCAGCGACATCGAAGAATGTATGCACATGTCTCTGGCCAATGCAGTCCTGCTTGCCCGGGATAGAGAAGCGCTCAGAGTATCCACGATGAACACATCGTTCTGAGAATATCTCACTTGATAAATAATATGCTTGCTCTGTCCAGATGTAATTTAGCTTGACTGCTTTTGCATTGATATTTTATTATTGATATTACTTGTTTGAAACTACTTTCTACGGAAACATTCATAATTTCCAAGCAGGCCCAAGTTGGAACCAAAGAAAGGTCAAGAAATAGTTGCTAATGATGTTCAAGCCAAGGAGATGACTGAATGTGACAAGTGTCCTGATGAGAGCGATGATAAGGAAAACAGTCCCAAGAGGGCCAAACTAGAAGATGAAAATAATATCAACCAACTATATTATTCGAGAAAAATAATACTATTCACGACATACACGTTATCTACTAGGGATTTGTTGTTGCATGGTGGTTGTTCTGGTATGTCACTGGCGAGACAAGGCACTCTACATGCAGTTAACATAATCTATGCCGAGTCATATGTCAGATTGTAATTAATTTAAAAATCAGCTTACCTTTCTTGTAAGCTGATTTTTAAATTAATTACAATCTGACATATGACTCGGCATAGATTATGTTAACTGCATGTAGAGTGCCTTGTCTCGCCAGTGACATACCAGAACAACCACCATGCAACAACAAATCCCTAGTAGATAACGTGTATGTCGTGAATAGTATTATTTTTCTCGAATAATAATAAATGCTTCCTTTTGGGAAAAACATAAACCTATAAGCCCCCGTAACACAACCATGCTTATACGCACCGGTATCACCTTAGTTGAGGAAGACCTGTACTTTTGTCAGAAAATCTGTCAATTTATCAGTGGAATGTCGAGCTATCTGCTTGCAGCTAAAGGTATTATTTCATCATCATCATGTGTCAAGAGGTATATGCTCGCAGCTAAAGGTATTATTTCATCATCATCATGTGTCAAGAGCTATCTGCTCGCAGCTAAAGGTATTATTTCATCATCATCATGTGTCAAGAGGTATATGCTCGCAGCTAAAGGTATTATTTCATCATCATCATGTGTCAAGAGGTATATGCTCGCAGCTAAAGGTATTATTTCATCATCATCATCTGTTTGTTTCCCCTCCCACTTGTAATCTTTTACTTCATGTTATGAAATGTTTCTTATTTACAGAAATTCCACAGTGTTGACTTTAAGTCATACGAAAGCTCTCCCAGAAAGATGTAATGAATGTTTGAAGTACATGGACGATCAGGAACTGAAGTTATTTCCTGGTGATTCTGAAGATGCTGTAAGTTGTGTTGCTCATTTGTTTGTATCTGTGGTCAGTTAAGAAAAATTTGTCTCTTCCTTTTTTTCCTTGCATCGTTCCTTGAAGGATCATTGTAGCAAGGTTAGAAGGTAATAGTCACGTCCATAAAAGTATTTTTTTTTCCATTGTGCACACATTAGGCCTGCTGTCCACTAGAAGCGACTTTTGTGTAAACGAGAGACGGATCTGAATGTAAAGAATGCTACAGAACAGTGTCCTAGTAAGTGACCATGAGCGACCAATTTCTTACTTTTCCAAAGGCCATGGTTTCGTAACACGCTTTGCATTTGGCTCAGTTATGGGTGTACTCTAGTAATTGCTTGATCTCATTGCTTTCATTAGACGTCAGGCCTTACTTAAGCTAAAATGATTATTTGTAGTCGGGCAAGTGTTGCCGGACTCAAAAGGGGAACAGAGAGTACCAACACTAAGGCCTGCCATGCATGTTGTAGGAAGTGACTAAGACGATTTTGTGAGTTGAATTTACTGTTTCATAAACGATCCAATGTTATACTGAAGTTAGATGTGCTGGGCTGACAGGACAGATATTGTAGTCAAGCTGCAAACTATGGTACAACTCATTCCATCCTCTGAACTGCAGCCTGTTATATGCAGGAGTTTGAGAACAAGCTCAGAACAAATTTTGTAGTTGTGACATACAGTCTTCTTCTTCTTTCAAACTCTGGTAACCAACACAAAAGTGCATGTGATTTCCGCCGGGAAGCATGAAGTACGTTGTAGTACTAATTTACGGCATAACTGAGTTATTTGCACCTTGGAAGGTCTTGCACATCCGATTTCGGCATGTACCATGCAGTGAATTTTTCATTTTCTCTCTTAATTAATAATTGCATCCCTAGAATTCCTGAAAACTGTCTCTAATTTTTTACTTGGTATATGCTGAAGTTGGATGTGTCAGGCCAAAAGGTGCAGTCAATCTGTAAACCATGACAACATTCTTTTCTCCAGAGTACATGCTACTAATCTGTAGTTCACTTGCTATTATATTTCTGTTGGCCTATGTGTATTTGAAGCCAACAGGAACATCTCACGGCAGTGGTGAGACATCACAAAACTTGGTTTGGCCATGAGGCATGATTTCCTTTCCAAAATTATCTTGCAGGGAACAGATGATGGTTGATGAAGACGAGGTGGTAAGAGGAAAGTATGGATTGATAATATTAAAGACTAGACAAGATTAAGATTCTTCACCTAAACAAAGAACAGAGAGGCAAGGCAAAATTTTTCTGTTGACATTTCAAGAGTGGCACCGCTATATTTCAAGAGTCTCAACTCTACGACCCTGAAGGGTTATGGATATGATCATGATGTGTATTGCCAGGTCTGAAAAAGGGATCAAAGAAATAACACTGCCACTTACCATGCATAGTGTAAGTGGTGACTAAGGATGTTTTGGTATGAACTGACTTCCTCATTCAATAAGTTGTCTTTGACCAAAAATGTCATGCGGAAGTTTGATGTGTTGGGCCAAAAATGCATGGATAGTGTAGCTTTAAACCATGATGTGATATATTTCATCTAGTAATTTAAAAACGAATCCCGAAGATTGATGTTTATAGCTAATTTTGTCTCTCATACACATAATAGATCTATTGTAATGTCTGTAGCGGGAAATGTCAGGCTAATGTTGGTTTTACTATTTCTAGGTTGAAGAGTTCATTGCCCTCACTGATCCAAAGTTGTCATTGTTTACTGGTAACGAAGACTTTGATAAAATAACGGAAGACTGGCCACAACATAAAATCACAAACTTCAGGTAAGTCTCCCTCTTTTTTTTTGAACGTTCAAAAATTAATTGTCTCCTTCCTCGTTCTCCTATCGGAGTCAGAAGCTGATATCTTCTTTTTTCAGCGTTCATTTTAACTCATGCTAGTTCTCTCTTATAGCAGGACAATGATCCTACAAGATTTCCAGCAGGGTGTAGTCCGGAAAATGAAAATGCATTGTGTCACCGTTTTATTTGTGCCAATGGCAGACACATCCCGTCTTCGACGGAGGACACACATTAAGATAGCAAACTACCGAAGATGGATGTGTTGGGCCATGGTTTAAATAAAATGGCGACAACACAATTTAATTCTCCATTTTCATATCCATTCTCTGGACTACATCCTTCTGGAAATCTAGTAGGACCATTGTCCTAACAAGAGAGATTCAATAGGAATTTGAGAATGAATGTTGAAGAAGAAAGCATAATAATACAGGCATTACTCTAGAACCCACAGGAAACGAGAAATAACAAGTATTATCTAGAGGAAAGAATTAGATGCAGAGACGCAAAAGTAGTTTGGTGTGGTAGAGCATGGAAAGAACTGGAAGCAAGCTAAAAATAGGACAAGATAGAGGAGTTTGTTTAAGACCTATATTCCATGAGGTGCAAATAGTTGTATAGCCTGATAGATAGACATAATAGATGATTGATTGATTGAGTATTTGATTGATAGATTCATCTGCATGCACTTTAATCTTTAAAACTGTGTTCCCTTCCAGTGTTTATGATAAGAACACACACTTGTGTGCATTTAACACCTGCCTGATTGAACGTAACAAGTATCTGTACTTCAGCGGAGTCTTGAAACCCATATTTGAAGAGGATGCCAGCCCAGAAGGTATGGATGTGAAGTTAGGTTGTTTATATAGAGTTTCTGTAAAAGATGCCAGCAGCAAATAACTCCCATATTTTTTCTGTTATTAGTTCTTCAGTGTAACATTTTTCTTCTATCGATTGTGTTTTCTCTGCTGTTACTGTTATAGCTGTAGCATGGTTGAATGCTGGTCGGTTTTTGGGCAATATTACATTTGGTCGCTTGATATGCAGTAATATTGTGAGGTCTCAGAGCGTTTGTAACTCCTTTAATCCACTTTCTTCTTGGTCTTCCTTTGCCGTTTGATGTCTTCATTTATGTTGTATGCTCTGTTGTTGGCCAATACTGGTTCATTCTCATTAAGTGGCAGGACCATTTCAGTCTCTAATTTTCAATATATTTGACCGCAGATGTTCCAGCAATTTTTTTAAATCTTTTATATTCCCCATATGATCACTTCTTGTTTTGCTTTTTTTTCATTAGAAGATTTTCTTTTTCTATATTCATTTCACATTCCAGGATTAACAGTTGGAGGTTACAATCTGAATAATCTAAGATATGCTGACGATACAATTCTGATTGAATGGAGCGAACAACAACTTCAAGCCCTGTTGGACATGGTAGTACAAGCAAGTGAAAACAAAGGGATTAGTCTAAAAAAGAAGAAAACAAGGAATGGCTGTTTCAAAGACATACATAAAGTTAAAATTCAGATAAACAAACATGCCAGTTTTAGCATGCAGGTTTGAAGGTCTCACTAGTGTCCCATTAGACAAACTTGCTATGCAACAGCACAGATTCCCTAGTAGATCTTCTACAGTGTTCATTCTCAAACTCCCGCTGGATCTCCCTTATAGCAGGACAATGGTCCTACTAGATTTCCAGCAGGATGTAGTCCAGAGAATGGAAATGCGCTGTGTTATTTGTGCCAATGGTCTAACACATCCATCTTCTGTGTGGCCATAGTAAATTATATGACTACACAGGAAGCTTTTTACCTTCTGAGTGGTACATTTCTTCTCAAAGCATTGCATGCCTATAGGGAGTTGGGAGTTTATCTACATAGTATGAAATACATCTCTGGAGAAACCTCAATTGCACAAAAGGATGCAAATCCTGTATTGCTCATTTCCAGGGATCGAAACAAAAATGGCAACATCTTTTAGTCGTAGTACAGATATGTGTTAAAGTCCCATGGTAGCAACTATTAGGTGGTGTGGCCAGTTTCCTTCCTTGCGGTGTTTACCTTCCTCAACACATACTCCTGGTACCCAACTACAACCCCATAAACTGGAGGAATGACCGTATTAAGTGAGAAATCACGACCATGATTTTTTATCTGGACTTGGTTTCAAACAAATCACATTTTCTGGTGATAGTAAACCTGGCACGCTGTAACCTGGTGACAGTAAGCAAACTCACTATCAACTAGGCTAGAACCTGGCACCTCTGTAACTCAGTTACAGTTGCTGGCTTTGATGGAGGAGAAAATGCCTTGATTGGGTTTTCAACAGGTTTGTCATTATTTAAATTAGCCTTTATTTGATTGTTTCAAGTAAGGGAAACTCTTATATCTCATGAACACATGCAGAAGAACATAATTTGTATTAAATATTTTAAATAGTGAAAATTGAAATATGCTAAGGAACAGAATGTGATTGAATTACTTAAAAACACTTGATTATATCAGTTTTATACATTGTATCACTTGCAATTAATCGAATGATTGGTTGGTTGCTAATCCATCTTTCCATGGCTCATGCACTTTGACCCAATTGTTTGAACGCATATCTTATTTGTCTTTGGGGAGGGGGGGGGAGTTTTGTGTGTAAATAGGTCAAATCATAATTATGTACAAGAAAATTTTAAAGGTTGTAGAATTTTGTTCCCTAACCAGTTTGTCCACCGCATTCTTGCAAAAATTTGAGTGTATTATTACTGCATACTCATGAATTTACAAGCATAATGCTTCTTGAAATTATAGAGGAGACGTAAAAACCTTGTATGTACATTCATCTGACAAAGTGAAACATTATTTCAAACAAATAATCCGTTTTATTCCGGACGCATGTTTTTCCGGTTAACCTTTAGAGCCCAGCCCTCAATTAAAATTACGCAATATCCCCCTGGGGTCTGAATTCTTTTTTGGAAAATTTGCGTTATTGATGGTGGGTGTTTTGAAAACGCGATAACATTTTTGTTTTAACAGATATCAAAATAATTTTTGCATATCTAAATAAAGGAGTGAATAGTGAATATAGTTGTCTTTTTTTGTTGTTGTTGTATGTATGATATGACAGTTGTGAGCCGCCCGTGTGTTGCCGGGGCCTTAAGGGTAGCAAAGAATAGCAACACTGTTTACCTTCCATGCACGTCGTAAAAGGCGACTAAGGAGGTTATAGGATGGAGTTGGCTGTCCCATCCCATATAGGGTCAGAGACCCAAAGCCATGCTGAAGTCGGATGTGTCAGGTCAAAAGGCGCAGATGCCGCAGCAATGTGTAAACCATGACACAATGCATTCCGTTCTCTGGACTACATCCTGCTAATCTGCAGGAGTTTGAGTAGAAACGCAGAAGAAGAAGAAGATGACAGTGGTGAGCATGATGTGAAGTTGAAAATTCGGGGAAAAATTGCAAACCGCCATTTTCAAAATCGCACATATAACTTCTTAACGACCCTAATACTTGAGCAATGTGTGGTAAAATTGATAAAATCCTCCCTAATACCTATACTTGTTGTATATATATATTGTTTCATATACAAACTAATATAATATGACCTAAAAACGAATAAAACGTGAAGAAATCTCATAATGTCTGTCCGGTCAACACTAGGTCTTGGCCGACACACAGCGTAATTATTGTCCATGCACACATGTGGCACCCCTGATACATATTATTTTTGTGTTTTTGAACGAATACACATACATTCTTAACAAATAACAACATATTAAACACAAAAAACAACAATTAGAACATGTAGTTGCGATTACTTACCCATGGCAGGCGGTACTCAATTTGATAGTAAAATACTGCACCGAAAATAGCTAAAGTCGCTCCAGAAATGCATTACAAAACCAACTGGCTTTCCCCTTCTTACAATGGTAATGTGTAAAGGAATTTGATCTTTAGACTGACGTATTCCTAGCTTCGTGTGGCGGGAATTTCTACGTCATATATATTGAGCCAATAGGCAAGATGTGGGGCACACTTTTGTTGCAAAATTGCGCCTGTAGAGTCCTAAAGGTTAAGTAAAATGTACCTCTTATGGTACATTCTTTCAACCTTAGATGTTAGTCCAATTTGGTTATATAAAAGCTTTACAACCATAAAAAAAATTGTGGTTCTGGTAATCCAGTTACTATGACCTCTGGTTTGATTACAGTTACACATCATTTTTTTTTTCTGACTGCAGGTTTTGTCGAGTACATATTGATGCAACCTAGCGAGGCTTACAGTCCTTTCATTGAGCAGATGAGGGTCAAAGTTCATATGTCCAAGATTGTTATTGAATTTCTCATCAACAATCCAGATGCTAGTTACGAGGATTTGTTGAATAAAATTCAGGTATTATGAATAAATTAATTATTGGAAAAATAACAGTTCTTTTCTGTCAGGTATTCGTATTCACATAAACTTCTTGTGCCCCCAGGTATCCTTCTTGTGTATTTTTCATTCCTCTGTGTCCCTTTCATCCCCCCTGTTTAGAACTGCAGCATCGATCCTAGCTCCAGGGAGACTACAGCCCTTTATCGATCAGCTGGCACACCCGGATCACTGCCGGCATCACTAAATTTGAAAAAAGAATGAACACTGCAGGCAATTTACGAGAGACAGAAGCAAACGGAAAAATCTTAGATCTGTCCTACTCTGGACCCTCTGCACAAACTGCAATAGAACTTTCCTGGCACAAATCGGACATCTGCAAACTCACAAACCAAAAACAAATTAGACAATCACAAATTATTTTTTGTTCTTTTTGTTCACACCACATTTTTTGTTTTTCATACCATGCTCATCTTTGCTTGCAAAGGAGGAACATTATCAACATCAACCCCCTCCCCTTCGTCTGCCCTGTGTGCCTTTCACATGTGTGCGCTGACACACATACACAGTGGGTTTCATCCCTCCGTGTACCTTTCATCTTCCTTGTGTACCTTCTGTTCCACTTGTGTACCTTCCATACCCCCTTGTCTTTCATCTCCACAGTCATAAAAGTGTCATTTTGGCTTTTTTTGTGCACCAAATCAGTGAGGTTAGAAATGGCACGAACCCAATGATTGTGCATTATGAAGTTACAGAAAGTGCCAGTAATCAAATTATCAACAGTGATTGCAAGAAGCAAGCAGTCACTTCCAGAATTGCATTAATGCTTACATTTGAACATTTTAAAACTTATGAACATTAACATGTGTATTTAGATCTAGACAAATTGATACAATTAATGAAAGTCATGTGGTTCTTCTTCAGCGTTTATTCTCAAACTCCCGCTGCATCTCTCTTGTAGCAGGATCATTGTCTTACTAGATTTCAAGCAGGATGTAGTCCAGAGAATGGAAATGTACTGTGGTGCCGTTTTATTTGCGGCAATGGCCCGACACATCCATATTCAGCGGTATGTGGTTCTAAACAAGGTTTTAAATATGCACTTCAAGAGAATTTTTGATAGAAAAATTGTGTCAAAATTTGAGCAGATTTTAAAATACCTTATATTTCTATAAATATTCTAGTTTCTATATTTACACATGGCATAACTTTATGTTCCTCAGACTACCGTACCTCCAGCTGGGCTGATAAGTTTATCAGAAGATAGCGTGCTCCGACATGCCCAGTTTGTGGTGGACCAAGTCCAGAGTTTTGATGATGCAGCAGAGGAGGATGAGTCTCTGCTCATTACTACACCATGCATGAGGGCGCTAATCAAACTGGCTGGCGTTACTTTGGGTAAAAGGTGTGTGAAGCACAATAAATATCTTCGCAGTCAGCTGGTGTTGTATCATTTGTTTTTTCGCTTTCTAACTCCCTACTGGATCTTCTTGATTAGAAACTGGCCTCACAGCATGTGGGGCATTCCCATAAGTGCACTCCCTCTATTCCAGCAGCTATCCGATTTGATGGTGTTTTGAGTCTTATGCCGCCGAAACTGACGTCGACATCAAGGCACAACTCAGGCCCTTGCGACAGGTTTCTTTGTTCTGCTCACCTACACTGTGCCCGTCCTAGTCCAAGCACAACGTCGGCATGTCGAAACAACATGGTAACTGTTATCGAAGGTTACGACTACGGGATCCCCGCTGGATCTCCCTTTTAGCAGGAAAATGGTCAGACTAGATTTCCAGAAGGATGTCCAGAGAACAGATGCGTTATGTTATAATTTTATTTGCTTCAGTTGCTCAGCATGTACGACTTTGGCAGCGTTATATTATTTCACTAGCAGCATTTATAACTGATAAATGTTTATATAGCACACTCACTCGAGGCGTGTGTGTAAATGTGTCTCGAGAGTCAGTGAGATACTAAATATGCATGTACTTAAGAAAGAAAATCATATCATTTTAAGTTAAATTTGGTTTGGGTGTTGTGGAATGGCATTAATTTTAACTTTTACAACTCCCTTGTGTTGCCGGGGTCTGATAGGGGAACAAAGAATAGCAACACTGTTTACCTTCCACGCATGTCATAAAAGGCGACTAAGGAGGTTATGGGATGGGGTTGGCTGTCCCATCCCATATATGGTCAGTACAGTAACCCAAAGCCATGCTTAAGTTGGATGTGTCAGGCCAAAAGGCGCAGATATCGCAGCAATGCTGTAAACCATGACACAACGCATTCCGTTCTGCGTACTACATCCTGCTAATCTGCAGGAGTTGTTTGAGAACGAACGCAGAAGAAGAACTTTTACAATATAAAGACTTCATTCTCTGTTTTATGCCCTTCCTGTAATTTTTCTAATATAAATATTTATGTAATGGAGTCACTCTCGTTCTCAGGAGGCAGTTGAGAAAAGAGGTGGCCAGAGTAAAGGCTAAAAAAGAAAAACCCAAGGACACAAAAGCCACTGTGACTCCTCCTGTCCGAAGAATCTTTGACTCCATTTTCCAAGGTCAGATTGATGAGACTTCCAAGACTAAGAGACAGCGTTGTGGCATATGTGAGGTAGGCTTGTTTGTGGTATATGTGAGGTAGGCTTTATTTGGCATATGTGAGGTAGGCTTTGTGGCATATGTGAGGTAGGCTATGATTGTGGCATATGTGAGGTAGGCTTTATTTGTGGTATATGTGAGGTAGGCTTTGTGGTATATGTGAGGTAGGCTTGTTTGTGGTATATGTGAGGTAGGCTTTATTTGTGGCATATGTGAGGTAGGCTTGGTGGCATATGTGAGGTAGGCTTTATTTGGCATATGTAAGGTAGGCTTGATTGTGGCATATAGGAGGTAGGCTTTATTTGGCATATGTGAGGTAGGCTATGATTGTGGTATATGTGAGGTAGGCTTGATTGTGGTATATGTGAGGTAGGCTTTATTTGGCATATGTAAGGTAGGCTTGGTGGCATATGTGAGGTAGGCTTTATTTGGCATATGTAAGGTAGGCTTGGTGGCATATGTGAGGTAGGCTTGGTGGCATATGTAAGGTAGGCTATGATTGTGGTATATGTAAGGTAGGCTATGATTGTGGTATATGTGAGGTAGGCTTTATTTGGCATATGTAAGGTAGGCTTTATTTGGCATATGTGAGGTAGGCTTTATTTGGCATATGTAAGGTAGGCTATGATTGTGGTATATGTAAGGTAGGCTATGATTGTGACATATGTGAGGTAGGCTTTATTTGGCATATGTAAGGTAGGCTATGATTGTGGCATATGTGAGGTAGGCTTTATTTGGCATATGTAAGGTAGGCTATGATTGTGGCATATGTGAGGTAGGCTTTATTTGGCATATGTAAGGTAGGCTATGATTGTGGTATATGTGAGGTAGGCTTTATTTGGCATATGTGAGGTAGGCTTGATTGTGGTATATGTGAGGTAGGCTTTATTGTGGCATATGTGAGGTAGGCTAGATTGTAGTATATGTGAGGTAGGCTTGATTGTGGCATATGTGAGGTACGCTTGATTGTGGCATATGTGAGGTAGGCTAGATTGTGGTATATGTGAGGTAGGCTTGATTGTGGCATATGTGAGGTAGGCTTTATTTGGCATATGTAAGGTAGGCTTGTTTGTGGCATATGTGAGGTAGGCTTTATTTGGCATATGTAACGTAGGCTATGATTGTGGCATATGTAAGGTAGGCTATGATTGTGGCATATGTGAGGTAGGCTTTATTTGGCATATGTAAGGTAGGCTATATTTGGCATATGTAAGGTAGGCTATGATTGTGGCATATGTGAGGTGGGCTTTATTTGGCATATGTAAGGTAGGCTATGATTGTGGTATATGTGAGGTAGGCTTGATTGTGGCATATGTGATGTAGGCTATGATTGTGGTATATGTGAGGTAGGCTTGATTGTGGCATATGTGAGGTAGGCTTGATTGTGGCATATGTGAGGTAGGCTAGATTGTGGCATATGTGATGTAGGCTTTATTTGGCATATGTAAGGTAGGCTTGTTTGTGGCATATGTGAGGTAGGCTTTATTTGGCATATGTAAGGTAGGCTTGTTTGTGGCATATGTGAGGTAGGCTTTATTTGGCATATGTAAGATAGGCTATGATTGTGGCATATGTGAGGTAGGCTTTATTTGGCATATGTAAGGTAGGCTATGATTGTGGCATATGTGAGGTAGGCTTTATTTGGCATATGTAAGGTAGGCTATGATTGTGGTATATGTGAGGTAGGCTTGATTGTGGCATATGTGAGGTAGGCTTTATTTGGCATATGTAAGGTAGGCTATGATTGTGGTATATGTGAGGTAGGCTTGATTGTGGCATATGTGAGGTAGGCTAGATTGTGGTATATGTGAGATAGGCTTGATTGTGGCATATGTGAGGTAGGCTTGATTGTGGCATATGTGAGGTAGGTTTAATTGTGGCATATGTGAGGTAGGCTTGATTGTTGCATATGTGAGGTAGGCTTGATTGTGACATATGTGAGGTAGGTTTGATTGTGGTATATGTGAGGTATGCTAGATTGTGGCATATGTGAGGTAGGCTTGATTGTGGCATATGTGAGGTAGGCTTGATTGTGGCATATGTGAGGTAGGCTTGATTGTGGGATATGTGAGGTAGACTTGATAGTGGTATATGTGAGGTAGGCTTGATTGTGGCATATATTAGTTAGTTATTGAATCATCGTCATTGCACTCCGGACAAGTCCATAGGTGATCAGATCTTTCCTTGAGTGTATCCGCCATTACACGTTGACTGACAGTCCCAGTATGTCGTTGGTTGACCATCATTCTTTTTCACCCATGCAAATTCTCCTTTCTAGCGACCCCACATTTCAAACCAAGTTCCTTTATTCTAATCATGGAACAAGAGTCATCGTCACTTGTTGTCATTTGTTCGTGCATTTTCCCATATGGTATTCAAAATGTCTGCCCGATCCATCACTCCACCAACAGCCGTAGAAGCAGCGTGGGAGGCCAACCTATCTGCTTTCTGATTACCCCGGACTCCCGCATGTCCCAGCACAAAAATAAAAGTCACTGTATGCACACAGGAATCTTCACTGCATCCAGCCACTGTTCTCGAACATACCCCTCCTGAACTTTCATAATCATGTTCATGGAGTCACTGAGTATACAGGCATGCTCGCAGACAGTCTGTGACATGTGAGGTATCCTAGATTGTGGTCTATGGAAGCTACGACAACTCCACCACCTGGGGATTGACAATAGTAAAATTAATGAATATTGATAATTTGAGAGAGGTATTAAATTTATAAAACGGTAGCATTCTTTAAAATTCAAACTAAATAATTCAGCATGTCATAAAATCATAAAATGTCATGATCATAAACTCTGTCAAGCTAAAAAAATTCAGCATGTTTGTATTAGTTTATGCACAATTTTGGCCATTTTGTAACCAACAATTTTGGCCATTTTGTAACCAACAATTTTGGCCATTTTGTAACCAACAATTTGGCCATAAACATTTCATTGTGTTTATGCTTTTAAATAACAGATTGGGTATTTCAGCTTATCTAATGGTAGATATTGAAGACTAAACTATCAGTCATTATACCCTGAGAGATTTACTGAAACGGAGATCTCAGCACCTATCGATATGTTCAGTGTCCAACGATGATAATCAACATACTTAAACCTCAACTTAATAACAGATTGACTTGTACGACTTATTTAAATTTAATTGTAGGTATGTCAACAACCAGATTGTGGTAAATGTGCTGCGTGACATGACCAAGTTTGGGGGCTCAGGCCGAGCCAAACAAGCTTTTAAGGAGCGCAGGTAAATGTGTTTATTTGTGACTATTTAAAATAATTCTGTTGCAAAGAGATAGATTGATGGATCTGCAATGGACAGCCTGCCGCTCCTTGGCTCATCTTGACCGCTAGCGTTTCAAAGTGACTTTTTTCAACGCTTTACAGTGACATCCTTATAAATGAGAAACACGATCTCATCATGAATTTGTTGTGCAGATTTACCCTGCTACAAGTGCAGGAATTTGGTTACACAATCCGCCGAAGACGGATGTGTCGGGCCATTGGCGCAAATAAAACGGTGACACAACGTATTTCCATTCACTGGACTACATTCTGCTGGAAATTTAGAGGACATGTCCTGCTACAAGAGAATTCAGCAGGAGTTTGAGAATGTACGCTGAAGAAGAAGAAGATTACACAACAAGGCTCTGTTTTATCCATGACACAGTTTCATACACAACTGAACTAGTTTTCCGCTAATTTCTCTTTTCACGCACCGCAGCATTCGAGCTATACACGCGCGGGAATTGTCAACTAGTAGTGTGTCTTTAAAATGATACACAGCAAGTCTGCCCGTCTTTACGATTACTTAGTAAAGTGCACAACTTTTCATCCACCCCTCGTATACTTGCCTTAAGTGAGAAAGAAAAGTCTAAATGATACCATTGGGTAGTTGGATAGAGAAAAACGATGTTAGCTATACTCTTGGAGACAGAATAGATGATTATCTGTTGGTAAGAAAAAATGGCTACGGTTACCTCATATATACTCCGCCCATCTCGGCACCAGCATGCCAGCTGCTGAGAGTACCACATATAACACATAACCTCATACCTTCAAGCGATAATGTCCAGGGATTCTCTCTTCCCCCCCCCCCCAATGCACTTGCAATGAAGATGTCGCAGGATATCAAACCCATGGCACTTACTGCAAATGGCTTAACCACTATGCCACCAGATATCCTCTCTTGCACAGAGAGAGGAAGAATGGTATTAAATTTAATTTTCCTGGGGGGGCGACCATCCCCTACCAGGCGCGTCCACAGGTTGCGGATCGTGGAACAACCTCCGGATATGGAGTCTCCATATCTGGTGGTTGGCTGCAATATAAGACAGATCTCTGGACGAATAATCCAGATTTCTGGACGAATAAGCAGTCGCGGACAAACTGGCGATGTTGCCCAACAGGACGGGGTGGGATATCAGGTGGCACTGATATCTCCACTGAAATACCCCATGCGTCTCGTGACGGGCAGCATCAAGCGAGTATGAGCCGCTATAAGCTCAAGCCAACAGCTGGGGTCATTGAACCCAGCATACGCGTCCCCCAGGGTTGGGGGGGACCTTTAAAATAGGGGAATATGGGAAACTATTTTCTAAAACATACAAAGGGAGAAGTCAGTAAAACCCTACTTAGGCCCCAATCAGCTCCATCCCATAAAGGAAAAAGGCAGGAAAACTTAAAAAATTCCCCTAACTGCTGGGCAGGTGGCGCTCAAGAGTCCAGAAAGACAGGCCACCTAGGAGATGGAAAACTCTACACAAAGCCTGGACAGATGGTGCTCATGATCCCGGGAGGGTAGACCATCTAAGGAAAGCAAACCTAAAAAAAATAGCTGGCGGAAATCGGATGCACTTGGCCATATGGCGCATAACAAAGTGCAACGTACCTCATATACACTCATGCAGATTGAGACAATGGATTCTAGGTATGGTGCTCTGCCTGAGGAGTCCCACCAGGCGGGTAGAGTGCCGGGCCCCATGCCTCGAAGGGGCCCACCCCAAGCTACTGGTGGTCACCCTGGCCCATTTTGGAAGACCAGGAAATGGGAACAGCGGGAAATTATGACTGGTCAAACCACACGACAGACAAAAGGACTAAACATACTGCATTGGAATGCGGAAGGCATTTACCACAAAAAGCAGGCACTAACAGCTAGACTGGATAACGACAAGATTGATGTGGCTTGTATACAAGAAACCCATCTTAACCTAAACCATAGATTCTCTATCAGGGGCTACCAAACATTCAGACAGGACAGAGAAGGGCATAAGGGAGGGGTACTTACACTGATACGCAACACCATTCCAACAAAGCAGATAGAAATAAATACAATAGGAGAATCAGAGATTATAGGAACAGATGTGTACATAGAAAACCAGCCCATCAGAATTTATAACATATACAGCCCAGTAGGAAGAGCCCTTAAATTAGAAACAATGGATATTACAGACACACACTGTATTGTAGTGGGTGACTTTAACAGCCACTCTGAAAGGTGGGGTTACCAGCAAACTGACTCAAGAGGAGAAGAAGTGGAAGAATGGGAAATCGATAACAATCTATTTCTGTTGAATGCACAGGATGATCCCCCAACTTTCTACTCAAGGAGATGGAAATCAACATCAACCCCAGATTTAGCGTTTGCCACTGGCGATTTATCCCATAAAATATGTAGAATAGTTATGAACCAGCTGGGGGACCACAAACCAATAAAACTCACTATCAACCTTAACTACACACAGGAAGAGCAGAAACCTCTTCCCCGCTGGAACTATAAGAGAGCAGACTGGGACAAATTTGCAAAACTATCAGACGCATATAGTGAGCCTATCAACACCCATCAAAAAAAAATTAAGAACATGACGGAAAAGCTAACTGAGGCAATACTTAGGGCAGCAAAAGACGCAATACCAAGAGGGGCAAGAAAAAACTACAAACCGTACTGGTCCAAAGAAATACAAAAGCTTGAAGAAGACCTGAATATGGCCAGAGAATTAGCAGAAACAGAGCAGAGTACAGAAAGCAATATTGCTCTCAAGGCAGCCTCAGCTAAATACAAGAGAGAGGTAAAAACATCAGCAAGGAGGAGATGGATCGAAAAAACTGAGAGCCTTAACATGGACAAAGATGGAAACAAACTCTGGAAACTTGCCAAGGCATTGAGTGATGAAAACAGTAGCCGACCTCCAATAACACTTGAATATAATAACAAAATGCACACAGGAAAAGCAGCAGCAAACATTTTCATTAAAAATTATGCAACTGTGAGCCAGATTAACATACCAAAAGAAAGAAAAATAGAAGTCAAGAACGAAATCCATGGACTAAAGGATATGCCTATGGTTATAGAAGAGCAAATGTTGGCAAAATTTACGGAAACTGAGCTAGAAGAAGCACTACAGAACCTTAAACTCAAGAAGTCACCAGGTAAAGATGGGGTTACCAATGAGATGCTTATGAAACTGGGGCCTAGAGCAAAGAGAAAACTTCTAAACATAGTAAATACTAGCTGGAGAACAGGACAGGTGCCCACCGCATGGAAAGAAGATATCATGGTACCCATTTTAAAGCAAGGCAAAGACCAACTCGACCCAAGTAGTTATAGACCTGCCAGTCTCCTCAGCTGTATGGGCAAATTAATGGAGAAAATGGTCAACAGAAGACTCATGTGGCACTTGGAAGGAAAACAACTCATAGCAGCACAACAGAGCGGCTTCCGACAACACAGATCAACAGAGGACCAGGTCGCCTACATAGCCCAAGAGATTGAAGACGCATACCAAGAAAAAAAACACACGCTTGCAGTGTGGGTTGACATGGAGAAGGCATTTGACAAAGTTTGGAAAGATGGACTCAAGAACAAGCTCCTTAGACTAGGAATCAGAGGACACTTATATAACTGCATATGCAACTATATGGAAAAAAGAACAGCTAGAGTGCAAGTACAGGGAAAACGTAGCAGGAAGAGAATACTAGAACAAGGTGTCCCGCAAGGAGGTGTACTATCCCCTACACTCTTCTTAATTTACATAAATGATATTATGGAGGGCATACCAACTGGGGTACACTCTGCAATGTATGCAGATGACCTGGCCTTGTGGACAGGAGGGGTGACAATAGCAGTTGCAAAAAATAGAATGCAAGGGGCACTGCACAAACTAGAAAGCTGGACCAAGAAATGGTTGCTTACCATTAATGAAAAGAAAACCACACACACAATATTCACACTAACCAACAAGGTACAGAAAACAACACTAAAAATAAACAATCATGTTCTCCCACTAGAGCAGAACCCAACATACCTCGGAATTACCCTTGACTCTAGAATGACATGGGCAAAACAGACAGAAAAAGCAGAGAAAGGAGCCAGAAATAGAATGGCAATAATGAAAAAGTTAGCAGGCACAAACTGGGGAGCGGACAGCAAAATCTTGAAAAGGCTATACACAGGTAGAGTTAGGCCAGTACTAGAGTATGGCATCGCAGCCTGGGCCACAGCATCTAAAACGCAATTCAACAAAATAAACAAAACCCAGAATCAAGCTACACGTATTATCACTGCATCTATGAAATCTACACCCATAAATACATTATAAACAATAACTGGCCTTCAGTCAATGGAAGATAGAAGAGACATGAAAGTAGTTCAACAAGCAGAAAAATACAAGAGACTCCTGAATCACCCTATGCACCAAAGAATTAATGGCTATGACAAAAGCAGGCTGGAGAGGAGCAACTTCTCAGCAAATGCAAAGAAACTGATACAAAAGGCACCAACTATAGGACAAGCGAAACCAAGGCCCATACAACTAGTCAGTATCATCCCCCCTTGGGCATACAGACTCCCACAACTAAAAGAACAAATAGAAGGTATAGAAAAGAAAGGAACTCAGACAGAATTGGAGAGAAAGCGTATCACAGAACAACACATCGCAGTTAATTACCCACAAGATGCATGGACCCATGCCTATACAGATGGCTCGGCCACAAACGCAATTGAGAATGGAGGTGGAGGAGTGACCCTCAGACTAAAATGCGGGAAAGATGTTACTCTAGCCATAGCTACAGGCAAGCTCTCAACCAATTTTAAAGCAGAAATGGAAGCTCTCAAGAAAGCAGCAGAAACTATCTTACAACACAAAGAACAAGTGCACAGGAATATTGTACTACTAACAGATGCACTCTCTGTCATAACAGCACTGAAGCTACACAAGAGCACCGAACTGAATGAATTGAGGGCAGTGCTAGTTCAGTTGTACAATAATTTCCAAAGAGTAGTGATCCAGTGGATACCGGCACACTGTAACATTGAAGGGAATGAAGCTGCAGATAGACTGGCCAAAGAAGGAGGGAAGTTACCTCAAGAAGACTATCTGGTCAGTTATGAAGAAGTGAAGACCATCATTAAAGGCAACTATAACAAAAAGTGGAAAGAAGACCACCCCAAATATAATGCAGATGACGGGTATTACCAATTGTCCAGAAGAGACCAGGTTATCCTGCTGCGCCTCAGAACTGGTCACAACAAAATGAGACATCATTTGTACACCAAATTCAAAATAGGGACAACTGGGCTCTGCCATTGCAGCCTTGCAAATATGACAGCAGAACATATCCTACAAGAATGTCCCCAGTATGCAGACCTGAGAAACAAGACATGGCCCACCCCAATCAGTGTTGAAGAGAAACTGTATGGCACAGTGGACACTTTAAAACAGACAGCATCCTATATCATAGAATCCGAAGTCCCAACCTGACTGAGTAATGATCGCCGAAGAAGAAGAAGAATTTAATTTTGAGTTGTCCTTGTGTTATTGGGTTCCGGAAGGAGGAAAAGAATAGCAACACTGTACCTACATGAATGTTGTAAGTGGTGACTAAGAAGGTTTTGGGGTGGAGTGTGCATGTCTCATCCTACGTAGAGTCAGTGAACCAGAAGCCATGCTGAAATCGGATGTGTCAGATCAAAAGGCACATATATCGCAGCAAAGCTGTAAACCATGACACCACATTATGTTCTCAGGACTACATCCTGCTAATCTGCAGGAGAATTAATGCAAAAGAAGATTAATGCAGAAGATGCTTTTGAAAATAAAATAAAATATTGTTAGGAATATAAAAAACTTTCCTTACTACATGTTTTCCTGTGATGGAGTGCAGGGAGGTTTTCTATGGACTGTGAAAATAAAGGCCGCTTTGCCATAGCAGACGCCGTGACATGTACAAGAAGAATATTGATTGTTAGGAATATAAAGGAAAAAAAAAACATTAACAAACTTTATCACTTGTTCACATTTGCCTTGACCTTAAAGTTCACATACTTTTTATTTTTTGTTTTTCCATTAGGTGTCCAAATATGGCCATTAAGACGGCAGAAGAAGATGATGTTGAAGAGGAATCAGAAATAGAAAAAGAGGATCAAGAAAGCAAGAACTTGGCAGTGACTAAACATAAATCTGCTACAAATGTCAAGACCAAAGTAGTTTGACCTGGTCTACCAACACATGAAGAAAACAAGAGGAAATATTATACAGCAGCCAGGATTAATGACGTCGAGGTCAGTCAGAAAATCATTTATGTCGTAGATGTGATCTAATCTGAGATGTCTTAGTCTCTCTCTCTCTCTCTCTATCTCTCTTGTCTGTGGAGGGATGTTTGCATGTTCTAGCTGAGAGCTGTCTCCAACCATGATTGTAGATTTGTTAACCTTTAGCAAGCCAGATTAAAAAATACGAAACATCTCCCTGCCACCGGATTCTTTTTTGAAATTTTGCATTATTGATGGTGACTGTTTTGAAAATGTGATAATTATTTGGTTGTTAGAGATATTTAAATAATATTTGCACATATAAATAAAGAATTGAATTATGCATATATTGGTGTAATTTATGTACGTGTGTGTGTGTGATACCAGACGTATGAGAAAGTGGTAAAGACGTTTTTCACAAAAAACATATATTTTATAACAAATAAAGAGGGAAAAAATAAGAAGAAAAAAATAACTTACCTTACATATCGAATTCCTTGGCAACACTGTAAACTAAATCACGCAAATCTGTTGTATTTATGTTCTTTCACTGCGAAATTATCAAAATATAGCCGGGGGAACTGTATAAAACATGTAGATTTGCAGTAAAATCGTTCTTTGAGCTTAGGCCTAGAGTTATTTTTTCTGCCACTTCAAAATATTCGATATCAAACGTACAAGTCCCCAAACCAGTGGGCATTCTGTATGTGAAACTAAATAACCTAATAATCCATGATTCAAGCCACGATTCAATGTTATTTTATTCGAAATACGATGAAATAAAGGTCTGTAAAACCGATCCATCATTATGGCATCGTACCGGTGTACAGATGTGGTCAGATTAATTGCTCTTAAACTTTTACGAATAGCTAGCCATTCACAAAAATTATCATGTCGGAAGTGGGGGATGTACCGGCTTCGATTGCGCATGTCCCCAGCTATGTGCACGGACTGTGGTACGTGTAAATCTCACGATATTATCGTTGGGTGGGCCGGACCGCCAAAAGCGCGCACGGCCATTTTGTTTCTCTGCGGCTGCGATTGATATAGGCTCGGTGAAGGTTAACATGGAAACTAGTTCTTTCACAAGAACTAGTCTAAAAAGAATATCTGAAAGTAAATGAAACATTAGAATACCAAAAACTATATGGAGGAGATCTGAAGATTTCACAAACTATATGGAGGAGATCTGAAGTTTTCACAAACTATATGGAGGAGATCTGAAGTTTTCACAAACTATATGGAGGAGATCTGAAGTTTTCACAAACTATATGGAGGAGATCTGAAGTTTTCACATGATGTGAAATAATGTAGCCGTGACTGTAGCATGGTAAGAAAATAACCAATGACATTCTTAGCGTCCAGTTATAAAAATGGAAACTGGAAGGAATCCCTATCAGAATACTGTTCTTTGTTCGGTGGCAGGAGAGCATTACTAACACAGATGCATTGAAACGAACAGGCAATACCGCAGTATTGCTATGCTCAGTTTGCATAGACTCAGATGGCTGGGACAATCTAAGAGGATGAAAGATGGCAGAATACAGGAGGATCCACTTTATGCAACAATCTGGGGAAAAAATCTGGGAATTATGGGACAATCTGGAGGAAAAAAAAGGAGTCAACTTCTACTTTGATTCAAATACGTATGAAAATGTGTCTGGAATATTTTGTCCTGGGAATATTTTGTCTAGTTACCCATGATAAAATATTCCAGACAAATATACCCAAGACAAAATATCACAGACAAAATATTCCAAGATAAATATCCCCAAGACAAAATACAAAGGTAATATATAAAATATTTCATACAAACTGTAATAAACACTAATGAACAATATAGCTAGTAAATAATTATAATAAAATCTTCAAATGATATGAATTGTCTCATAAATGATAGACATGAAATTAAGTTCTACACAACATTAATGTTCAAAACACGTGCTGTTTTTCAAGAAGTTGATAGGCTCTTCTGGATCTTACCTGTTCAACCATTGTTTTAATAGCATCATTGACATGTTGGTAAACTTTTCGTTTCTTTGTTGTTGGTTGACCAGTGGCAATCTGACTTCTCAAAAGTGCAGATGTATGTTGTTGTTGCTGTAACTTCCGGGCAAGTCGTGCTGCTGTTTTAAATGCATTGTGCATTATGATTACTTGTTATAAATAACAATAATTATGTCATGTGTATTGTTATTTGTATGATTTTAGCTTGTTTTGTGTGTATTATTTCATGTGAGCTTCAGATAATGAAAGTGTGTTAATCGTCGTGCAGTAAAACTTCATCACCTGTTTTGTAAGTACTATTTTCATACAGTTTTACTACAGTATTACCTTTTATTGATTGTCAAGATTTTCTAGTATAACTGGAATAGTTTTAAACCACAAATAACTTCTAGATCAACCCAGCCTAAGGAAATGGGTACCAGATTTTCTGGGAAAGAAACGCCAAGCATGATTCTGACCACATCCCTATGTACGCAATTTACGGGCAAAAATGTGGGCACAACGTAAAATTCCCTAAAATGCCTCAGTGATATGGAATGTTACCTTTGAAAAAATGTTTATGTAATCTTGTCTTTCACCAGATAACCAAGGGAGACTATGTCTCCATCTCACCTGCAGACCCAACTCAGCCGTTCTACATTGATCAAGTTCAGTACCTGTTTGAAGAAGGTGGCTGCAAGCAGGCACATGTCCACTGGTACTACAGAGGATGTGAAACTGTCTTAGGAGAGGCATCTGATCCTCTGGAGCTATTTTTTGTCGACGTTGCGATGACAATGAGCTTGTTGCAGTACACAGCAAAGTGCAGGTATGGTTTGTTTTGTCTTGGCAACTGTAGGAATTATGATTCAGTCTTCTCGTGTGTTCATTGTTTTTCAGCATTCATTCGCAACCTCCTGCATGTTAGAGCAACCTCCTGCATGTTAGCAGAATATAGCCTGGAGAACAGAATATGTTGTGGCATGATTTTCAGGTTGCAAAAGGGAAGTCTGTTCAAGGATGGGAACCCCTAGCACCAAATTACCATGCTTACGTTACAAGTCTCATTCTTCTAGCTGCAAACTAGAATGGAATGCATTATGTTACAGTTCAGCTGCGATATCTGCACCTTTCATCGTAACACATTTGACTTCATCTTGATTTTTGGGTCACCTTGACCTACCATGGGAAGAGAAGAGTTGAGATTGGATTGTGCCATTCTATATCTCAAAGAGATCCAAAAACTGGGCTGAGGTCTTCTTCTTAAGAGTTCATTCTCAAACTCCCACTGGATCTCTCTTGTAGCAGAACAATGGTCCAACTAAATTTTCAACAGCATGTCCAGAAAATGTAAATGCGTTGTCGTCATTTGCGCCAATGGTGCGACACATCCGTCTTCAGTGGTATGCTGAGGTCTAATGTGCCAAGCTGTAAGCTATGCTGAGGTCTAATGTGTCAAACTATAAGCTATGCTGAGGTCTAATGTGTCAAACTATAAGCTATGCCGAGGTCTAATGTGCCAAGCTGTAAGCTATGCCGAGGTCTAATGTGTCAAACTGTAAGCTATGCTGAGGTCTAATGTGCCAAGCTGTAAGCTATGCTGAGGTCTAATGTGTCAAACTGTATGCTATGCTGAGGTCTAATGTGCCACGCTGTAAGCTATGCCGAGGTCTAATGTGTCAAACTATAAGCTATGCCGAGGTCTAATGTGCCAAGCTGTAAGCTATGCCGAGGTCTAATGTGTCAAACTGTAAGCTATGCTGAGGTCTAATGTGCCAAGCTGTAAGCTATGCTGAGGTCTAATGTGTCAAACTGTAAGCTATGCTGAGGTCTAATGTGCCAAGATGTAACCTATGCTGAGGTCTAATGTGCCAAGCTGTAAGCTATGCCGAGGTCTAATGTGTCAAACTGTAAGCTATGCCGAGGTCTAATGTGCCAAGCTGTAAGCTATGCCGAGGTCTAATGTGCCAAGCTGTAAGCTATGCTGAGGTCTAATGTGCCAAGCTGTAAGCTATGCCGAGGTCTAATATTTCAAACTGTAAGCTATGCCGAGGTCTAATGTGCCAAGCTGTAAGCTATGCCGAGGTCTAATGTGTCAAACTGTAAGCTATGCTGAGGTCTAATGTGCCAAGATGTAAGCTATGCTGAGGTCTAATGTGTCAAACTGTAAGCTATGCTGAGGTCTAATGTGCCAAGCTGTAAGCTATGCCGAGGTCTAATGTGTCAAGCTGAAAGGACTGCATCAATGTAACCAAAAAGAGTGTGAAAACAATGAATAAACTTTGTTTTGGTTACTTTCTATAAAAATTCATTATTCTTCTGTTCTAGGTCATCCAGAAAGTTGTTCCTGAAGACTGGAATATGAAAGGTGGCATTGACAACCCAGATGAAGACAATGTCATTTCTGAGGATGATGGCAAGACATTCTATTTTCAGAAGTTTTATGAACCCAATTTTGGTAGGTTTGAGGATCCTCCTGATATAGATGTTCTTTCGGACAGTGAGAACCAGAATTGCTGCATTAGCTGTCAGAGGTTGGAGAAGAAGAGATTGCTAGAGGAGACAGTCCTAGGGGAAGTTACTCGAGTAAGTAGTGGATAATTTGACCTTTTCCGACATTATAACAAAAAGTAAAGTTTAAAAATAAACTAAATGTAGATTAGGCTCTATAAGCAAGCATTATTTGTTTATAATCTCATTATGATTTTAGTATTCTTGAATACATTTATTTGTAAACTGTGGTTTAATACTTCATTCTTGATTAGGAACCCCCGCCGAAGACGGATGTGTCAGGCCATTGGCGCAAATAAAACGGCGACACAACTCATTTCCATTTTCTGGACTACATCCTGCTGGAAATCTAGCAAGACCATGATCCAGCTAGATCCAGTTGGAGTTTGAGAATGAACGCAGAAGAAGAAGAAGATTAGGAACCAACATCATGCATGTGGGGACATTCCCATAAAGGCTTAGATTGCTGGTTCAATGTACTTCTTTGTCAGCGTTCATTCTCAAACTCCCGCTGGTTCTCTCCTCTAGCAGGACCATGGCTCTATTAGATTTCCAGCAGGATGTAGTCCAGAGAATGGTAATGCGCTGTGTCACCGTTTTATTTGCATCACAAGTAAATTCAAGTAGGAAATTCAATTCCCATCAACTTTAAGAATTATTTGCGTCAGTAACCTGACAAATCCATCTTCAGCGGGATCATCCATCTAAGGGTGTATATGCTGCGTACCAGTCAGTTTGTTGTTGTCAGCGAGGATGTACTATCTTCCCTCTCCCTTTGTCACTCCCGTTTCGATTATTCTATGGGAGCATGAACAGTCTCTTTGTGTCATTCATTGTCTAACATTGTTAAATCACTCATTGTCTAACATTGTTAAAGATTACTCCTGTGGTTCACCTAGCCACCAGGAAATAGGGTACCAGGACTAATGCTCTGGGGAGATCGAGAATGGCACCATCGCTACTGAGCAAGTGTGGTAGGTGATGCTAGTCAGGTGGTTTCTGATCAAACAATGATTAGCCTGCTGAGCACTTATGGGAAGCCCCGTCCTATGTTGCTGGTTCATAACTCATGTTACTTTTACATTTACTTTAGGTTGCAGTTTTAAATCTGACTATGACATGTTCTTTACAAAGTGAATTTTTATCAAAGATTACTGTTGATTAGCATTTGAGCTACAGAGTTAAGTGCTATGAATGGTACTGTAGAAAGTCATCATATGTAGACGAGGCAAGTGTGTGAGAAATTAACAGGCCAAATCCCAGATTCTGAAGTTTTTTGGCAAAGTAGCACCTTGTCTAGGAAGGTATATCAACCCTGAGTCAATTCAACTGTCACATTGTCCAACACGACTCAAACAGAGGTCTATGCCTAGGCCTAGGGACACAAAGGGGGGTAATGGAATGGTCTTCCTACACAAGGGATAACTCGCTGGTTGCGAAGTGCCTAGTCAGAAGAAAGATGCATGTTGGGTGACCCAGGCAAATTATCAGCTCGTCTAGTGACATATACCCCTCTAGGCTCCTTCAATAGGCACTTGTATTAAGCCGAAAGCTTAAGTCTCCTGGGTATGAAAGAAAGCTAAAAAAACCACCCCACTGCACATAGGAAGTGAGAGCTAATTGCTCGCAATTCCTGGGATTATTGACAAACAAAACAAACAAACATAGGCAGAGTCAGGAGTGTGTTTATTCCGTGAGGGGTTAGAACCAGAAGCATACATACCATAAGTCATTTGCCAGGGATACTGAGCACATGCATGCATTAAATGCGGAGACGTCAGTTCATAACCAATTTTGCGTTGTTGACATCTTAGCATCTATTTTAATTATTCTGTTTGTTGCAGGCAGACGGTGGATCGTCCAGCTGTCTGTATTACACAAGTGTCAGAACCAATGGTCTAGAATATTCTATAGGTGATTGTTGTTACATTGATCCGGCGGCGTATCGGTTCAAGATAGTACACGAGAAGATCTCAACTGCAAGAAAATCACAGTCCAAAGTAAGTCCATTTACTGGTAGATACAATAAATTGTTATTAACACTATCTCTGTAGGCCTCTTTATCTCTAATACCAGCTATTTACACCCACTAACTGCTGATAAATCCTGCCTCTAATATCAGCTATTTGGACCCACATTACATTCTTAATTTTAGTGACTTTGAAAAGGGAGTTGTCAGTGCATAGCCAGGGTCTGAGAACGGAGCAAAGAATAGCTACACTATTGCTTGCCAAGCATGTTATAACAGGCAACTAAGGAAGTTTTGAGGTAAAGTTGGCTATCCCATATAAGGTCAAAGTGACCCAGAAGCCATGTATCATGCAGAAAGTGTTTTCCTTATTCTTCTACATATCTACATCTTAAAGACATTAATTCTGTCTTCTAATTGTTCATTGTCCATGTTTTTGAGCCATACATTAATATAGAATAGATGTAACACTTTATAATTCTCATTTTTAGCTTGTTTGTAATTTGTTTAGATGTTAATATTTTCCTCATCTCATTGAAATCACTTTTCTGCTTATTAAGCACATTTTAAAAATTGCAACTTTGATGAAATATGGTTTTATTTTCTGAAATTGTTTCAAATTTGATGAAATATGGTTTTATTTTCTGAAATTGTTTCAAATTTGATGAAATATGGTTTTATTTTCTAAATTATTTTCTAATTTGTTGAAATATGGATTTATTTTCTGAAATTGTTGATGCAGGTTGATGAAGATGTTTACCCAGAGGCCTATCGCAAGTCAGAATACGTGAAAGGGTCAAATGACAAGTGCCCGGAACCTTTTCGTGTTGTCAGGATTATGGAAATCTTTACCAAAAAATTCTCAGGAAAACAACCTGAACTTTCTGAGGTCAAGGTGAAGGTCAATCAGTTTTACAGGTCAGTTTTTTTATGTGGTGTTATTTATATGAGAATTTATATGGCAAATAAATAAACAGGATAGTGGCAACATTGGAGACAACAGAGAATATGGAATGCCGCGAGTAATTTGGACAGCTAGAAAAACTAACGAGGATGTTCTAAATGTGAGATTAGGGGTTATTTAATAATAGAAAAAGACAATATTTGTTTATTGTGGTCACATTATGAGACAGGGAGGTCTGTCGAAAAGTAACAACAGGCATGATAGAAGGTCAGATAGATTGACAGAGAAAATATTCATTTGACATCGTGGAGTGGCAAAAAAACAACTACTATCCTGATAAGTTATACTGAATATAAACAGTTGTGGAGATCTGTGATCACCTACGTCAGTCTGCATGACACTTGATGATGATATGACACAGGTTCACATGTAGGTCTCCGGTGTCCTACCAGACAAAAATTCCATCCAATAACAAACCACTAATAGAGAGATTTTCTTCTTGTGAAAAGAACACACTGGTTTCTTTTTAACAAAGCAAGTCTTAAACTGGAACCAGTTTATGCTTACTCACTTCTGACTTAGAGTAAACAACTAAGAGTGGGTGTTTTTTTTGACTGAATAGATCCTTCAGGTAGCAACTTTACACATAATTATAAGAGTGGGTGTTTTTTTGACTGAATAGATCCTACACAGACCTGGTAGCAACTTTACGCATAATTATAAGAGTGGGTATTTTTTTTTTTACTGAATAGATCCTACACAGACCTGGTAGCAACTTTACGCATAATAATAAGAGTGGGTATTTTTTTTTACTGAATAGATCCTACACAGACCTGGTAGAAACTTTACGCATAATTATAAGAGTGGGTATATTTTTTGACTGAATAGATCCTTAGGTAGAAATTATACACATAATATTATAAGAATGTTTATAGGGAAATTCATCACTATATTTCTTTTTAACTTTCTAATAAATGTGTAATCATTTGTTCCTCAGAATTGAGAACACACATAAGGGGTCACAGTCTGTCTATCACACCGACCTCAATGCCTTGTTTTGGAGTGATGAGGAGACCACTCTGGGTTTCTCGCATATCCGTGGAAAATGTACAGTTGTTTACAGAGAGAACTTGACAGAAGATGTTGACAGTTACTTCATTGGAGGGACTGACCGCTTCTATTTTGCGGAGTCTTACAGTGCAGACACTCAGCAATTTGATGACCCTCCAGCAAAGGCTCGGCTCATGGGCAATACTGGGAAGGTGAGATGCTCTAAAATTCTTCATATTAAATTAAATTTTGTCAGATTTTATCTTTCATATCTTCTTCTGTGTTCGTTCTCAAACTCCTTCAGGTCAGCAGGCTGTAATCTGGAGAACGGAGTGTGTTGCATCATGGTTTAGAGCTTTGCTGCGATATTTGTACCTTTTGGGTCTGGCACATCCAATTTCAGCATGGTTTTTGGGTCACTTTAACCCCATATGGGATGGGACAACCAACTCCCAAAAGCTCCAACTCTTACTCATGACAGAAAAAGTATTGCTATTCTTTGCTCCCCTTTCAGACCTTGGCAACATGCGGGTAAAATATTTCATTTGGCTTATTTCTATTTATACTGCTTGTTAACCCTGGATTACTACAGTCCATGTGTTTCTATTTTGTCAGATTACTTCTGACATCTTGTGAATCTTACTAACTCCAGAAACAGAAGACCTAGTGCTGATATGAGAACATTTTTTTTATAAACCCGGGGATGTTTACCGAACAGATTCTACATATGTACAAACTGCAGCAAAACTGAAATCCAGAAAGGAAAAAAAACTTGGAACAGGGCAATGAAGTTTTGTTAGTAACACACATAAGTTAGTTACACAATAACTAGTAACACACATAATAACACATAAATCTACATTTTGACAAAAAGGCCTTCATCAAGAACACATTAATAACATAATATAAGTTAGAGCGGCACCATTGAAATTGATGTTATTTTGAACATCAGTTCCTTGCTCGTCATATTATGTTGTGAATGTGTTTTTGTATAAAGATCTTTTATTGATTCAAATTGTCAGTTTGTGTTTTATTATGTACGTTACCAGTGATTAAAAAAACTTCATTAACTTGTTTAAAGTTGCGTCTGTCTGATTCTATATAGAAGAGTCCATCAATGGATACAGAATATGTGAGAAAGTTGAGAGGTGGCCTGAAAGAGTTTAAGACTGATTCCAGCAAAATAAATTATCATAATCGCTGTGTACATCCTTAGACTATAATAATTGGATCACTGGTAATTCAATGATTGGATCGGTGGTAATTCAATAATTGGATCACTGGTAATT
Organism: Meghimatium bilineatum; assembly: GCA_034231615.1. NCBI lineage: Eukaryota > Metazoa > Mollusca > Gastropoda > Stylommatophora > Philomycidae > Meghimatium > Meghimatium bilineatum. Next base: position 62,273,251 of record CM067321.1, on the reverse strand, counting down.
CAATGATTGGATCAGTGGTAATTCGATGATTGGATCACTGGTAGTTCGATGATTGGATCTTTGGTAATTCAATGATTGGATCTGTGGTCATTCAATGATTTGATTTGTGGTCATTCAATGATTGGATCTGTGGTAATTCAATGATTGGATCTGTGGTCATTCAATGATTGTATCTGTGGTCATTCAATGATTGGATCACTGGTCATTCAATGATTGGATCTGTGGTAATTCAATGATTGGATCTGTGGTAATTCAATGATTGGATCGGTGGTCATTCAATGATTGGATCTGTGGTAATTCAATGATTGGATCACTGGTCATTCAATGATTGTAAAGGTGGCAATTCAATGATCGGATCACTGGTAATTCAATGATCGGATCACTGGTAATTCAATGATCGGATCACTGGTAATTCAATGATCGGATCACTGGTAATTCAATGATCGGATCACTGGTAATTCAATGATCGGATCACTGGTCATTCAATGATCGGATCACTGGTCATTCAATGATTGGATCTGTGGTAATTCAATGATTGGATCTGTGGTAATTCAATGATTGTATCTGTGGTCATTCAATGATTGGATCACTGGTCATTCATTGATTGGATCTGTGGTAATTCAATGATTGTATCTGTGGTAATTCAATGATTGGATCGGTTGTCATTCAATGATTGGATCACTGGTAATTCAATGATCGGATCACTGGTAATTCAATGATCGGATCTGTGGTCATTCAATGATCGGATCTGTGGTCATTCAATGATTGGATCACTGGTAATTCAATGATCGGATCACTGGTAATTCAATGATCGGATCACTGGTAATTCAATGATCGGATCACTGGTAATTCAATGATCGGATCACTGGTAATTCAATGATCGGATCACTGGTCATTCAATGATCGGATCACTGGTAATTCAATGATCGGATCACTGGTCATTCAATGATCGGATCACTGGTAATTCAATGATCGGATCTGTGGTCATTCAATGATCGGATCTGTGGTCATTCAATGATTGGATCTGTGGTCATTCAATTATTGGATCTGTGGTCATTCAATTATTGGATCTGTGGTCATTCAATGATTGGATCTGTGGTCATTCAATGATTGTATCGGTGGTCATTCAATGATTGGATCACTGGTCATTCAATGATTGGATCTGTGGTAATTCAATGATTTATCTGTGGTCATTCAATGATTGGATCACTGGTCATTCAATGATTGGATCAGTGGTAATTCAATTATTGGATCAGTGGTAATTCAATGATCGGATCACTGGTAATTCAATGATTGGATCAGTGGTAATTCACTGAATGGAAAGATTGGAGAAGTGGTGCTCCTGTGTGTTCCTGGGCCCAAAAGGGGAGCAAAGAATAGCAACACTATTTATCTTCCATGCATGTCATAAGACAACTAAGGAAGTTATGGAGTGGATTTGACTGTCCTATACTACATAGGGTCAAAGTAACCCAGAAACCATACTCAAGCCGGTGTGTCAGGTCGAAAGGTGCAGATATTTGCAGCAAAACTTTGTTCTCAGGACTGCACCCTGTTAATCTACAGGAGTTTGAGAATGAACGCAGAAGAGCAGTGGTAATTCAGTGATTGAAAAGATTTGATTACCTATTAGCGAAAGAAAGGATGAGAACAGAAATGCCAGTCTCTAGCTGATAACCAAACATAACTAATCGTCATAAGCTGCAAAACATAATACAACGTTCTTCAATCTCCGGACTACATCCTGCTAATCTGTGGGAGCTTGGAAACGAATGCAAAAGACTACTCGTCATCAAAATTAAGAAAGATATTGTCATAATTTCTCATGGTCGCAATAAGCAAACATAGTTATTGTTAACATTATTCTCTTTTCTTCTATTGTAGGGTAAAGGAAAAGGCAAGGGCAAAGGAAAGTCTAGTAAAGATGAGTTAGAACAGGAGAATGCTGTGAAATATTTTTCAGTGCATCAGCTGCGAACACTGGATGTCTTTGCTGGGTGTGGAGGTACGTGTCTCACGTTTTAAAACATATTCATTACTTTCATATCGCAATATATGTCAACACGTAGTCTTACATCAGTCACAATATCATATGTCAGCACACAGTCTTATATCAGTCACAATGTCATATGTCAGCACGTAGTCTTCCATCAATCACAATGTCATATGTCAACACATAGTCTTCCATCAATCACAATATTATATGTCAACACATAGTCTTCCATCAATCACAATGTCATATGTCAACACATAGTCTTCCATCAATCACAATGTCATATGTCAACACATAGTCTTCCATCAATCACAATATTATATGTCAACACGTAGTCTTCCATCAATCACAATATCATATGTCAACACATAGGCTTACATTAATGACATATATGTCTGCACGTAGTCTTCCATCAATCACAATATATGTCAACACGTAGTCTTCCATCAATCACAATATCATTATGTCAACACGTAGTCTTCCATCAATCACAATATCATTATGTCAACACGTAGTCTTCCATGAATCACAATATCATATGTCAGCACGTAGTCCTCCAGCAGTTTCTACCTTTGGAGATGCAGACAAGTGTGGAAAGATCTTGATTTTAGGATAGGGTTGTTTTTTTGGGTATTTTTTTAGATGGATTTATTATGGTTTTGGGTTATGATTAGGCTGTATTAGTTGTAGAATAAACTATTTGGGTTATGGTTAGTATACTTTATTTCTCTGTAACCATACTGCTAGTAGCCCTGCCACGAGAGAGAGAGAGAGAAAGAGAGATCTGGTTCCCAAGTCACCAACCTCAAAGCTAACCAAAATCACACTTGCTGGACATTTTTGTCGTTATCAACAGACTTTCCTTTTATAAAATTGGGTCCAGACACAAAAAAGTTGAGAATCTGTGCTTAGATGTGGTGTACACAGTTTAAAATATTGAGAAACCCTGATGTTCCATATAATTCCATTTGTTTTGTTTGTTTTCTCAGTTTGACTGTTAGTACTACAACATATTGCAATGGAGGCTGCAGGGCCATAGCTGATACTGGCACCTTGTTGCTCGCTGGACCCAGCAGTGAGATAGAAAAGTTGAATGCTCAGATTGGAGCTATCAAGTTTGTAGAAGGAGAGGTGGGTTGATTTGTGTAGCTCATTTTTTATGTTTACCTAGAACAAGCAGAGGTATTATGAAATCTACAGGGAAAGGAGGAAAGTGAAAGACAACACATGGGGAAAGAAGGAAAGACCAAGACAACCTACAGGGAAAGAGAAAGATGGTCCACAAGGAGAAGGAAAGATACAGACCACAGGGAAAGAATGAAAGAGAGAGGCAGCCCACTGGGAAAGAAGGATAGCAAAAAACAGCCCACATGGAAAGAAGGAAAGAGAAAGACGGCCCACAAGGAAAAAAAGGAATGAGAAAGACATCCCACAGGAAAAAGAGGAAAAGAAAAAAATAACCCACACGGAAAAGAAGGAAAGAGAAAGATAACCAACAAAGAAAGAAGGAAACTGCAAAATAACCGGCATGGAAAGAGGAAGATAACATTCATAGAGGAAAGAATGACACATTCAAAATGGTAAAATATGGAAAGAAATCAAAGCAATGGATTAAGATAAGCAGATATGGAAGAAATGTGTTAAGATTGTTTATTTCATTTATTTTTTGTTTTTATGCTTTGTTTTGCCGGCCAATGAAAAGTACAGCAGTAGTCAGATTAGCATTCTTCAGTGATGTAAAGTTAGTGAGCACTCTGGCCTGTTATAATGAAGGTCACGGTTATATGCTACTCTTTCCTTACCAAATAAGTACCTTTCTGGTATTCACACGTATCAGAGTAATTTTCATCATGGCATACAAGGGTCCCATTTTGCCTTTCCTCTTCAGCCCCAATTCACTTTGCCATACTTCAGCATATAGCCTGTTACCAGGACACATCACATAAAACAAAAGTGGATGTGGGGTTTTTCTGGATCATTTGTGGTTTAGTGATTTTCTGAATAGACTGATGGCAGCTGCGAAGACGGATGTGTCGGGCCATTGACACAAATAACACACAGACAGTGTATTTCCATTTTCTGGAATACATCCAACTGGAAATCTTGTAGAACTATTGTCCTGTTACAAGAGAAATCCACGAGAGTTCGAGAATGAACACTGAAGAAGAAGACTGATGTGCATCACCGTAGGAGTTTCATCTCTTTTATCAGATATGGAAGAGCATGTACGCTGATAGTTCCCATAACTCATTCACTGTATATCTTCCTCATTCTACTTCTATGAGTTGTTCGGTACGAAAGGGGGGCAAAGAATAGTGACACTCTTTAACTTTTATGCATGTCATAAGAGGCGACTAAGAAAGTTGTAGGGTGGAGTTGGCTGTCACATCCCATATAGGGTCAAAGTGACCCAAGCGCATACTGAAGTCAGATGTTTCATGTTGAAAGGCGTAGACATCACAGCAAAGCTGTAAACCATGACACAATGCATTCCATTTGCCGGACTACAACCTGCTAATCTACAGGAATGTGAGAAATAATGCGGAAGAAGAAAAAATCTTTACCCTTTACTGTAACCCCAAGCAATTTCGAACTCGTTCAATCTCTTAATAATAGTCTCTTCTCTCATGGTGTTCCAACCACCTGGACCTAGACTTCTAGTTCAGAAAATAATCATATTGCAGCAAACAGGATTTGAACCAGATCTGCTAAGATGGCATCTACTCACCTCGCAACTTGATTCAACATGTTTTCCGTCTTCTGCCACACCACACCTACCGAAGTTTTTGCAGGTGTGAAACCACAACATACTTCATCCACTCATGGGTTAGCTATCTATTCTAAATCTTGCAGATCATGGATTGAGAGTCCTATACAGTAACTGACCTAGCCATTTGTCCAAACCAGTGGTTGTCAAGTTGGGCCATTAGTCCCCTCAGGAGACCACTGCATATTGCTGTGACCATAAATAAAAAATCGGAGATTAGGGACAGTGGATCTTTCTAGTGGGAGGAAGGGCATAGAAACATTTCCACAATATTTAATATAATATAATATAAACCTGGAAAAAAGTTAACAAGCTTTTATTTGAGGTTTCATTCAAACAGAAGCATAATTATACAGAAAGAGTCGACGGGAAAAAAAAGGTTTAAGAATTGCTGGTATAAACTATAAGCAGTTTGTTATATGTTATTGTTTTCAAAATTTCCGTGAGTTGTAGATCAAATTTTGACACTTTCATCCTGCAGTATCTGGTTGTGTGTGCTAACATTCCAAAAATGCCAAATGTGACCTTTACCATTGGAGGACAGGGATTTGTGCTTACACCTCAACAATATGTTCTCCAGGTTAGTTTATTTCAGTTTCATTAGTGGAAGAGTAGTATGTCGTCAAGTAGCTAATATACCACTCTCTTAAATTTTGAGGATATTAGTTCAAATTCTCTGTAAGAAATTTTTTATTCAGGGATTAATCTATAATAAAATCTGCACTGAAATATGCCCCTTGGAAACTGCAATAGTGTAGTGTTAAGTCATCTGCCCACCAACCAGCACACCTGGGTTTCAAGTCCATCTATTATTCATAGGATGAAACAAAATTTACTCTTATGGTTCCCTCAGAAACCAGGAAGTGAGGTACCAGGCCTCATGCTTTGGGAAGGTTGAGAAATTGTACCATTACTACTTAAAAAGTGTGGTAGGAGGTGCTAGTCAGGCGGTTTATGGTTAACCACAGACTAGGCATCTCAGTACTTATGGGAAACTGTGCTATGATGCTGGCTCATAATTTACCTGTACCGTTACTTCTGCTCAATGACTCAAATCATTACTCTTTCGACTTCCAGTTGCACCAAGATAGCGGGTAGTCAAGTCATTTTTGCCATTATGATACATTCATGTATTCCACACAAAAAAGCTAATTTGCAGGATGCCCCCTGAAAACCAGCGTTCAGGTAGGTATCATAGATACTTCCTCACCGTCGAGTCAGAAAACGTTGGCCCATGAGATGTAGAACTTGAAAGAGGAGGTTTACGCTACACAATTGAATCCATGCACCATATGAAAAGCGGTAAAATGTCGTTCAAGAGCAGAGACACAAAGTAAATTACAGGAACCAAATAACCATAACTAAATAGAACATTCTGACTATAGCAAACAGATACCAAATAAAAATTATCAACTCTGCTGCCTGCATCTGAGGAGCAGTGCAGACACCAGAATACACACTACAGAATTGTCCCAGTTTCACTGTTGACAGAACAACAATCTGGCCCACAGGAGCTTCTCTGCAAAACAAGTTGTGGGGAATACAGGATGACCTAAAACAAATAGCTCTATACATGACAAAGAACGAACGTGTGTTGCTGGTGCCAGGGAGGGAAGTACAGAACAGCAACACTGTTGCCTGTCATCACATACATCTTAGTTAGCCAGATTTCTAAATGTTAAATGGCTAAATAAGTTAATAGTTGTCATTTACGAACCAAACAAGGCCAAAACGGAGGGTATATATGGAGTCCCGTTATACTGTGCATAAGTAGTGCATAAGGGGGAGACTTTGCTACGTTAAAACGGACATACGTATGAATTGAGTTAAAACAACTGTAGAACTTATGACCATGAATTTATGAAGAAAATTTCAGTTAAAATGATAATTTCCACCAAAAATCTACCTAAAAGTGGTTTTGTCTTATTCAAGATGTAGCAATCAGCCCAACATTTTGTGGTTGTAGTGGTTTCCTAGGTAATATGTATTGTCATTTGGTTGCCATTGTTTTCTGAATTGTTCAGTACCCAACTGCTTGAAGCTGATTTTTAGCCTCAACACATTTGTAAAATGTATTAACTATCTGATACAACTTACATATTAAAGATGGACTTTGTACTGCATTTTAGCATTCAACAGTTATAAAATATTCTTGTACCGGAACCCAGACCCCGGAACACATACTTCAAGACTGCCCAACATAGAAAGAGCAGAGACAGCAGATCTGGCCAGAGGATATAGATGTGAGGCAAAAGCTATGGGGCAGCCGCTCTGACCTGGAGAAGACAGTGGACTTCTTGACGACAGGCCTGACGGTATAGCATAACCACAGATGCTAAACGCAGAAGAAGAAGAAGAGTGTTGTAATATTTGTTTGGTACATCAAACAACATTTATGAAGATGATGCTAATGGTTTCCTATAACTGCTGGTAGGATGATGATGGCCTTTTGGATCTTTACAGATTGTCAGAAAGCAGGCCAGTGTAAATTGCAGAGACACATAGTTAATACGTTTCACACGACTGCTTGCCTGGGCAGGTTTCACATGACTGCTTTCCTGGACAGGTTTCATACGACTGCTTGCCTGTACAGGTTTTATGGAAAATGTGCCTTGCCATCTGCACTGGACCTTCCCCCCCCCTCTTGATTAGTTAAAAGAAAGCAATGTCAATAGACTTGGAAACAAGCAGGTCATGCCAGAAGATGGTTTAATACAACATTGACTGCCTTAGAGTCTTCCCTCTGTATAATAATAGTAGGGTGTGGTCGAATTATATTCATAATTAATGCAGATGTGCTGGACCATTGGTGCAAATAAAACGGTGACACCGCACATTTTCAATTTCTGGATTACATCCTGCTGGAAATCTAGTTGGACCATTTTGTCCTACTTCAAGATAGATCCATTGAAAGTTTGAGAATGAAAACTGAAGGAGAAGAAGAAATTCATAATTCTATAAATATAAACAATTATTTTTAATGTCTTACTTCAGGTCACAACGATGGGGCAGACTGAGTGTCTCAGTGGTTTCATTGGCTTGGATGTGCCTGCACCAGCTGGACCTTTATGGATCCTGGGAGATGTGTTTATTGGACCCTACTGCACTGAATTTGATATGGGAAACAATCGCATTGGATTTGCTCGTACTAAAGATATATCCACCAAGGCTAATGTTAAAACTCTTAAAGAGGCAGTCTATGAGAAACCCCGATGGTTTGGGATCCACGAGTCTGGAAAGAACACTTTCAAAATGGAGGTTGATGTTGAGGAAGAAATAAATATTGTAAATTAATTGTCTTTGGAAATTTTAATCATGAATATTTTACAATACACAGTAATCTGTGTATCTATTTTTGTTTCTTGTTTTTGGTAAGTCAAAAATAAGAATTTACTGCTTCAAAAATGGGATGGTCATTTTCTTAATGATAAATTTTATTAGATTTGGTTAGTTTTAGTGAAATTTTGACCACTGGAAACTTGGGATTTTGTTGAAAATATTTTATTTTGTTATTATTGTTAACTGTTGTGCATTGTATTTGGAAAAAAAATGTGTTTGTTGTGTATTTACATCTGAGCTGTGGGAGCTCAGTAGATTATGCATTGGCTTCCGGGATGAGTTAGCTAAATCTTGAGACTCAATTGGAAAATTTTTTAGATCACTAATGACTCTTCAGGCAACCCATGATACAACTTAAGAAAATCCGAGAAAGTAAAGGCTTCAGGAATGGTAGTAATGACATCATCTCTAGGTATTTCATAGGAGCTGTAATAGTCAGACTCTCAGTCCATGCTTAGAAAGGTTCATAATGGGTGGCTCAGATGAGTGGATGGAGTACATTTCATATTCTTATCTGTGGATAATTCTGTAGATTTATACTCCTGGACATGTGGGAGTCTGCGGCAATGAAAAAGTTATTTTTTGTTGTGAAGATAGTTATCTGGTCATGTTGCATGATACCGTGGTTGCTGGTGCACCTCTCAACCTGGTATCTCTGACTTCAGCACCTGTGCTTGCTTGGGCAGGACTATTCTTCTTCTTCTTTCGTTCACTTGAAACATGTCTATATCTGTAATTCTGTCTCCTTAATAAAACTCACTGTCTTTTGTAGTTCATACAGTGTCCCATAGAGCTTTGATTCCAGTGTTGTTTCCTCTGGCCAATATGTCTGCCTCAGCATTTCATGCTCAGAACACTCTTTTAGTATATGTTTGGCACTCTGTGCTGCCTGTCCACACGTACACATGGCTGTGTTGCCAATCTTGAACTTTGTATACATGTGACTGCAGAGTCTGTGGTGTCCTGTTCTGAGACGTAGAATTATAACTTGTTCTGGTCTGTTCATAATATGATAGTCATCTTGTGTTGGTGTTTGTGGCTTTCTTATTGACTTGATCATCTGTTTTTTCTGATGGTAGGTGATTGGTATATCTGGTTGGTCTTCGGCAGCACCTTCCTTAGCCAGTTGGTCTGCTTTTTCATTTCCTGGTATTCCACAGTGAGAGGGTATCCACTGCATGGTTACCCTATACTTGTAAGATAATTCGCTAAGTAGTTTTTTTAAGTCTGTTAGTTTTCCAGACTGGAGAGCTTGAAGCACTGACCTTGCATCTGTCAGGAATACCACAGGCTGTAGGCCAGAGTTGGAGTTCAGCAGTTTTTTAGCTGCCACACTAATTGCCTGGATTTCTGCATCATAATTATTGCAGAATTTTCCTGTCGGTGTTCTGATTGTATCTCTAGGCTTGTGTGGATATTCTATATATACACCTGCACCTCCATTCCTCACAGCATTCTGTGCTGACCCATCTGTGTACACTCTGACCCATATATCTTGTGGATATTCCTCATCCAGGAAACTGAGGGTGACTGTCATTCGCTGCACACTGTTCTGTTCATCCTCGCTTAGTATTCCTTTCACATGGGTCTGAATGTATATTGGCATTCCATGGCTTTCACTCCACGGGGTTTGTTCTGATACAGACCTTAAAGGGCTGTCAACTTCAGGTAGGTCTGTAAGTTGTCTACGGAGTCGTTTAGCTTGATGGATAAAGCTGCTCCTTTTCAGTCGCCCCATTGCTAGATTTTGGAATCTTTCCTTCATTGGATGACTTGGCATACACTGCAACTTTTCTGCTTGAATTAGTACTTTTGTGTCTCTGCGTTCGCCAAGTGTTTGCATTCTTCCCATTTTCTGCATCTCTGCTATGGGTGTTGATTTCATTGTTCCCAACATTATTCTAAGTGCCTGGTTTTGCACTTTATCTAGATCTTGTAATGTGGTGTTTGATGCAGGACACCACGCAGCTGAACCATATTCCAGGTGTGGTCTTATGCCTTGCTGGTAAACTTTACTGAGTATATTTCCACTGGCTCCCCATGTGGTTCCACTTAGTTTTCTCAGGATAGCTAACTTCCTCCTGGCTTTTGTTGTTGCTTTGTTTATGTGCTGCTTTCATGTCAGCTTATCATCAAAAGTAACTCCGAGGTATGTGGCTTGTTTGTCTTCTTTCAAGAGCTCTCCATCTATCTTGATATGACCAGCTTTTTGTTTTGGTGAGAGGGTAAAGAGTGTAGTGCTGCACTTATCTGTGTTAATGCTGACGCACCATATATTTGCCCATAAGGTTAGGGCATCGATAGCTCTTTGTTCTTGTTTAGTGGCCACTGTTGCATGTTCTTCTGTTCACCAGGTCGTCAGCATACATTGCCACTTTGATCCAGTGTGGTAGTTCAGCAACTAGGTCATTGATGTAAATCAAGAAAAGTGTGGGTGACAGGACTCCTCCCTGGGGGACTCCATGACGCAGTAGAACTTTCTTGCTCTTGCGACCATCTAATTGTACCCTGGCTCTTCTATTATGCAGGTACGCTTTTACCCATTTGTACATTCTTGAGCTAACCCTGCAATTTCACAATTTCTTTAGGAGCCCTTCTTTCCAGACCTTATCAAATGCTTTCCTGAGGTCTATCCATGCTGCTAGTACCAGTTTCTTTTCTTGGAAGGCATCCTCAATCTCTTGGGAGAGGTAGGTTGCCTGATCTTCAGTAGAGTAGCACTGTCTGAAACCTGCTTGCTGTGATACCAGAAGGTTTTCACTTTCAAGGTACCACTGCATCCTAAGATTGATAATGCGTTCCATTGTTTTACATAGACAGCTTGTGAGGCTGATGGGCCTGTAGTTGGAGACTATGTTGCCATCTTTTCCTGATTTGAGGAGTGGTATCATTATTGCTTCTCTCCACGCCTGTGGTACATTACCTGTGGACCAGCTTGTGTTAAAGATCTGCAGTAGCTTTGCTCTTGCTGCAATTCCCAGGTTTCTAATCATTTCATTGGATACTCCATCAGCTCCAGGGGACTTTTTCATTTTCAATTTGGATATTGCATGCTCCAGTTCTCTCATTGTGATTGGTGCCTCCATGACTTCAGGTATAGGTTCACCTTGTCCAATGTTTTGCTGGTTCTCTCGAACCTCCTGTTGTTTTTCTGGGCTGACTTTGACATTATTGTCTTCTGCAAAGGAATCTGCAAAGTAATCAGCTGCATGTTTACCTGTTAAAATGTTTATATCTTTATAAAGTGTGATCCTGGTATTTCTCCCTGTACCTTCATCATTTCGTTGTTTTACAAGTTTCCATAATTTCCTAGTATCTCTTTCTAGGTTCAGCGACTCTGTTTTTTTCTTTCCAGCTGCTCCGTCTGGCTTGTAACTTGGCTCTTTGAAATTTAGCCTTTGTTTGCTGATATTTGTTGTGATGTTCTTGGCTAGGTCTATTCTCAGCCTGCTGTCTAGATGTTTCCATCTCATTTTGCAGCTTTTCCAGTTCATCATTCCAGTAGGGTTTGTAGTTTTTGCGTGCCCCCCCCCCCCCCCCCTGGGTATGGTTTTACTAGCAGCATGTAGTATACATCTATTAAATTCACTCACTGCTCTATTGATGTCTTTGTCCAAGTTCATGTCCTTAGCTAGAACACTGGTTAAATGCTGGTACATTTTCCAGTCTGCCCTTTTATAGTTCCACCTTGTGAGCGTGCTACTGTCCTTGGTAAATTCATTGTGGATTTCCAGAAATACTGGTCTGTGGTCACTACCTCCAAGCTGCTTTCCAACAACACGTGTGATGTTCCATTCCAAGCCTGGTGAGTGGAATGCCAGGTCTGGTGTAGAGGTGGTGTGCCATGCTCTCGAGTAGAAGGTTGGCGAGTCTCTGGCTGGTTAATAAGGATGAGATTATTTTCATCCTGCCAGCTCTCAAGTTCCTCACCTATCTTGTCGATATGATCGTAGCCCCAGCTCTGAGAGTGGCTGTTGAAGTCACCACACACCATAAGTCTCTCTTTGTCTGGAATTGTGTCTAGTGCCAATGGTTTATCATTTGGGTAGTAGTAGTTCAGGAGATGGAATTCTGCACTGTCTGTTTTTAGGTGGAGCGTCTGGTATTCTGCCCCTTCCATATATACTTCCAGCTGACATGCACTGATATTGTTTTTAACAAGTGTCAGAATTCCACCCTTTCGCCTGTCCTTTCTGTCAGACCGGTAGCACTGGTAGCCTCTGATTTTGAAGGCTATGTCGCTGCTGAGGTGTGTTTCTTGGATACAGCATATACTAACTTGTTCTTCACTGAGGACATTTTCAAGTTCCAATTTTTTGCTGTATCCATCTCTTTTACTGTTGACACCCTCAGCATTCCAGTGCATTATTTTTAGTGGTCGTTTGTTTGTTTGGCCAGTAGCTCTATTCCCTTGCCTCCTGGCTCCTTGGGGCAATTGAGAAGGACTTCCAGTAACTGAGGTTGGGCCCTTTCGAGGTATAAGGCCCGGCACCGTCCCTGCCTGAATGTCCGCCACAGGGCAGGCACCATAACTATTTATAAATACAGACATGTTTCCATTGTGTTTTGTGCGTGGCATCCTGATTATCTGTGCGCCTTTTGGCTGGATGCCTCCGTCTTCAGCACTCTGCTTACTTGGGCAGGACTATGGTGTTAACCCCGATTGGGTGAAACATCTCTGCTTGGAGAATTAGTTATGTGCAAAAATGACATATTAAGATCTCTATATGAATATTTTATAAATGAGGACACTAGACTAGAAAGAAATATTTTCTTCTGTTTTCGTGATTCTTTTGGTCTTGCTAGATCTTCATGCCACTTGCTAGGACAAAGCTCCAAGCCTTCTGCAGGCCAAATTTTCTACCTCCGTTCAGTCCAGTATGTCCACAATTTTGTCTTTCTTCACAGTTTTTTTGTAATCTGGAAAATAGATATGAAATGCGATTTAAGGAATTAAGAATTACCCTCTGGGCAAGCAGAATAGGGCAGTTGAGTTCAAGGTGTGTGTAACCAGTGACTTACAAGAACCACCAGCATGCATACTCTTCATCATATGCAGGAAGAGACTGAGTACCTATGGGTTTGTCTGCATCAGTGTTGATTCAGAAAATTAAAATTTAACTAAATTAGGTGTGTCGTTGGTCCACGAAAAATGCAGAAATACCATATTACCCTCTACACTGAATGGTGTGTATTACTATATTGGTATTACTATAAGTTACATATATTCCTCTGGACCAAAGGTGGGCAATCTTGTTTGGGTTGGTGAGTATTCAGGATGTTTACCTGGGATAGAATCAAAAAAACTTTTTTGTTGTGATTTGAGGTTAAAAAAGATGTAGTTTTTTTTCCATTAATTGCAAAAAGTGCTTTATTGAATATTGAAAGATTTGCTGTGTTTGAGGTCAAAGCTTTTGTCACATCCAGTAGCGAACATCAAAAAATTGGAGGTAGTCACTGTCTGAGAAGTTTGTTTTGTTTTGAACAGTTTTAAACTAGCAACATCAATTGTTTGACCTAATCATTTCTTCTTTATCAGTTTAGTATCATATTATACAGTTTGGCTGAGTTAGCTTGTGATTTGATATCTTCTGAACCCAACTTCCAGTGAGTAAAGTATTTTAAATCATCCTGACGGACCAGTAAAAATAGTTTTACCCGGATCTAGACATTCTTGACATTCACTTTCATTTGTGTGTCTACTTAAATGTATGTTGTTTCACAAGTGATTTTTATGTTGTTTTTTCTACTTGTATTTATGCAAGTTTATCTATTTAGATTTCTCTGTGTGATTTTAGACAGTTGAAAGTATATTGTGTTGATAGTTGCCATATTGTGTTGCTAATTTACTGTTGTGATATTTGTACTATTCAGCCTAGCACGTACATCTGTCTTTAACGGTGATGTTTTTGCAGAATGGAGTGGGGTCAACCCCCACTTTCACACTTAGTTAATCTTGTAGTAGGTCACAGTGTTACAGATATTTTCTTTTCAGTGTCTTCCCCTCTCTCCAAATGAAAGATTGTATCTGAGTAGCTATTAATGATTCAAAATGGGATCTGAATGTATATTAACGATAAAGGATGGGATCTGAGCAGATATCAATGGTGAAACATGGGATCAGAGTAGATCTTAATGGTGAATTATGGGTCTTATTTTTCTTTGGTTCTGTTCTTCCATGTTCATTCTCAAACTTGTACAGAATAACAGAATATACCGTAGTCCAGAGAATTGACTGTTCTGTGTCACGATTGTCTGCTTAGCTGTGATATCTGCACCTTTTTGCTAGAAACATCCAATATTTAAGTATGGCCTATGGGTCATTTTTATCCTCTATAGGATGGGACAGTCAACTCCATCCCCCAAAATCTCCTTACTCCCCTCTTAGAAAATGAATGACAGGTTGTTGTTTCCTATATCCAGTTGCTGCTGAGTTGATCAACTTTTAGCAGTTCAATGTCATTCTGAAAAAGTGCAGGTCTTCTAAAGTTGACTTAACGATTCATAATGTTAGAAATTGTTAGGGTGTAACTTCTTCAGCATTCATTCTCAAACTTCTGCTGGATCTCTCTTGTAGCAGGACCATGGTCTTATTTACTTTTACTATGTAGTATTGTTACAGTTTGCCCATTTGTTGTTAGCCACAAGGTGGAAACCTACAAACCACTGGATCAACAATGAACCAACTGATATGTTGATGTGTTAAACATATTTTATCTCACCTCAACAGACTTAACAAAGTTATATATCTATCACCCATTTCTTATTCCAGTAGGTAAGTTACCAATCACTACTCCAGAGGTTGGGGTAACTAGAACTATCAACTCCACTATTTTTTATGGTTGAAAGTTCTGATATAACCAAATTGAACTCGCGTCTGAAGTTGAAAGGAGCGTACCTCACATAAGAGATATGTTTTATTTAACCAAAAAAAGGTTACTAATAAATAGTACTAGTGCAATTATATGATCCAGATTATATGAAATCTTCAATCTGTGGACTGTACCAGCACAGATAACATCACAAAATAGAAACTATGCTTCTGTTACTTGTTCTATAGAATACTTTACTGTATTAAATGATTTCACAATTTTAATTGCCTTTAGCTCATTCATGTAATGTTTGTATTGTCACTATAAGATATTTCTTTTGGTACTTAGGCATTACAAGCTATTAAACCAATTGTTTCCTATGTGCAATTTTGGGGGGGGGGGGGGTGTCCTCCAGAGTTTCTATTCATACCTAGAAGACTCCAACCCTCACCAGTATGTAATGTTATGAGATGGAGCCTACTACTCAGAAGGGGGGGGGGGGTCTATGCTTGTATATATATATGTGTGTGTATATATATTTGTATATACACGCATATATCCCTTATGTTGGTGTCTTCTATACACACACACACATATATATATATATAGAAGGCACATGTATAGAAGTTGCATAAGAGCCTGAAACCGTTTGGTAGTATCAGTGTTGGTCATTTTATTGACCACACAGCTTATATCACAATATGGCCAATCATCATTGTGTTGTCAGGCCTGGAAAGAGAGCAAAGAAAAGTGAGTTACCTGTCATGTATGACATCAGAGGTGACTAATGAGGTTTAGGGATGTAGTTGGTTGTTCCATCCCATATGGCCAAATTAACTTAATACCCGTGTTGAAGTTGTATGTTTCAGGCTGAAATCCGCCGAAGACGGATGTGTCGGGCCATTGGCGCAAATAAAACGGCGACACAACGCATTTCCATTCTCTGGACTACATTCTGCTGGAAATCTAGTAGGACATGTCCTGCTACAAGAGAATTCAGCAGGAGTTTGAGAATGTACGCTGAAGAAGAAGAAGGCTGAAATGCGCAGATAACATAGCCAAGCTGTAAACTATAACACAGTGCATTCTGTGGTCTGCAGGAGTTTAAGAATTAACGCAGAATAATATGGCCAGTAAATATGACAGGGATAACACAAGAGCTAGTTGAAACAGCTGTGAAAGCATTAGTGCATGCGGGAGCTTAAGCCAATGAAGGAGTCGATACACTAGCGAGCATGGGCACAGTGTCAATAGGTACATCAATGGATCGATCTGACATAGTTAATGCATTATGGGACCTTGTCTGCTCAGAAGATTTTTAAAAGTATGAGTCATAGTCAAGACTGTGAGAGATTTGGTGAAAAGGTTGAAACAGCTTGTAAAAATAACAGAATAAATGTATGAAGATATTGATAAACCAGCATCGAACTGAAACTGTCTTCCGCTTCTCTCTGATGGATTTATTGAGACGGGTGAAATTGAGAGCACCTATGAACTCTCCAGTGTGCACTGATGCCAACCTGCAGTCATAACTCTTAAAAATAAGACAATATCTATCATCATCTCTAGAGGTTGGTTGGTTGCTGATCCAGCGGATTATGGGCTCATGCCGTTTGACCCAAACTCTAGAGGTGTGACTAGGTCTCATTTTCTAACTAAGCACAAAACATGACAGACTGAGACACTGTTTTAGATACCCAAACTCTAGAGGTGTGACTAGGTCTCATTTTCTAACTAGGCACAAAATAATGACAGACAGTGACACTGTTTCAGATAGCCAAGATTGACATAACAGATTCGTATATTCTAGGCACCAACCATTTTGCAGTTAAATAATTGTTGCAAACTGACCAAAACATCACATGGACAACCTCAGACTCGCTGCTCAAAGAACATAGGACGATGTTGGTAGACTTTGTTCTATTATCTTTGGTTTGATCCCCAAAGGTTACAATATCAGGAGGTGCTGATATTCCCACTCAAATACCCCATGTATCCAGTGACTTGCAGCATCGAGTATGAGCCGCTACTAGCTCAGGTTGCTTGAGTGGGGTCATAGACACCACACCAAAAATGCTCCAATGGGAGGAGAGGGTTTGGAGCAGGAATAGGATTAAGGGATTAACACATTGACAGGAAATGCTCATAAATCTGGTAAGACAGCTTTCATACTTCTGGGATGGCTGTTGGAACGGAGCCGTGACCTAGTCGACGGATAGACCCAACTGTAAACAGACCATTCTGTTTTTTTTAATTGTCTGGCTATTTATTTGACCCTTTATATAAATGGCGTCACCATTCAAAAATAACCAAGGCCGACCAATTACACTTAGGGCATTAATCACAAACGGCCGTTTAAGTCATTAGTCCACAGGTCATGGCGAAGCACATATGGGAATGTTCCATGCTGCTGGTTTCTAATAAAAAAATAAATTGAACCCCAAACATCTCCATGCAAATCTCTTTGACTAGAAAATGAATATACTAAAGAAAGAAAGCTGGACAATGTACATACCTACAGACGTCATCATCAATAAGGTAGTGGATAAATTAAGTAGATGTAAGCACATGTTTCAGGCTGCTCATAAAACCATCCCTAGAGGAGCCAATAACACTAAAAACTTGTTGGACAAGTGATGTTGCAAAATGAAGTAGAATATCCCAACAGCAGAGAAGATCATGCTAAGAGCACCAAAATAAATATAGATAAGTTAGGGTCAATTTACAACGGGGTGGGGGTGACAGAGAGGCCTGGAAAGAATCTTTGAACTTTTAGAAAGATACAAAGAAACTGTAGAAGTTGGTAAAACTATTTCTTATGTGTCATTTGCTAAATATCCAGTCCAATATTGGCCATGCATAGAGAGTTTTGTTTTCGGTCATCTTGGGTTCCCCGCAACTTCTTTTGCAGAGAAGCTCCTGTGTCATACTATGAACAACGAATCTGGAACAATCATTTAATCATCACAAATTTATTGTTATTTCTATCAGGCACGTTGTTCTAACATTAAATTTGTGCCATGTAGGCAAAGCCCATTCGATTTCGGCATTTCTTTAATTCGGGTGGGACAGCCTTCCTATCTGTTGTCAGACGACCAATGTGTACCAACTCTAAGCTGTGATGGTGTATCACCCACTGTACCCTTGGACAAAACATGGGTGGTAGTCTCGGAGACGGTAGTTAGGGTTTGAGGCTTGGGTCGACCAGGTCTATCTTGCACGAAGTGTTTCCCTGCCAGTGAACTTGTCTTGCGTAAGTAGTCGTATTGTCCCGCTTTGTCCATTAAATTTTTTTTCATTTGTGTACATCTGTCAGAGTATGATTCCTGTTAATGATATTGGCTTGCAGAAGGTTTCACTATTGGCACATCAGACCAAAACATACAACAAAATAAACTATAGATCAACAATACATATTCACAATGTTTTCCTGTCGTGAAACATTCAGAGAACCCAGTACTGTACATCACTAGGGGAACCAGATCAGCTCTGGACCTAGCTGCCAGCTGTGACAAGAAACTGTGCAGGATGTTACAATTTCCTGCGAGAGCCCAGAATCAGCCCAACATGTTAGCACTGTATAAATGGCTTCATGGACTACATGAATTGCATTGTAGGCTGCTTCACCCATCCCAGTAACAATGGGCATATCTTACAGGAAAGATGCTTGGCAAGGAAGCTAAGCTCATGACCCCAACCCTGAATACTGTGGAAAGGCTGAAAAGATCTAATTCTCAGCAGACAAAGATCTAATTCTCAGCAGACTTCACAAAGTATTGCAGCTAGAAAAAGAGCTTGTGAACATCCTATCTACAGGACACGGTTGTGATGACTAACTATAAGCACTCAGTCTGCTCTTACAGTAACCTCCTAGTGCATGGCCTCTCTAATGTGATACCTGGTCTGGTCATATTTATTTATGTGTTCTAAAAGAGATATTTCAATCTTTGAATGTAGTTATTCACCTGAAGAGCATGAAGGTGGTGTAAACAAGTTGAAGCAATTATGAATTGTCCCCTGGAAGTGAGTAAACTTTATATCAATAAGCTGAGGATGAGTTACTGCGAGTCACGAGTGTGCCTATGGGTGTATTAGGGACACAGAAAAAGAAATAATTTAGAGAGAACTCTTCTACACTGACACTATAAGGCATAAAGCAAAATGAAAGTTATAATTTGCAAATAAAATTTCTGGTGAATTGATAAGAATAGAAAATATAGTTTAATTTCTGACATACTCAGGACCAAATATACTTGTCCAAGAAGGTGCTAATTGATAACATATTACGATAAATGGACTTTGTGTAAATTTGCATGTGTTGCAGTTCAAGAAATTTAAATGTGCTTTGTCAATTATTTAGTTAATTGATGTCACACACGTCTAACATGTGATGGATGGGAAGGTAAACACTGAAGTCACACACGTCTAACTTGTGATGGATGGGAAGGTAAACACTGAAGTCACACACGTCTAACTTGTGGTGGATGGGAAGACATATCTATCTTGTGTTATCTTAAACATGTCTATCTCTCGACACCTTCAAGGAAAGTACCAGTTTCCACAAAGTGTGCGGGTGATGAAGTGCCTGGCGGTATAACTGGTTTTGGGGGCACTACTCACAGGTAGACTACACGTTTCCTTGCATAAGCCCAAACACTGGATAAATAGCCTCTCTATTTCCTTGGGATACTAAGCCATAACATGTGTCCTGAATTGACTTGGCAAAAAAAAGGATCATTGTTCCTTATGTAGCATAGGTGTCATGTAACAGGACATCTGCCACACTTTGTCAACAGTCTAACTTGAGATTTTGAAACCAAAGACAACCTTGCTCATGGAAACATTCTTGGGGTTAGGGTTACCCGAGCACCAACTCTGATAAAGCATGCAGTTACATTGCAGTTAGAACCAAATCTTGGTTATTTTGTCCATACTTCTGGAGTCGTGTGGGCATAAAAGTTTCAGATCAAACAGGAAAAAAACTTTAAAAACACTAGATGTATTTAGTATGATCCATGCATATTATGCATCAAAGAAACACCACAACAACGTTTCAATTAAAAAACAAAAACTTTAGACCAAATTGAAATGTGTATTTATTTTCTTCACAACATAAAAAAAATGACAAGGAAATGGTGATAAGTTCTGCTGAGGTGGAACAATTTTGGGACAAGCAGAAAAAAAATAAACACGTCATAACAACAACTACTTGTCCAGGTCATATAAGACAAAATAAAAGCTTGTTTTCTTCAGGAATGAAATGTCGGATTAATCAACTTCATAGAAGTGGATGTAACCAAGGAACTGCAATACATAAATTAATGCAACATTTTTTCTATTACAATGCATTTTGATCACTGACAAGATAACTATAAATATCAAGTTTCTCAAAATATATATATCAACCGGCAGTGGAGACGAGACATAGTTATAGAAGTTATGTTCATAAAACTTCTACAAAAGTAATGCAAAAAATATCATTTCTAGAATCTACTTGCAAGCGGCTGTATAGAAGATAAAGATGCTGCAGTAACACCAGCATTGTTCCAATTTGCTTTGAAACCTCCAGTAGACCCATTTTGATAAGGTTTTTGTGCAGATTCATTCTGTGTAGAGTTGTAACCATTACTGCTGTAGTTATTTGTTGGTTTAAATCCACCATTACTGAAGTTCTGGGATCTGGAACCACCACTAAAGTTACTGTTTCCAGAAAATCTATTGCCGCCACCTCCTCTACCCGATCCTCTCCAGCGACCACCATAACCTAGAAAGAAAAATAAATATTTTGTAACATTTTTTTTCAAGCTGTAACCTGTCAATTACTATTTAACAGACTAGTAGTCTCCGACTGACTGAAGTGCTGTTCATTTTCGAGAAAACAGAAGCCAAATATGTCCCACCACAATAAACCCCATTCAAAGAAGGATGGTATCGGATATGTCTACTCGAACATGTGCCCCCAGGTACGAAAGAAAGCTTTGAATACAGCACCCCTTTACACGTAGGAAAAGCATTGAACAGATGTTGGGGAGCACATCCTTGTCTTTAGACATTGCAACCTAGCCTAACTCAACGGTCGTCCAACTAGTCAAAATACACAAGACGTGTTTGGTGATGAATTGAAAGGCCATCACAAGCGGGCAAGGTGGGAAGGAAATGGACTAGTCAAATCTGAGACACAAAGCAACACCTCGTCTAGGAAGGTGTATCCACCCTGAGTCTGTCGTCTTTCTCTCAAGATGCATATTGGGTGACCCAGGCAAACAAAACTATCAGCTCATATCGTGACCTGTACTCCTGCTCAATAGGATTGCATTGCATGAAGCCAAAAGCTGCAGTCTTCTGAGTATGAAAGAAAGCCAACTCCACTGCACATAGGAAATGCTAACTGCTCGCAATTCCTAGGGTTATCAACAAACAAAAAACAAACTTATATGCCAATGAAAATTATTGCTATTTATTTAGATGTGGCAGTCGAGGTTTAGAGTAAAAATTATCCGGTTCCTTCTTGGCAATTTGTATACTTTTTTGGATGTTTACATCAACTTCGGTGATCATCAAAACTATATACTTTGGAAATAAGGCCACCATAACAGCGTTATTGAGAATAGATAATCCAGGATAGCATGGCATTTCAAAAGTCTTTTGATGTGGTTTATGAGTTATTGACATACAAAATTCTGGGGGACACAGAAAGTCATGTAAATCCATGGCCATCATTTAAGTAGGACTTCTCTCTTGCAATAACTCAGGGGTATTGAAATTCATTAAGAAAGTGCAATCATTTATTACAACTTAACAATAATTTATGTAGTTCAGTTGTGCAGAAATTGAACCTGGTAGATTGCCCAACAAAAATATGCATATAATCATGGCTACATTAATCTTTAGCGCGCCAAAGGCATAAATTAACACACTTCGGTGTGTACTCCAACGAGGCGGCAGCAAAATTCTGCCGTCGCTTAGGAGTTTTGTAACCACAGCAAAATGTTTAAACTCAGCCTTTTCTCCTGAGAAAACTGCAAACACTGGCTAACAAACAACGAGCGTTCATTTTTCTCCTAGGTTGCAGTGATCTGTGGCAATCATCACAAAACAAGTTTAAAATTTCAACCCCCGCCACTTTTAGTGACATTCTTAAGGTTTGTGCTTCTAATGGGGAACTATTGGGAATTTATATTCGGATTCAAAGATACGAACATGTTAGTTTCGCTATGAAATGACATTGGGAAGAATCAACATAGAATACATGTCATCGCATTATATTAAGTACTCAATTCTATTTCCATTTAAATAATATAGGCTTTACAAAAAACAAGGAAGGTTTTTGCTTTTCCAAAATACCCACGACATTTATGCAAGTCATGAAAGAATCTTGTGTATGGGAAAGTTACGTAATTTGTATAATTAGGGCATGGTAAAAGGTTACATAATAAGGAAATCAAAACCAATTTTAAAAAAGAGTGGTGCATGTGCAATGATAACTTACCACCTCTCATATGTTTAGAGCCGTCTTCCAATTGAAGAAGTTTTGGACTGATAACCTGCTTGGCTTCACGCAGAACATTTACAAGATCTGGTGCTTGTTTTGAGTTGCGTGCTGTGAAAAATGTGTAGGCAGTACCAGTGTTGGTTGAGCGACCTGTGCGACCAATACGGTGAACATAGTCTTCAGAGCAGTTGGGATAGTCAAAGTTGATGACGAACTTGATGTCTTCCACATCTGGGGATAGATTACAGTACAATATTAATACACAGAATAATATTCCACTTTGAGACCGCAGGGCTGAAAATAGCATAGACACTACACACAATGATTCCTATGAAAAGATTGAAATCTACATAAATTGCAAATTGTGAGGTAAACACTACTGCAACTGGTTGATTGATTTCTTAAGAATATAGAACTGAAATACATTGCAAAAATAACTTTAAAAATACTACAATTTGTAGGACACAATGAACATTTCAATCCTGCAACCGCAAAGTGGAACTTCAAACACGTATTATACAAAATTATTTTTTATTTAAAACTAATAACTTATTAATCATTACAACTACTACATGTAATCTAAGACTAACTGTGTCTTAACACAGAGATAGCGCAGAACTCTCTCGATTATGGTGCCTCCCTAGCGTTTTGACTGACTGGTGGCAATAGAATATCTGTTGCTAACAGGTGGTGCTATACTTATATATTCATTCCCTTCTCTCCCCCAAAGCAGCAGCACATTATACCATTAACCCAGTTTTATAAATAATGCATAGCAGGGGAAGAGAGAAAACAAAAAAGCAAACAGAAAAATAATTCATGTCTAAGATGAACTTTTTTCCTTCAGTAAACACACTTGTGCTTCTTTGCTGCATCAAACATCTGCCTGCATACTTTGTATCTCACCACCATGTATATAATTGCCACCCAGTACTTACGCACGGTGCACACTACCTGGCCAGCCCTAGGCTCCTTAAGAAGCATAAAGACTGGCGTCGGATTCGAGATAATTAATAACGCCACTCCCTGTCAGTGCACACAGTACAAGCTGATTGGTACTGTGTACTATATCAGTCAGGATGAACCATCAATCACTGCACCTTTAATTCTCAAACTAGGATTGGAAACAAACAAAAAAAGTTGGTTACATCGGCTTTAGAGACACAAGCGCCACATTAAGTCAATTTACAAGGCTCAATCATACATGAATGTATGTTAGTCTAGCAAACCAACACCTTACACCAACTTCTATCTCCTTCCAACATAGAGTATTTTGTTAAATAAAACTATGTATATATGCATTATATATAATTCTGGTGATCAACCAACCACACTCTCCCAATTACAAATTGCTGACAGCATCCATCACCAATTAAGGTTACTTGCTAAAACATTCAGAAATGACATTATTTTTGCACATTTCAACGTGAACTTCATAAAACACCTAGGCACACAAACAAGCTAACAAATAATAATGAATTTTAAAGAATGCTTTAAGACATTTTACACTGCCAGTAAATGTTAGAGTTATGAATAACTCAAAGCAGAGTTTTTCCAGTGCTCAGCTATCTAAGCCAGTGGTTGACATTATATCATCTCTGACTTATGTTTTCATCCCCTACTAGAGTTGAATATACCATCCAAGTACATGGGTGGACCATGAGATGATTCTTAAGGCAACAGAATCCAGTCATCTGGCCAGAGAGCCAGTATCATCTGGCCAGAGAGCCAGTAACTAAATGCATTACACTGAAGCAACTCTGTCGCTTCTGGTATATTTCAATATAGAATTCACTGTTCTAATGCAACAATCAAATGTTGCTTCTAGGAACAATACTGTACACCCTTTTCAATCCATGATGACCATTTATTACATACACTTTATACAATTTAGTTAGGTATCACCATGTCTGAATTTGTAGGTGGCCATAAAGGTCCTGGGACAGTTTGATCACTTTAGATAAGTGTCTATTCTGTACATAACTTTCTATCCAATCTCCATTAAATTTACAATGTTCACTCTTTACAAATGTATATGCTGTTCAAAAAAAGAAACAACTTGCTGATTGGATATCAATCAACCTTTTGACTGTCCACCTGGTCATGCACTTCTCATGGTTACCTGAATTGTACTCATCTCATAATTTAAGAGATGATAACGGTCAAACAATAATTTTGGCAATGACACATGACAGGTTGATGAGAATTCTGTGATGAAACTTACTTGAACAAAACTATCTGACCATAATATTGAATGCATATAAAAAATTGCTGGACATAAAAAAAAAACTCAGTTGAAAATTTAATGCATATTTATGGTTCATCTCACTACAGAACAATAATCATTGGATGGTTATAAACTGGACAATCAGTGTAGTGCCTTTGGGGGCGTTTTCAACAAACTGGCTCAGTGGCAGACCAGTGGAAGTCACAACTGCATATGCCTGTGTCACCTCAGGAATTGATGTGCATCTGCAGCCTCCACAGTTAAGTCAACACCAGCAGCTCGTATAAATTCAGATGAAATAGAAACCGGCTGCATGACGTTGGCATATGAGCTAGAAGGCCATACAGAGGAAATGTTCTTACAGGCAGGCATCATCAATGACTTTTGGGAATGACGAGAAGGAGTTTGGTTTAGTTACAAGTTTCTACATACCAAGGTTCAATATTAATTCAGTGAGATATAACTCTGACAGGTTTATAATAATGTTTATTTTTTTTCAACAGCATATAATTTTTTTTAAATGTTGACTAGAAGCAAAATACGACATCTCAGGGAGTACAACACACATTTTAGTAAATGTAATTTGTTGAAATGCCACAGAATCACGCAAGTATACAAATAAACAGTATTCAAATATAAGGAAAATCTCATACCTAATCCTCTTGATGCTACATCTGTAGCGATGAGTATAGGATTTCTACCATTGCGGAAATCTGAGAAAATAAAAATATAGCTTCAACATCAATCAAGTGCCATACCGACTGGCGTAGGCGATCATGTTTCTCCACGACTGTCTCGTGTTGTCAATAAGCTAGGTTGTTGAGCGTCTACCGTGCCACGTTTAAAGCCCATCTAGTAACTTTTCTCTTTGTCGACCTCTTATCTCTTCTCCCTTTGATCTTTCCAGTGGTTATTATGTGTTCAAGCTGTGTTCTCAGCACATGCCCTAGAAACCTTGACTGTCTGCCTCTAATGTTTGATCTTTTTACGCCAGCATCAATGAGAACCTCTGCATTAGTTTTCTTGGCTGTCCATGGTATATTCATCATTCTCAGAAACCACATTTCTGTAGCCTCCACTTCACTTTGAATTTTCTTGTTTTAGTCCATGCTTCACATCCATAAAAAAGAATTGGTTCAATATAACATCTCAGCACCCAAATTCGGGTCTGCATTGATAGACTTCCATTGCAAAAAATGGTTCTCATTTTTTGGAATGCTGATTAGGCTTGTTCTGTTCGGCTCTTTATCTCACTTGAGCATCTACATTCTGATGTTAACAGGGTGCCAAGATATTTAACTTTTTCAACTTGTGCTAATTTTGTGTTATTAATCTAGCTTCAACATACACACATTTATATTTTTTCTTATGGAAACATATAAATTATATATGTCTGCTAAACTGACAAGATATGGAACATCCAGCACCTAACCATAGAATGACATTTTTTTGGTTCAGTGCACCTGAATGGAAAAATGATCGCCAGTTATAACATTGCAGTAAACTTAATCTAGCCAGAGTAAATAGGTCATGTTATCACAATTGCTATTTTTGTAATGGGGAGATTTCAGTTGCAATCTGTACACTGGGTTTCCAATAGTCAATTTATTTGTACTCATAAATAAATGTTCCTAGGAAATTACTGCAGTCCAGAGGTTGATTTGCTGCATACATTTGTATAGCAGCTGGCTATTCTCACCCCTCCCATATATGAACAATAGATACTTTTTTGGTACATCATCAAGTTTTGTGTTATTTAAGATGCAATTGATGATGTCCTGTTAATTATACGCTGAACAGATACATATTCTTGACATGCCAGATCTGTGAGAGATGTAAGCTTCCTTTGTAATCAATTTCAATTCTCCAGTTCATATGAAATAAGAGATTCAGCATGTATAATGTTATGTTATGTTCCTCCAGGGCCATAGGCGGCGCATAGGGCAGAAGCCATAACTTTCCATTTCTGTCTTTGTGTTGCCAGGTCTTTCAATTGTTGCGTGTTGTTTAGGTTCATTGACATGCCTTCTCTATTAATGGTTCTTCGTAGAGTTTCTCTAGGTCTCCCTCTTCTTCTTACTCCAGGTGGCACCCAATATAGTGATTGCTGGGGAATTCTTAGGCTGTTCATTCTGAGAACATGGCCGATGTAAGTCCAACGCCTTTGTCTAATGAAGGAAGATATATAGGTCTGTTTGCTTTCCTCTCTTATAGTAGTGTTAGATTTAAAGTCACTCCACTTAACGTTCAGAATGGTACGTAGGCATTTGTTTTCAAAGGAGTCGAGTCTTTTATCTGTGGCTTTTGTGGCTTTCCAACTTTCGCACCCATATGATAGAATAGGGATGATGTTGGAGTTAAATAACTTGAGTTTTGTGGTGTTTCTTAGTGTGTTTGACGTCCATATGTTGCGTAGTTTATTGAAAGCACCCGCTGCAGGGGCAATACAGTGTAAAATTTCTTTTGATGAGTCTCCATCCAATGCTAGATTGGTGCCTAAATATGTAAAATTGTTGACTTTTAATAATGGAACATTTTGAATTTCTATGTTGTTGGATCTCGTAATGTATAATGCTCAACTTAAAAAATTAGAATCAAAGTTAAAAAGTATAAATGCAGCAAGGTGATAGTGTAATAATGACAATGGACTTACCATTCAGTGCCCAGTCTCTCTCATGTTGAGATTTGTCTCCATGGATACTAAGGACAGGCCACCTGATAGGAAAGTATACATATCCTTGTGAAACACAAAATATGATGCTCATTTAAGTACATTACTTATTTTTGAAATTTGTGCACACAATGGAGAAACAACACACAACTTATGCAAGTTCAGAGATTACTTGTTAAATATCCGGTGATATTAGTCATGTATGGATGGAGTGGTTTGTTTTAGGTCATCTTGGGTTCACTGTCCTGTTCTCATAATTTGTTAATGTCTTGCTCTGGACTATAGTTTCTGTTTCTCTTTTTATTGATGTCACATAGATGTTTTAGCAGAGACTTCCCTGAAGTATTGTGTTTGCATCCGAAACTGGCTGCCTCCTGTTTTTGCCTTTTTTTTAAAGTTACCAGAGATGCCACAGTAAGCAACACACTTAAGCCATGCTAACATTTGGTGAATGCTGATACATTTAAGCATCTCTTCACCACAAAAAGGAACTGAAACAAAATAGCACAGCAAAACATTCATGAGCATTGGACCAGCAACTGTATCATTCGGTAAAACCACTGCGATCAGAGTCAGTTTTTAGACTTTTCAATTAACAATGACTCAAAAAAGTCAATTACTCAACTACACAAAAATGGAAAACTTCTAAAGAGGTCAACTTCTACATTAAAATTACGTAATATAATAATGGGCTTTTGGTAAACACAATGACAATTTTGTTTGTAAATATCACAATAATTTTTGCAAATGTAAATAAAGGAGTAAATAATGCATATAATCATTTTTTTTGGTATGTGTGCTACGACAGTTGTAAGCAAGTTGTAAAGTTGAAAATCGGGGAAATCTCAACAGCAATTTAAAAAAAATCAAAATAACATTTCTTGACGTTAATACTTAAGCAATAAATATAATAACCAAACTAATATAATATGGACTAAAAAATAATATTATAATATGGACTGAAAAATAAAACACGAAGAAATCACATAAATGACCATCCAACACTAGGTCTAGGCAGACATAAAACGTAATTATTTTCCATGCTGGCACGTGGCATCCCTGATTATATATATATATATCGTTTTGTGTCATCCAATGAATAAAGGCTCCGCCAAAGACGGATGTGTCGGACCATTGGCACAAATAAAACGGTGGCAACGCATTTGCATTTTCTGGAGTACATCCTGCTGGAAATCTAGTAGTACATAATGGCATCGGTTACTTAGACACCTATTGATCCTGTACGGCTAAATAACGCACGCACAATTTTTGGACTTTACTTAACTGAAACATTTCTAATACTCTGTACTCTTTAAAAGATACGTGGAACAGTTCATTGGCACAAAGAACATGGGAACCAAAAAATCAAAAGGATGAGAAACTAGCTGATTGTGAATGTAAACTACTCGGAAACAAGTGATGCAATCATTGGTTAATTTTGCACACTGAAGCAACTCAGTGTTAGGGGAAAAAAAAAACTAACACTACGTTCATTACTAGTCTGATAGTACAATTATTTGACTTACCCATCCTTCTTCATTCTCCTTGTTATATCATCTGCTTTACGCTTTGTGTCAACAAAGATGATTGTTTTGTTCTCTTTCTCTTGCATGATTTCATTCAGAAGTTTGACTAGTCTGTAATATAAGTATGAATAATTATATACTGAACATCCTTTTAGAACTTATACAATAAAGCTGTGTCTACAGTGCCAAATGTGGTAGCGATCTGCTCAGTTTTGAGTGAAAAGATGATGCTGTGCAGCATTTGCATGTTTGCAAGGCCCGGTCTTTGCTGGTCGCTCTAAGAAAGAGTGTCTCTCCATCTTCCAGTTTCGAGTCATCTGGTACCCACTTAAATAATTGTAATGGCATTATATTTCACTAATTCTAACAAGTCTAACATAAATCAATTTTTTCGTTATTATAACCATACAATTCTGAATATGGCAAAACAAAAAAGTCTACAACAGACATTTTTCTTACAAAATAAATATCAATCTAAACTTACTTCTCTTCTTTTTCATGGTCCTGGCAGACATCAACAATTTGAAGTATGTTATGGTTAGCTGTCAGTTGCATGGCACCAATGTTCACCTGGATATAGTCATTCAAGAATTCCTCTGCAAGTCGTCGAACTTCCTTTGGCCATGTGGCACTCCACATTAATGTTTGGCGATCAGGCTGAGAATGGAATTTTCAATTTCATTAAAGAATTGTAAACATATTTGGGGACAATGTTGAAAATTTGCATGTCGCTTCGGGATATAGCCATGATTGGCGTAGTGACTTCGATGGAGTTGTACCTATAGACCTAGCTGATAACATTAGTGTTAGATGTGTTTTGAGAGGTAAGTTTATTTTCACAATAGAATATAGTATTGTCTATTGATCACGCTGCTTTCGTGATTTAGATGCTGAATATCAACTGTGTTGGGGCAATCAAAAATGACTATATCTTTCAGATAACGATTTATGGCAATTCTATGAGGTTCATCAATTCTTACCAGTGATATGATGATCTGACAATAAAACCACATAAATAAGATTTTTACAGGGTTTCCACTTCAGAAAATATAAACACTAAAAGATTAATTTTTGTAATAAGTTTTTTTCCTTTTGTCTCATAATTCCTTTTTCATTTTGTGAAAAATCTTTACTACTTTCTAAAAATGTCTGGCATCACACACACACGTAAAATAATTACACCAATATATGCAGTATTCAATTCTTTATTTATATGTACAAATATTATTTAATAATCTCTAACAACAAAAAAGTTATTGAATTTTTAAAACAGCCACAATCAATAACACAAATTTTCAAAAAGAATTCAGTGACGGGGACATTTTTGATTTGTAAACACAGCTTGCTAAAGGTTAAGTGAAACTGGACACGCTCTACCGCCATCTCTGTCCAGACAATCCGCTACACTTTATTCTCCACCCATTCACTACTTCCAATTCACACTCTTAGCAATGTTATTTTATTTGTTGTCCTTTTGTCGCATTAAATCGTGGTGTAAGGGGTGGTGGTCAATGTTAGCTAAATTAAGAAAAAAAATCATTTTCCACTTGATTCTTAACACAATCATATACTGACCTGCTTCAGTTAACAGAGAAATGAATAAATACCAATGGCATTTTGTTGCCTACAAGAATGGAAAAGGGGTGTGAAAAGTCAGCTGCATACTCCACTAAAACATTGAACATGGAAATAAAGCACAGAATACTCTGTGACTGTTAAAACTTCCAGTGTTAACCCCAGAATATACTGCGGAAGTTAGAAAGATGCATGTTAAGAAAAGAATGAATCCTTTCACTGAACAATTAATGTATAATATGATATACTTTTCTATTTCTTCTATTAGGTTTAAATAATAGATGATTAGAACAGGTACCACCCATGTGTTACCAAGTTTTGAGGGGGGGGGGTGGCAAAGAATAAAAGATACCTGCTGTGCATGCTATGAGAAACAACTAAGAAGGATTAAGTCGGGGGTGGTATGCGCGGTTGAGGATGAAATATAAAATGACTGCATTAGTACACAAAAAAGGAATACGGAGATACATACCCTGATCTGTTCAAGAATTTTTCGAATTTGAGGTTCAAAGCCCATATCTAACATTCTGTCTGCCTCATCCAAAACGAGGTATGTGGTGCGTCTGAGATTGGTTTTGCCTGCCTCTAGAAAATCAATTAGTCTGCCAGGTGTAGCAATGCAAATTTCAGCACCTGCAACATACAATTAGTATACAGATCACAACAAAGATTAGTAATTCATTGAGTTACACTGCAAAGACAGAACAAATTTCTAAAACAGGAGCTGGAAGAAAAAAAACCCAATCAATTCAGTTTTCCAAACACTTCTGAATTTACTCACATTCCTACAGATTAGGATGTAGTCCTTAGATCAGTATGTGTTGTCATGTTTACATTTTAGCTGTGATACTTGCACCATTCTACCCGCAACATCCAATTTCATCACTTTGACCCTAACATAGGTTGGGAAAGTCAACTCCACCCCACAATCTCCTCATATGACATGCATGGAAGACAAATATTGCTGTTATTCTTTGCCCCTTTCAGGGCCAGGCATCATACAGGCGTTCAAGTTATACATCATATTTATATAGATCAATTATCTCATACAAGTATTAGCTACTAAATAAATGATGTAGATAATTAATCATCCACATTCACTACCATCCAAGAGAGCATAATGAAGACAGACAAGATAACAGTATCAACTACTACTTTGGGATTCATGTACCTACCACTTCAGTGATGCAACCATGAGTTGCCCCATGATGTCCATGTGGCTCACAAATTAAATCCACTCCCCTGATTACTGGACTTGAATACACATGAGAACCAGTATATCCACAAAAGTGACTATCACCATTTGGGATTAACATGCTACATGTCTATGTGTAGATATTGTCCTGTCATTTTTATGTGTTTTTTTTTGCTGATATCCTTGGCTGTTACGTGATCGTGGATAGGCTTATTTCATCATGTGTGTCTTACCCCTTATTTTTTTGTAGTAGGTAGAAAAACTTCATTATCGTTGTTTTACACCCCAAATGGGATGGGGTGGTTTATGCAATTTCACACAACTGAAGAAATGTCCAATATTTTTATAAACAACCATCTAGCAAATAGTGAAAATGTTCATCAATTTAAATGACACATACCTCTTTCTAGATCCCGAAGCTGTGGACCCTTGGGAGAACCACCATATACACAAACAGTCCGAATCTGTGATAATCTACCAAACTCATTTGCCACCTCAAGTACTTGCTGAGCAAGTTCTCTTGTGGGAACAAGGACCAATACCTTAAAATAAGAATTGTACATAATGATGATAAATTCAAATTATAATGAGAACAAAAGCACAATAGTGAAATAATCTTTTTGAAGAAGAAAACCAACAGTGAGACTGCTATATAAGTTCACATTCAGTTTACTTCTGTGACTTGAGTGTCTAGAGATATGGTCTAATAGTTCCAACTCATGCAAATTAAGTCATAGAGCAGTCAATAAGTCAAAATTTCACATAATACTGACAGAATTACTGAAAAACATAAGTGGGACCTACAAATTAAACGATTTAAAAATAACTACAGTAATACTGGTATTAAACACTATAGTAAATAGTATACAACCAAAGTTAACAATGTTTCATGCTGTATACCTTTAGAAACTAGAATGAATCAAAGGAAAGTTAGCAGGAATTTGGTTAATGTAGCATTGTTTAATACAAACATTACTAGACTAGTGTGTAGTAATGCATATTTCAATGCATACAAATTATAAACAAGTGCAATACTGGTATAACACTAAAGCCACTAGTACAACTGTTTTTAAAAAAAAAAACAGAAAATGCTTAATAGGCGCTCTACTAAATAATTCCAATATTTCAAACTGTGATCAAATTCCAAAAAGGACTACCATAATAATAAACCCATAACCTGCCAGGGTCGTAGGGATGTCATAATGAGACATTAGTACAGAGAGATCATGCATATCTATCCTTTAAAATCCTGATGAGCTTGGAAACTTCACACCCTGTCCATTATTTATTAGTATCCAGCCATGTCTTACTCTCCACCGTACTTTCAAAAATATCTTTTGTCATCAAGGAATTTCTCATCATGATCCCTCACCATCTGAGTTTGTGAAGTTTCACGATTGTCAGCAGTGGTTCTTGTTCCCCAGCTAATGAACTAATTTTACCATGTATAAAACAATGGTCTTAATCTCGATAACAGACACGTAACACTTTTATAGTATGGACTACCAAACAGTAATGTTAATTATACACACACGTTATATAAAGAAAACTATCACTGTTCACCTTGACATGATTAACATAATACTGGGTGTCTGCTTATTTATAATGTGTACTTATTTATATTGGTAGTGACACTACGCAATATAAATTTGAGTAAATAGTGTGGGTCTGTGTTGTGCGCAGCAACTTTATAGACTCTAAATAAGGGCATGCAACATTAGTTACTGATGAAACTATTATCAAAATATAACAATTGCACGAGATATTTATATCTTACATGTGAGCGTGTATGTACGGTGAACACCACCAGGTTGTATACATACACTGTAACAAGATTTTCAGAAACAATTTTAACAAATTTAAACTATTTTATATTGAAGAAATTAGGAAAAGACTTGGTTTAATATCACGTATTGAACACATCTCTGCCGAAGACGGATGTGGCATTACAATGCATTTCCAATATCTGGACTACAATGTGCTGAAAATATAGTTGGATCACTGTCTTCTATAAGACAGATTCAGCTGAAGTTTGAGAATGAACGCAGAAGAAGTAAATATAGAAATTAAAATGATTCGGTCACATGAGAATTGAGTACAAATCAAATATCAATAAAAGCATACAACAGAAAAAATATCAGGACAATGCCACGGACAGACCAAGAAAACTGCGGATAGAATGCGTCAAAATTACCTTAAACAGATTTAATGCAATGACGGTGACACATCTGACCTTGGAATGACGTAGCTCCAATCCCTATGCTTAACGGCAAGTGTGGAACACTATCAACAATCATTCACATGGGAATAGGCAATAAACAAACTATTTCAAATAGAAGTACTTACAATTGGCCCATCACCATGTTCAAGGTATGCCTGATTATTTACATGAACAATAGCAGGGAGCATGAACTGAAAATTAAAAAAAAAGGATTTTTTGTTGATAAATTCACACATCCAGCTATTAACTGCATAGCAAATAGTATACAACCAAAGTTAACAATGTTTCATGCTGTATACCTTTAGAAACTAGAATGAATCAAAGGAAAGTTAGCAGGAATTTGGTCAATTTAGCATTGTTTAATACAAACATTACTAGACTAGTGTTTAGTAATACATATTTTAATGCATACAAATTTTCTAAATCTGAAATATTGTGAGAACATTTTAACTGATGCTCATAATTGCACAATTAGTTGTCACAAGTTAATTTTTAATTATAATACATTTATGTACAGAAATACTGCAAAGTATATTTCTGCACTAGTTGACGGAGTCAAGTCCTATCAGCTATTTCCATAATCATGTAATGAAATAAATTGAAATGAGAAAGAAAAAACCATACAGAATGGGTGGGTAAGGGATGCGGAATTGTGGTAGCTATAAGATGGAAAGATGTAAAGCTTTGAAATAATTCCTTTAACTGTGAGCATGTAGATCGTGACCTAAATAAGCATTCCTGATAAAACCCTGTATATATTTTATGGTGGGGGTATGTGTGATTCATGTTTAGTCCCTGAAGGGAGACAATCCAGTGCACCAGTATGACCACTTCCTGCAATGAGAGCACAGCACTCTTCTGGGCCAATTATCTCTTATCAGATTTGTTGACCTGGTTGCATTGATGGCATATATCGCATGTCACATTTGAGCGCTAGAAACATACAAAGGACAATGTTTACTGGCTTGTACCTCATCGATCATCCATGGGGATTATTTGACAAAAGTAAGAAATTGAGACGATATTTTTTCACAGGTAACAGGTTTTCAGCCTAAGCCCCCTACTTTCCTTAATCACCTACAACAGGCCAGGAAAAAAGAGTGGCCGTACGTACGTTTTGTACCTTGAACAAGTCTATTGCCTGGTTGTCTTGCATAGTCAGAACTCTCAACTGGAATCTACCTAGAGTGCTACAAATGAAAGCCTTCTGAACTTCAGACAACTCAAATGTCCAAAAATATGGTAAATAAGAAAACCGATACTCTGCTCAGAATGGGTGGTGAATTGGAACAATCCAGGCATATACAATTTCATATAGAAAAGCACAAATTTAATCCACAAAACATACATGAAATGAAAGACATGCAATACACCACTCCCAAAATAACAAAACCATGCCTTGGAACAAACCACTGCTCTACAACTTAATTCTCTCTTTTACAATGTACGAGGGGGAGTCAATAAGTAAGTCACAAATTGATGTTGGATGGCAGGAAAATGCAGTAGGTGGTTTCTAAAGCTGTTTATAGTTGATATCATCATAGAACTTTATGTTTATGTTCGCTAGATGGCGCTAGCTGTACCTTGCGCATGCGCAGCACAAAAAACAAAATGGCTACTGTACTTACAGAGTGTACAATCAATGAACAACGTGCTGTTGTGCGTTTTTTATGGGCAAAAGGACTGCCTGCAAAAGACATTCATAAAGAAATGCTTCCTGTTTATGCTGACAATTGTTTGTCCCGTAAAGCGGTGCACAGCTGGGTAAAAAATTTTTCTCAAGGGCGCTCTAAAATTGTTGACGAAATCCGATCTGGTCGTGCTGTTGAAATTGCAACAGACGCATCTGTGCAGCGGGTTGAGGAGATGATTCGAGGTGACAGACGAGTAACGATAGACGCTGTAGCAGCTGCAATAGGGTGCTCACATGGTTCAGCATACAGCATCATGCATGACCGATTGAAATTTAAGAAAGTGTGTTCAAGGTGGGTGCCCAGACAATTGACGGACGAACACAAAATGAACCGATTAGGCTTGTCATTGGAGCATCTCTGTCAATACGCAAATGAAGGAGAAGACATGATGAACAGGATTATTACTAGGGACGAATCATGGGTGCATCACTACCAGCCTGAATCAAAGCGTGCTTCAATGCAATGGAAACATCCTTCTTCGCCTTGTGTCCAAAAATTCAAGGTTACACCATCAGCAGGGAAGGTTATGCTGACAGTGTTCTGGGATTGTCAAGGAGTGCTTTTAACCAATTTCAAAAAGAAAGGTGACAATGTGAATTCTGAATCATACTGTGAAGTTCTATCAGTGCTTCGGGATGCAATTCGAAGAAAACGTCCAGGGCTGCTGACTAGAGGAGTGCTACTCCTTCATGACAATGCTAGACCACATACGGCTCGATTAACTCAGGAGAAAATAAAAAATCTTGGTTGGAAAATTCTGGAACATCCTCCTTACAGCCCCGATTTAGCCCCTAGTGATTTTCACCTTTTTGGTCCACTAAAAACCCACCTTGGCAGGAAGCATTTCGCGACTGACGCAGAAGTTGAATGTGAAGTGAAAATGTGGCTTAAAAAGCAGAGCACGCAGTTCTACGCAGCAGGTTTGGGAGGACTCATAAAACGATGGGATAAATGCATCAATGTTGGTGGAAATTATGTTGAGAAGTAAAGGGATAATGTATGTGTAAAAATAAACAGTTTTCAGGTTTTTATCGTCTTCAGTTTTTTTCTAAAGAGCCATTTGTGACTTACTTATTGACTCCCCCTCGTATATATGGAATGTAAACCTCTAAACACATGCTTCAAGATTGTTAAGCAAACAAAAAGTAAAGGCTGTAGGTATGACACGGAGAAGACTTCTTCCTGGTGACGGTTTGACGTCAAGATGACCACAGAATGAGAACTGCATAGCAAATGGCATACTATCAGAAGAAACAATGTTTCATGCTGTATACCTTAGACTCTATGAAGAATGTCAAAGGAAAGTTAGCATGAATGTGGTTAATGTAGCATTGTTTTATACTAACATTACTAGTGTTTAGTAATGCATATATTACAATGCATACAACTTTCAGCTTCTGAAATATTGTATAGGTATAGAAACAGAATTATAAAAAAATTGCTACTTGTCCCAGTTTAGTTTTCTATTGTTCATATATTTATTTACAAAAATACTATTCATTGCTAGTTTACAATATAATTGAGAAATTCCAACATGTTGACCATATTATTAATTTCCCAAAACTTTATTCTTATTGTCAATAGGATATATTAGCCAATCTTTAGTCACCACTCTTCTGTGTTCATTCTCAAACTACTGCACATTGGCAGGATGCAGTCCAGAGAATGGAATGAAATTTACAACTTTGATACAGAAAATTTGTATGGCTCCTGGATCACTTCGATCCTATATGCAAAGGTAAGCCAACAACATCCCACAAAAATAATTTAAGTCTTTTCTTACAACCTGTCATGTCTGATGACAATGCCACTATTCTTTGCTCCTCCTTAGGGAACATGGGCATGTCATCACTCAAATGGTATGGAGTGTATCAAATGGTAAAAGACATTTGAAATATGTTTAACAAGCACAAATATGATCACCAGAATATTTTATTATCCTATCAGCAGTAGTTCTATAGATCACGTTTACAATTTTATTGAATTTCAATCCCATGAATTACAAGCACTATTACTTCTTATGTGCAATGGGGTGGTTTCTCTGGAACTTATTTCACTCTCAGACCTAGGTGACTTGGCAACTTCTACACACACATAGGTGCTCAGGTGTTTGCTCCAATGTGCAGTGTCTGATTATTCCTGTTGTGTTGCTGAGTTTTAAATTTTAATTCAGGTTTCTAAAGGTTAAGAATAATAATCACAGCACTGCAAGTAGAAAAACTATTGTACATAATGTAAATGTTCTCAATTTTTTTATATTGATGATAAAAATGACTGGATATGCTTTCTATTTTCTAAAATGATGTAATATAAAATGTACCCCAAGCGTTTTTCCAGATCCTGTCTGTGCTATTCCAACTAAATTCCTTCCAGACAATGCAATCGGCCATGCTTGACTCTGAATAGATGTTGGGGCTGGCCAACTGTTTCTTCGAATCTGGTTCATGACGTAATCTGATAAGAATAGCAAATTTAGACACAGGTAAAAGAATATGTACATAGACATATTTAAATATGTGCAAATTGTATTGTCACCAAAAATGTTACATTAATTGAGAAACAGACAATTCAATCTGAAGCGCCAATAATTAGAACTGTAGCCTCCCGCCGAAGACGTGTTGGACCTTTGGTGCAAATAAAATGGGGACACAGCGCTTTTCCATTCTCTGGAAATCTAGTAGCACCATGGTCATGCTACAGGTGAGATCCAGTGGGATTTTGAGAATGGACGCTGAAGAACTGGAGTCCGAAGGATGGAATATGATGCATCATAGTGTACAGCTCAACTCTTATACCCTTCTGTGTTCATTCATCAGAGTCCAGTATGTAGTCTTTTGTCATGCATACAACTTAGTTGCGATTGATGTCTTTCGGAATGACACAGACCTCAGCTTGATATCTCAGTCAATCTTACCTAAACAGGATGGTAGTGTTCCCACCCTTCCTCATAGCCAATCGCACACATGGGACAGAAAAATCAATGTAGGACAGAAAAATCAATGAAACAAACGTGAATGGCTAGACCCTGAAAATGATGGATGTGTCATGCCATTGGTGCAAATAAAACAGTGACACATCTCATGGTCCCACTACACGGTAGATCAAGCATGAGTTTGAGAAAGAAAGCTGAAGAAGAAAAATGGCTAGACTCAATTATGCAAGGTATTTTACTGGAAAGTAATTCTGTCTACCTGGAAAATTGCCTTCCTCAAAAGTAAAAATTGGATTTGGAACATCCTTTCCGGCAACTGTGATCTGTTTGTCGCTGTGAAACATCATGATTTCCTCCTGTAAGAATACATGAAATAGATATGCAATCTTTAAATTACACTAGTGATTGCTTTATAGAGTAGTATTTGTTGCAAACATAATGTTTCTAAAAAACAACCAATGCAAAAGGCAAGTAAAAATAGGAAGACTAATTTTACTGATAGCACTTATTCAAAATTTGCTCTCATGGCCACATAATTTGTGTATACTTTCACACTGGTGAGTTTAACATGAGTAAAAAAAAAAGTATAGTTTTAGAAATGTGGTATATAATAATAAGGTAGGCGACTACATGGCAGCATCCTGCTGTCTGGGATGAAGATAACTCTTTATGTACTAAGCCGCACCAACTTAGGTGGGGGTTGGACAGTTCTCTTTCTTGCTGTCTTTACCTCTCCTAACTCATCGCCAGATACCCATTTATAGCTGAGTGGACAAAGATGAGTGGTTGTGTCAGGTGAGAAATCATGACCTGTATTATTGTTTTTGTCTGGAAGTAGTTACAAACCTGGCACGATGCAACCCGGCGATAGCAAGCACATTCATTAGCTAGGCACTCCAACATAATTTGTGTGGTTTATAATTCTCAATCTAAAGAATTCTGCATATTTAAAGGATGTACAATGGCTTACAGATTAGCTGCAATATCTGCGCCTTTCGGTTTGACACATCATTTGACTTCAGCTTTAATCTGGAATAACTATGAACTTGCTGTATACGTCCAAATATACAGTAAGTTGATTCAACTTTTCTGCCTTTTCATTTTTTTCAGCTATCAAAGTGTAGAGAGTTTTGTCTAACTAACAAAAATGGTCATTTGAAATACAAAAATGATACAGAATACTGGTTCAGGGAAAGAACTTACCAGTACGAACAACCATTAAAATCTTTTTAAGTCAGAATCACTGAATTCTGAAACATTTACGAATTTTATCCTGCCATGGAAACAGGATGGATATCCGCACACTCTTCCATCCATTGCATTGCTGAAGTAGCTTTTTCTTTTTGGAAAGATTAAACAAAATCTGACAATTCTGTGACTTACTTAGTAATTGTTTTACATTGCCACAGCTAAATCGGATGTTGCCATTCTGCATGGAGTCTGTACTTTAATGATTTGTTAACCTATACCATGCTATTGACGACTACAAGTAACGGACTGTGTTTTCCTGTTAACAGCTGCTGGCAATGCACTACGCCGGTTGCTATCACATGATTATCAGCCACATGTGCAATAGAGGCTAAGAATATGTTACTTCCCTCTTGTCAACATAGTTGTGCAGTAAACTGAGGAACATGGACGTTCTTCTAGGGTTTACAATTCTGTTATAATTGCAACTGATCTATAATTGTGAACACCATCTTCCGAGAAATTCCAGGAATCTTCTATCTTCACCAGGTTCTCACATAGCACACATGCACTAACACAACTGACATCCTTAGATTACATGTTGCAATTCTATGTATTACATGTTGCAATTTACATGTATTAAAATTCTCTATTTAAATGTATTAAAACAATGATTAAAATATATATATAAAAACAAAAAAAGTTTTGGCGTTTCCAAATACCCATCTAAAACACACCAAATTTTCAAAAAATTAGTGGCAGGGAAGAAATTGCTGTATTTATTTCAGCGTATTAAAGGTTAAGGGAGACATCTATTGGCTAAATTATGGATGTAAGAAGGCCCAGGAATTACTGCCCCCATCTCTCTGCATTCCCTCCAGGGCCAGATAAATGGAACACCATTATATGGAACAAAACAACAT
The DNA here is from genome assembly GCA_034231615.1 of Meghimatium bilineatum. Lineage (NCBI taxonomy): Eukaryota > Metazoa > Mollusca > Gastropoda > Stylommatophora > Philomycidae > Meghimatium > Meghimatium bilineatum. Next base: position 62,232,696 of record CM067321.1, on the reverse strand, counting down.
CTCACAAACACATGCATATATCACACAATGACATTGGGTCAAAGGGCATGAGCCCATGGACCGCTGGATCAGCAACCATCTCTCTGCATCACATTTTTTCCCCACTTGTGAGATGTGCCCGAAATGAGTCCCAGACTTGCATGAATGGTTTTTTATAGCTGTTCCCTCCATCTATCCAGCCATTCCAGAGTGCCACTTTTGTCCATTTATCCTTTTGTTTACACACACATATGCTACTTGGTAATTTTGCCCTCTTAGGCAACCTTGCACTTAAAAATAATCATGGGGGCAAATGTACCTTCTCGTGTCCAGTCGTCTTTACAAAAACTGTTCTCACGCCCTTTTGTTCCATGATGCAGTTGAAAGCCAGCTTCTAGCACATAAAACAACCAAATTATCAACAGCAAGATATCCTCCCCAACAAAGTCCAAAAGATGGAAATGCTTTATGGCTGAGATGAGCCAATTTACAGATGAAAAAACATTTTTAAAGAGGTCCTGGGATCATCAACAGAGAACACCTGACACGACCTCAGTGAGAAGTCTCCCTGGCACATGAAATGATTGTACTTAAATATGATTTGCAAATATGGACGTGTAGACAGATGGAGCAGCAGAGGTGCTCTCAAAAATGAAGGTGTATTTATAAGATACAATGAAAAGAGCATCAGTAAAGCATTCCCAACAGGAAAGACATGCTCAAACGTCATAGCAGAGCCACAGTACGCCTCAAGGCACTCAGAGCTCTCGCTACCACAGATCATTCAACACCATCTGTAATATTTAGACTGCAGATGCTTATTTGAAGCATTACAAAGCAACAAAAACGAAAGTACAATACATAAACTGAAAAATATAAAAAAAAGCTCCAAACATCACTATTCAGTGGCTACTGCCCATTGTGGTATCACTGGAAATGAGCTGATGCCCTGGCAAAATCAGGAGGTAAAATGGAACAATTCAGTTATCCTGTCATACAGTAATGCCAAGGCACTAAACTGCAATCATTATACATCGCAGTAAAAAGATATATTTCTAAGAGCCAGTGTATTTGCCGCAGCATTTAGTATTCCTGAAGATCAGAAACTAGACCCCATACACCAACTTCCTATGCAACAGACACACCTGTACAGGATCGGGGTAACCCACACAAACGAATGTCCATGCTTTACAGGCATACAGACCCCTGAACACATACTCAAGACTTTCAATACAAAAGATAGTGACGCAAGACATGGCCACACTGTACTGAAGCCAAAACTTTATGGCAGTTACTCCAATCTGAAGACTGGGAGCGTCGTCCTTTCCTGAAGATCTAGCAAGACCAAAAGAATTCTAAGCGCAGAAGGCAAATCAAAGCAGATAGGAATCTCATCCATATTTCCTATTTCTGATAGGTCGAAGTTGAACCCTTTCCTCAGGTTAATAGTGAAATGTTTAAACAAAACACTTTTTTGCTTCTAACTCCTGCAACTTCTGTGTGAGCTTAGTGCTGGGTTCATAGACAAGTGATGTCTGTTTAAGAAATGATAGCACCATTCCAATGAAGTAATTTCCTTTTAGTATTATTCCACTTGCCTCTTTATTCTTATGCGTTTTAAGATTTTGTTCATATTTTGGATGTTAATGTTACATCTGATTTACATTAAAAAATATATGGTATATGTGATAGCCAACTCAGAACATTAGTCACCTTGTATGACATGCATGAAAGGTTCTTTGCATGAAAGCATCATATTCTTTGCTCCCCTTTAAGGACATGGTTTTATAATTTATTGATACATATTTTCTTAAGATGGCCCTCATAATTATGTGAATAGAAAATCCTTAACTCATAGCTGATCCTTCAATCTTTGAATGAACGCAATAAAATTAAACAATTGCTTACGGGAGATCTGTTTGTCACCGCAGGATGCTCCTGATAAAAATTCTTTTCAAATTTCTGTAAGCTAGCCATGTCCCACTTTGGTTTACGCAAGTTTCCACCAGGCTGTGAGCCCTTTCCAAAACCTCCTGATCCTCCACCTCGACCTCTGAAATTGTCTCTTCCCCCATAGCTGAAATTAAAAACAATTTGTAAATGTCCAACCTTATAAATCATGATTTTTTTTAATGCATATTTTAATGCATATGTTGGCACATTTTATGTACAAATAATTACCTAATTAGACCTATGTTATATAATTGTATTTCTGGTCTTGATCATAGATGCACAATTTCGATACTGATTGAGTCTGCTAAAATGCACTTAGGCTCCATACAGATACCCAATATGAAAATGTCTTCAATGATTGGTAAATATTTGACACCTAAAGCTACATTGATACTATTAGTCTAATATGTAGTCTAGTAACATTGAAATATCAAAATGAGATATTAGCATCACTGGGTATTAATGTCTGTAACTGTAAGCATACACATACACACAATGTTGACGAAAGCGGTGTAAATCTTTACTTTGGGTCTTCAATGTGCTATAAATAGCACTTTACATTTTTAAATATCTAACATCATGGATTTACCTGGAACACCAATCATATCGATAGATGCTGTGACATCAACTCTCGGTGCTGACAGGAATTTTGACAGCTTTGCATTTCCATTTTATTATTTAAATTTTCCAATGATTTCTACTGCGCACTACATACTGAGAGTGCCCCTATCTTAATTTTGTGCAACTGCAGTATAAGTCTTCACTGTGACCTTTGTTCTAGTGTCGAGGTATTACCTAACCTTTGCAGTGTGTAGAAGTTGTAATTAAAATTAAATATTAATTTGGCATTAGCATCAGGGAGTAGGATAAGTTTAGGATTAGTTATAAATTAAAAAATAAATTAGTTATAAAAGTTATAATTATAAATGTGGATATCATTTGCGTCTGGAGATGTGACGTCACGGCACCACATGGCATAAATTGCATTGGTGTTACACAGAAACCCATGCTGTCCAATAGTTAAAAATGTAAACGTGTGCACAGTGAAGACTTATTCTGTAGTTTTACCTTTAATTCTAATTAATTCTAACCCTAACCTTCAATCACACGCTGAGCATGCCCATTCTCAACACTGCACAGGTTAGGCAATACCTTGAAATTATAACAAAGGTCACAGTGAAGACCTAAAACGAATATTCTCTGGAAGCACAAACACGTAGGACAGAACACATGGTGCGCACATAAGATCTGCAGATTGTTATATGGAGAATTTCAGACTGGTTCCCGCAAAAGTCGGAGGACAAGATGTATTTTAAAGACTTTACTGCTTCAATATAAACACAAATTCATGGTTGTCTAGCACATGACAGATCTGACAAGTGTCACAGGATAAAGAGTGTTACTAATGTTACAGCAGCTGCAGATAACCTCAGACAGGAAGAACAAAAACATGGTAGGAGAAAGAAGAAGCTACTCACTATCCTAAAGACCTAACACACATGCATAGAACTCACTGTTACAGCCAGACAACACACACCATGTTTATCACCTTGAACTGTATGACTATGGTCATTGTTTATTACAACAGATGAACATATCACAATAATACAATGAGTGAGATGATTATAAAGAAATAATCCTTTTAGCTGTGAGCAAGTAGCTCTTGACAGCCCATAGCCCGTCTTACAACTTAGGCAATACCTGGACTCTTACGTCAAAAGCATGGATGCGCACTGTATAATTTATTAATACGTCTACGAGTTAAGTTGATGATGGGAGGCATTCCATCATGTCAGTATCCAAGCTGCCAGAACGGAACACTTCTGGGTCAACTACTTCTGTCTGTCTTTTGACGCATATAGTTATAGCATGTCATGTATTCTCATAGAAGAGTGTCACAGGGACAAAGATGCAATGTCCACTGGCATGCATCTTTTGGTCCCCCATTGGGGATTATTTGAAAGAAGAAAAATAAATCAACATGGCACATGCTGTAACAATGTTTTTACTGACAAATTCCTACCCCCTTCCCAAACTTGTGAGCCGTGCGCTATAATCATAACAATAATACTAGGCCTCAGTTGTCACACAGGACAGTGGGGACAACAAAGAACACAAACTTTGGGTCTCGTAATTCTCTTTGCCAATAAACCATGGGATATGAGGGTTTCAAAGGTTTTATGTAGGCTTAAATATCAAGTTGGTCGGACCAGTAACCATGATCCTAAAGCATCCACATATCTGGAAAGACAACCTTGTCATTTGCTGGGTTACTGACTTTGTTTAGGCTAGATGGTAGAGTACTAGCCCTAACATAATCATAGGAGGCACAATTATATGCTCCCTAATTCCCTCCAACGTTGTTCTGATTAGTTACAAATGTAATAACCAGAAGTTACAAAAGTACATGGGAGAAATGCAAGGTAGTTAAAAACCATTGGCACGCCAAACCACTCACGTGAGAATAATCAGAAATATTGATATATTTATATTATATATGATGGACTATGTTAAAAAAGGCTAGAGGGTTGCTGCCATTGTACTCCTAGTTCGGAGTTCTACGTTTCACGAACCAGTCTTCATAAAATTTTGATTGAAATGAAAAATCCTATGGATGAAATTACTGAATGACCACCATAGCCATATGCCGGTTATCTTACTAGGGTATGCCCATAGAAGTAGGGGCAAAGCGAATATGTGCACTGGGTGATGACTATTATAGTATACTATTGTCATATAAGTATATATTTCAATTACTTTCCTTGTTCAAATGTGGCATGTTAAATTTAAATGGATGTATCAACGACAGCACAAAAAGGATATAAGTAGTTAGTAGAGTATGGTAAGATGGGGTGAGAAAATTAGACCTACCTCATTCAGTAAATCAGCATTAATATACATCAAGATTAATAAAATCATGATATTTCACACAAAGGAAAACCAGATAGAATGGAACCTGATTGATTGGTGACGTCAGAGTCCCAGAATTTTCATTCACCACATGCAAGAAATAATTGGTAATTTTAGGCCTAGAATTGAAATGATACGATAAATGTTCGGGTATTGCGTGTCACAGAACAGAATACTTACTTCAATAGATAAGCCTTACTTCTTTTACTTCACGAGGTTACTTTTTGTGTTCAAAATTTCTTTACATTGAATGAATCATGCCATCTTTGAACACCGGCCGGCATTACAATTTTTACATTATTTATTGTTAGTCTTGCGAGTCAAGCAACGGCATTTTTTCAATAAAACACAAAACAAATGCTTACCCTCCTCCTCGTCTGTCCCTTGAATCAAATCTACCTTTTTGTGACATTATAGGAATTTACACAGAAAGCTATCAAGTTTACAAATGTACTAAAATCTTCTGCCTAAAACTGTCGGCTTCTAAGTCACTAGTTTCTCAATTCAGAAAAGACACGTGCAGGTACTACATGCGGGCGGATGAATATAAAATAACAATCGCATGAATTATCATAAACAAAATATTGTATATCTATAGATTCAATTATCACTGTCATGACTATTCCAGTTTATTTAAACATGTTTCTTATTTTAAAGTTGTAATATTGATACTTTTCGAAGAAATGTATCTGTAATAACGAAATGAACTAAGCACTACTTTTAATTCGTCATTTCCTATTATAGCGATGACGTCAATAATTTTACCGGTAGGCGCGCCCTGGACAAACTTTAGGTTCTTCCCTTTTTTTTAAACAGCAGATGTCCAGCTATAAATATTTTTCTAATGTACTATTATATTGTGGAATTTTATGTTTTGATCTTATTTTTCCCTGGTTCACAAGAAGAAATTAACTGTATTCACTGATACATGAAAACAATACAGGATGGATATCATACAACTGGCAATTGATAAACAGTATTTTTATACTGTGTTACCGATGTCAATCTTGGCCCTTGACAAAGACACTAGCGGAAAAGATCACCACAGTGTGTGAAATGAGATGTTTGAAGGAATGCTATAAATGTCACCGGAAAGACCCACAGAGAAATGAAGATATGAGGAAATAAATAAAGAACATTTCAAGTAAAGGCTACACCAAGAGACGGCAAACCAGGTGGCTTGGCCACCTCACGAGAATTGAACCAACGCAAACAACCCTTCGTGCATACAACAGCAGATCGGGCTACAAGGCATGAGGAAGACCAAGAATTATTGATTGGAGACAATCAAAGACATTTTTTAGAAACACAGGCTGGCCAATGCGATGCATATGTTCAAAGACAAACAACTCCTATACACCCCCCCCCCCCCGCGACACTTAACAACATACATGAAAATTACAATAGCTAGGATATATCACCCAAGTGCCATGCCACATTGCCTAGAGCAATGAATCCCAAACATTTTTTTTCCCGTTAGACCACTTGCCGATTTTCTATCCATAGCCTGTCTAATATATTAAATTTTCCTGTACATATTAACTTAAAATGTGTTTTAACATCTGACAAAGTGCAGCTCACTTTTATACGGTTTTTGCAGAGTGAACAGTTGTAAAATAAAAATAACACGTAGAGTCTACAATTTTTATTCATACCTTTATTGAAAAGAGTACATCTCGTGCACCTCCGATTTTTCCGCCGTTTACATAAACTCCATGGAAGTGTGAAATCGACCTCTATGGGTCCATATAGACTTCGAGAACAAATAGCCTAGGCGATCATGTTTCTTCGCAACATTCTAACCCTAACTAGCGAAACATTTTATTCCAGTAAACGCCAGAAATGATAAGAGTCTCAATCATTTCCATCTCAGCTGCCCCAGGATGATGATGATGATTCAATCCCTTTCGCTGTGAGCAGGAAGCTCTTGACAGCCCATAGCCCTTCTGGCGAATGCACAGGTTTTCTGCAGTTGTGTGTTGTGTATAGCTGGAAGTGGTGGTAATAGTTCTTGTCGGATGTCTGTTAGTTTTGGGCACTGCAGTAGTAGGTGTTCAACAGCCTCTTCTTGTGCGCTGCAGTGAATGCAATTTGGTTCGTGTAATTGGTTTATTCTGTTCAGGTGTTTATTAACGGGAGCGTGGCCTGTTCTTAGTTGGAATGTGAGACTCTGGTTTGCTCGCTCGAGTTGTTTCAGAGGATCCATTGGGTTGGGTTTCTGTTGGTGTTCATATAGTGAGCGTCCAGTCTTTGAGCTGGACCACTGTTGTAACCATTCTTGTCTGTCAGCTGCCTCAGGAAGATTCGCACAATCGATTTGGTGGATAAAATACCAGATACTTGATGTTCTGATAAAAGCTGTTGGCGTCCACACAATGCTAATAACGGTTCAAACACGCTGGACTGGTCACCTGACCCGCTTGAAAGTTCTCTGTTTTCCCACACACAAACCACCTCCACCACCCCAAAAAAAAACCCAGCTGTTATATGAAATGCTCCAGATCGACTTCAGCAAAACCAGTTGACTGAAGACATGCTTTTAAAGACACGCCTATGATATCACTGACTCCTTTCAATGTAGATATAAATATGTGGAAGAGGCTGACACGAAGCCATTCCTGACTGGTGTTCCAGACTCAGGAGTGGTGCATATACTTCAGAGAACTTACAATTTACTTCTCAACAAAAGAGTTAGAAGAAAGCAACGGGCTGCACAATGACGCACGTACACATTTCACACATGTTAAGAGCGTAGTCAAAAATTCCAGGCACACATAACACTTCTGTATTGATTCTTAATTAAACTCCTGTAGATTAAAATGAATTAGTCCACCAAAATAACTATTGTGCCATAGTTTACAGCGTAGCTGCTTCTTCTTCTTCTGCGTTCGTTCTCAAACTCCTGCTGATTATCAGGATGTAGTCCGGAGAACGGAATGCGCTGTATCATGGTTTACATCATTGCTGCGATATCTGCGCCTTTCGGCCTGATACATCCGACTTCAGCATGACTTTGGGGCTCTGACCCTATATGGGATGGGACAGCCAACTCCATCCCGTAAACTCCTTAGTCGTCTTTTACGACATGCGTGGAAGGTAAACAGTTTTGCTATTCTTTGCTCCCCTTTCGGGCCCCGACAACACACGGGCGACTGAAGAACTTAAGAAGTTGCTTAATAAACTGTCTTGCCGGTGTAGGATGGGTGTGAGGTGGGTGCCCTCTCGCTGTGGAATACCAGGAAATTTTGGGGAGGGTGGCTGGCTGGGGAGAGTGTGATGCCGAGGACCAGCTGGATGTGCCAGTCACCTGCTGTCAGAGGAAACAGATGATCGGTTCAATGGGAGGGCCACGGACGTCAACACGAGATGACTGTCGCATTGTGAACAGACCGGGGCAGGTTGTGGTTCTATACCTCGGAACGGGACGCGGTCGACTCCGCAGTCACATGTGCACAAAGTTTAGAATTAGTAACACAGCCATGTGTGCACATGGACAGGCAGCACAGGGTGCCAAACATGTTCTTCGGGCGTGTTCTGGGTGTGAGACGCTGGGGAGGCAATGTTGACCAGAGGGGACAGCACTGGAATCGGGGCTCTGTGGGCTGCTGTGTTGACTACAGGAGACGGTGAATTTTGTTCACGGGACAGGGTTACAGATATAGACATGTTTCAAGTTAACGAAAGAAGAAGAAGAAGACATTTCATATACATGACATATTTTCAGCTATTTGTGAACTTTGTATCTCTACTAATACATCAAATCGAATCGTCAGTAAAATGTTGCTAATAGGTTTTTGAACCACGAGCACTTTCGTCCGAGTTGTTTGTGAGGCGGACTCACTAACTACTATGCTACTAGGCACACTCATACAATACTAGTTCTACTTGAATAAGTTCTTTCTACATGTCTGATCATTACGATATGGTTCTAGGCGAACACTGGCGCTGTTACGGTGCAGAAACGTTCGGTGTCATTCCCTAGGGAAACATTTACTACTGAAAATGACTTTATATATGCACCAAGTAACCATTTTACGTCATCATTTGTAAATGATGTACTTACTACACCATCTGTTGGCGAAATTGGAAAGAGACTTAACGACCGATTCTGTCAACATCTTCATGATATTAACCGCAAAAATCTAAATAATATTGCCATATATTAGGTATTATCGGGGTGCAAAGGGAACGCATTGCTCTAGGCGGACCCAGGGTTAGCAGATAACCAAGATCCCAAATGTACCTCCTCGCGGTGCACCCTGGTAACAGAAAACAGCAGCTCGAGCTGATTCTGGCCAAATCATTTGGGGATCGTGTCCGAGAATGTGCAGGAAGCAGATGGAAAGAGATTTGACTGCAAAAGAGACAGACAATATCTCCGACACCATTTGTATCACCACATACAGCGACACTGTCGACATACAGTGACACCTGTTAGTTCAGTCAGAACATTGGAGGGGCGGCCAATGTAAAAGGCACGTAAAGGTGGATGCATGGAATGAAACAAATATATGTCATAATGAGTACAATGACATAATGAAATGGCAGAACAGCGCCAGAGGGCAGCGCAAACTGCAAATGAAAAGTGAAAAGTTCCCAGGAAAGGGTAATTATAAGCTCTATTAGCTCGAGACGAGCTTCTAGTTACCTGTGATCCTTATAGGCAGAGACCCAGACCCAATCGTGGGTGTTCGGAAAAGCAAGAAGACCTAAACCAACTCTAATGTCGAGCCTTCCTATACCGACAATCTGCTCGTGAAGAGAAAGGGTTCCGAACCCGATGGGCTTAGGCAAGAAAGGGACAGCGATTTTAGCCCCGGCCAAACTCTACTGTCAAGTTTTCCTATACTGGAAATACACTTGCAGAGAGAAAGGGTTCAGTACCTGATGGGCTCAGGCGCTATTGGGACAAGGTCGCTCAGCTCGAGAACGCCTTGCTCTCAAACGCGTGGTGGGAGACTCAAACTTGTGCGAGGGGTTCACGATGTCTATGAATGACGCCTCGGGTAGGAGGGCGGACGAGCCAAGGTCCAACTCTTCTGGTGAGTTCTTCCTCATAGGGAACCAGACTCGCGAATGAGAAACGGTTCAGTACCCGATGGACACAGGCAGAGTTTGTCCAATTGCACGAGATGGATTCATGGACGGTGGAGCAACTCGTGAACAGATCGACGCGCTCGACAGGCGTCTTGGCGAAGAGGCACTACACACCAGCGTGCAGATAGAGGCTGTCACGGACTAGGGACCAAATCCGAAATAAAGGAATGACGAAAACGGATGTGCTGGACCTCGGACGTCCTGACCACAAATGGCCAACAGGGGTGCAAATAATCACAGTTCTACTGTGGAAATTGCAGCACAACATACTTCACGCTTCCCGGCGAAAATCACAAGAAATATTTGTTGTGGTTATATGAGAGCGAACACAGAAGAAGAAGAAGGTATTATCGATATCCAATTTTGTGCAGTCTTGCTCTACTAACAATAGGTGAGGCTCGCCTTTGAAAGTCATTATTTTTTGAAGTATCGTACCCTAAAGCCATTTTGTTTTCTTAATGCAAATCATTCGCATATCTAATATTCTGTTTTGTCATTCCATTTGTTTCCAGTTATTTGTGTCGTTCTAATTCCTTCTGTTTTTTAATGTACTTTACTATCATAAAACGCCATTGCCGCTTTGGCGAGTTCATGTTGTTTAATGTCTGCAATCTAGTTTATATGTAATATTAGTATTGTCATTGCTTTTCTCTCCGTGTGTTCTGCAACTATCTTTCGATAAATATCTTATTGGTTGATTTAGTGTATTTTGTAAGATATATATTTTTCATATCTGTTAGTCTATTTTGTAAAACGTAAGACATTTTTTGTGTGCGGTTTTCTAATGTTTCATATTTATTTTGATTGAATCTGACAGAGTACGATTTTGCGACTCTTTTTCTCCTCTGCCAGAAGGAGGAATTTTATTTTCCACTCCAGAGTTGTGTTTCTCCTGACAATTTTTTAAGACTAAAAGATCTCCAAACAATTTTTTTTCAATCTCCTTATGGCTGCCGGGATGTTATGGATGAGGCCCATCATATAGGTACATTGACTCAGGACGTGAAAATGATTTTGACTTGAACATTTGGTTGCATGCCTGGAGCAATAGAGAAGTTCGGCATAACCAGTAGTCGATTGGTGGCGGGGAATGGGCACAGTGAACCCTATCTTGGCTGCAGTGGTTCGGAGCAGTGCATAGGTTGAAACCTAGCTTTCTAGTGATGTTATAGTTACTTTCTGGTTCTGGCCCAGGGTGGACCGAAAATCCACATACTTCCCAACAATACAGTGCCATTTTAATGACATTGGGTCAAAGGGAATGAGCCCATGGACCGCTGGATCAGCAACCAACCGACGTGATGTGGATATACGGTGCAACGATGAGTTAGTCAGTCTTCTACTGCAGTGGATATACGGTGCAACGATGAGTTAGTCAGTCTTCTACTGCAGTGGATATACGGTGAACGATGAGTTAGTCAGTCTTCTACTGCAGTGTATTTCCCTATATCTACGCAAGATACAAGCGCACATATCATATCGGTATCCCACTGCGGCATACCAGGAAATGAAGAGGCAGACAGACTGGCAAAGGATGGAGCAACACAGGAACAAAAAGACCAAGAAATCACCTACCAAGAAAAGAAGACCCCCATCAAAGCCATCAGGAAAGTCGACCACCCAAAATACAATTACCACTATCTTGACAGATCAGAGCTGGTTATTATCTTCCGCCTCAGAACAGGACACAGCCGATTAAACAGCCACGTAAATAGACTAAGATTGGTCCCATCACCACTGTGCCTGTGTGGCCCACATAGATGGATATCCACAGAAAGATGTATGGGAGCACTGAGAAGCTTTCAAACACAGCAGCATTTATTAAGAAAACAGGACTTGCTGTGTAGACATGTCAAACTCCGAACGAGAAGAAGAAGAATAAGAAGATATCGGTCATCCATGACTGAGTTCGTGGAGGCGGCCCACTTCCTGTATATACTTATGAGCATAGGAAACTAATCGCAGAAGAAGATATCGGTCATCTCATTTGCAAAAACATTTATACAATATAATTGTTGTATAAGTGAGTTGCTTGCTTGTACATTGTACAGGAAACAAATACGGACACTTTAATGAACTAATTATACACATGATTGTTACGTTGTGATTGATCTTACAAGGAGAAAATATTAATGTTATTTAATTGTATTCGACATGTTTCTTGCAGTTTTAATGAATCATCTAAATGAATGTTCAATATATCATCCATTTAGAGGGGGAAAAAATACAGCTCTGGGCTAGCAAAGAATCGACACGAACATTTTGCTAATGATCAATATCAGGTGCAGGTGTGCCTAATCATGTTTAGGGTGTTTAATCAGGTGTAGGATGCCTAATCAGGTGCAGGGGTGTGAAAATAATTTTACTGATTCAGCCTCGTCGTTTAGATAAAATTATGTTGCAGACTTCGGCAAATAAATATATTCTGACAGATTTGTGTACTGACACCAGATCTATTCTCCTTGTGAGACTTGTGTGTTACTTATCCTTCTAGCTGTTTCTGTTTGTTTACTATCCGTGTTTCTGAGCCATATCTTAGTATAGAATACATGTAGCATTTTATAATTCTTATGTTTAGTTTGTGATTTGTTTGGATGTTTATAGTGCTTTCATGACATTAAAAGTACTTGTAACCGCGGGTGACATTTAGTGAGACATCTGGAATGTTGTATCTACGATGTAATTCTGTTTTACGCCCAACAAATAAGCATCATGATTGAAACGGCGAGATTGTTCTTGTAGGATCAGCCGAAGACGGATGTGTCGGACCAGTGGCGCAAATAAAACGGCCACACAACGCATTTCAATTCTCTGGACTCCATCCTGTTGGAAATCTATAAGGACCATTGTCCTGCTTCAAGATAGATCCAGCGGCAGTTTAAGAATGAACGATGAAGAAGAAAATCTTGAAGGATGGAGCAAGTAGTAGTTATGCCAAAGAAATATCATAAGTCGAATAACTTGAACATTGAGCAATCAACAATTGTTACAAGCGTAGGGAATAACTTGAACATTGAGCAATCAACAAGTATTACAAGCGTAGTAAAGTAAAAGTAAAGTAACCCATAGCATTTATTAATACCGTAGGGGTGTGAGATGTTAGCGATCTATAATTTCACAGGCTCTGCAAATGAGGGCGGTAGCCATCTCCTCTCCCTCGCAGTCTTTACTTCCCGGATTAACCTGGTACCCATTTTAGGCTGGGTCGACCTGGGAGCCGTGAAGCCAGTGCGCTAACCACTGCACTAACGCGGCTCCCTACAAGCGTAAGGAATAACTTGAATATTGAGCACTCAACAATTGTTACAAGCGTAGGGAATAACTTGAACATTGAGCAATCAACAATTGTTACAAGCGGAGGGAATAACTTGAACATTGAGCAATCAACAATTGTTACAAGCGGAGGGAATAACTTGAACATTGAGCAATCAACAATTGTTACAAGCAGAGGGAATAACTTGAACATTGAGCAATCAACAATTGTTAGAAGCGTAGGGAATAACTTGAACATTGAGCAATCAACAATTGCTACATGCAGAGGGAATAACTTGAATATTGAGCAATCAACAATTGTTACAAGCGTAGGGAATAACTTGAACATTGAGCAATCAACAATTGCTACAAGCGGAGGGAATAATTTGAACATTGAGCAATCAACAATTGCTACAAGCGGAGGGAATAATTTGAACATTGAGCAATCAACAATTGTTACAAGCGGAGGGAATAACTTGAACATTGAGCATCAACAAGTGTTACAAGCGGAGGGAATAACTTGAACATGGAGCAATCAACAATTGTTACCAGCGTAGGGAATAACTTGAACATTGAGCAAGCAACAGTTGGTACAAACGAAAACATTAGGGAATAATCGGCCATGTTTATTATCAGAATTTTTAAAGGCAAATGTAGACTAATTCAATTTGACTTATTTTTCGCCTTGCAGGCGGTCATTGAGAATAAAATGTAACCCTGTGTGTAATATCTTTCTTGACTGAACATTATATGTGACCAAATCACACCCAGTACATATTTGTATTTAATTCTGGTTTTTGTGCTCTCTATTTTATCCTAGTTTTCATATACGATACTGCCCCCTAAATATGGGTTTATTTCAAGGCAGTTTGGACATCATTCAGTGTTTCCAATATTTTAATGGGTTGATAAAGAAAACTTTCAATTTGAAGATAGTGTTATACCTGGCGAGAAGTGGTCTAACATGGACCCATTTTCCTTGTGACAGTTTTTCCAAAGTACCTGATTGGGAAAACAGTCTTCTGATGTCATACGTGGGAGACCTTCATTGTAGTCTATTTTTAGGTGTTTCCATAGTGAATGATAAGTAAGCGCCGTGTAGTACTTTAAACTACAAAACATAACACATAATTATAGAGCACAAAACGGTCTGTATCACTTGAAGGCTAGCTGTTGTAGTTACATTGGACAGCCCGTGTGTTGCCGGGGCTCGAAAGGGGAGCAAAGAATAGCAACACTGTTTACCTTCCATGCATGTCGTAAAAGACGACTAAGGAGTTTATGGGATGGAGTTGGCTGCCCGTGATTTTTCATTGGTCACTTTGTTTATGTTGTGTCGACAGTCAATGAGAATCATGAGAAAAAGTCTAATGTGTCACGTTAGATGGATGATTCCCAATGTATTCCACGTGTGTTATATTTTGATGGTTACATGTTCACCGAACGTTCTTCTTCTTCTTCTGAGTTCGTTCTTAACAGGATTAGCAGATTAGCAGGATATATTCCGGTGAACGTAACGCGTTGTATCATGGTTTACATAATTTCTGCAATATTTGCACAATTAGGTAGGACATACCCGACCAGCATCACGGAAAAGATGGATAGAAAACACCAGGGTCATAGCACAGTCGAGGCCACACATCTGAACTTGGAACACAAGCTTGAGTTTCAATCACCCCTACGCTTAACGACAAGAGTGGATAACAAACCATCTTGGGAAAGTCAATATACAATATCCGACCTCAGCATGGTTTTGGGTCATTTTGAAACTATATGGGAACGGGCATTCAACTTTACCCCATAACCTTAGTCACCTCTTGCGACATGTATTCAAGATAAACAGTGTTGATATTCTTTGCTCCCCTTTCGGGCCCGGCATCACAGGGGCGATTAATGAAGAAATTATCGATATATCTTCCACCGCTATTAGTCACGGATTTATAGATACAAGGATATGCCACCAGATTGGTCAGGTATATTTTCCACCGCTATTAGGCACTGATTTATAGATACAAGGATATGCCACCAGATTGGTCAGGTAACTGTTTATAGATTGTCAACACACATTGTCGGGAATTATTTTACACTACTATGAGTTTCCTAAAAAAAAAATTATGTTTACTGATGAAAACTTGTCACTTTATAACTTCATTGATACATTTTTCCCCAATACTGCTAGGCAAAATATATATTAGTTATTTATGTCACCTAGCGATATTTATGTTACCGTAGAGTTTCACGTCACCACTGCATTTCCTTATGTTTAAAGATCCATGCTGTATTCAAGATGGGCACGTCAATTGACATACTTAACAAACGTGTGATAGGCTTAGTTCTAGTTGAGTAAAATGTATGTACCTCTCATGGTGAGTAAAACAAGTTCTTCTCAACCGCAGACGTTGTTGTTCGTCCATCACATGATGATGATGACTATTTGTTACATCCACTTTTGAAAATTCAATTAGAGTTATGTCCTTGATTATGAGTACGTAGATGGCTAATGAGCCCTATTCGAGCTGTGTAAATGTCCTTGGACAGTTCAGGCATGGAATGACCACTGTAGACGGATCTTGGTCTATTCGTGACTTTCTAGCTACTCTCCGCTGTTGAGCTGCTGCATTTCTCTTTTCACAAGATGATGCACTCTTTTTGATTGTAGAACGACACGTAGATCTATTTATTGCAAGTTCTTCCCATGTATCTTGGTCTATTTCAAAGGCTTTCAGTGAGGTCTTTAACGAGTCAACCGCAGACGTTAGCTACATTTGGTTATATCAGAACTTTATAACCGTCAAAAATAGTGGATCTCGCGGTTCTGGTAATCCAGTCACTACGACATCCGGGTATAATACTTTATTTTTTTATGTGTGATGGAATTAGTCGTTTCTTTCGTTATTTACACAGGACTACCAATTTTACCTCACTACGTAAGGCCAATATGACTGTCGCTGTTTTCATTGGTAGGTGGAAATATAAATAACAAGTCATAAATAAATGACCAATGAAAAAATGGCAACAGTCGTAGTGGCCTAACAAACCACTTTCTTATCTCAGCTGCAAATGTACGATTTTCTTTAATTTGTTCCGAGTTTTAGTTTTTGTGTACATATCTTTCAACGTGTCTTTTGTCTTATAAATAACTAAAGTGTCAGATAATGTCCGACAATGTGGAGAATGCCACAGTAACAAAAACAAATAAGTGATAAATACTATATAAAGTACTATGGGCACTGTTATAGCTTAACTGTCAATGTAAAAATAAATAAATAGTGATAAGCAAAAGAACAATAACTTTATCCACATTACATCAATCGAGGCCAGCACCGTGTAATGGTGATGGGGCTTAGTTCAGCCATTAGGGGCTGGAAACTAAGACTGGTCGGGCAGTCCCACTCGAGCAGGATCATAGTCCGGCCCATGTAAGCAGAGTTCTGAAGACGGAGGCAACCAGCTAAAAGGCGCACAGATAATCAGGATGCCACGCACAAAACACCATGGAAATATACTTCAAGAGTGTTCTGAGTATGAAACTCTGAGGCAAACATATTGGCCAGAGGAAACAACACTGGAATCAAAACTCTATGGGACACTGTATGAACTACAAAAGACAGTGAGTTTTATTCAGGAGACAGAATTACAGATATAGACATGTTTCAAGTGAACGAAAGAAGAAGAAGTCCACATTACAGTCCAACTGAGACGTTTTTCAAGAGACATGAACAAGAAACACAAAATCATCAAATTATAACTGTCACTTTCGTCTAATACAGTTCAGCTGGATCATAAGGTGTCAATCCTTCCGATGTGACGCATTTGCTGTTTCCATTAAAGTTTCGTGGTCAATTTTTACAAACTTTGTGTTCACAACAAATTTCACGGTAAAAGTCAGATACTTAACTGTAGAAGGATGATTCTCAATTTAGCTCACAGGTCTTATATAAAGTCGAAGGTCACTCTTTTCATGATTTTTGTTCCAACTTTCTTTCAAGCAAAGGAATTTTGTCAGCTTCTCCGCATATTTGCTTTGCGAGTTACGTCAATTAAAAAGCACTAGATTCTTGAGAGAAAGATTAATTGAAGAAAGACCACATTGCTTGCACTTGAAGCCTTGAGTGTGTTGTGTTGTTTTCCTTCTATTTGCACTTGTCATTTCAATCTCACTGACCTCTATCTATTAACCTCTCAATTTAATGCCGGGCACAGGACTTCAAACAATTGTTTTTCTTCTGTGTTTTCCTTATTCTATTCAGTTCTTCCCATGTGTAGCTCATCCTATACTGTATATGTATCTACTAACTCTTTTATATAGGTTATAATTGCAACATTTGGTTATGTCTCTGTGGTTTCCAGAACAATGCATATCTTGCAATACGTTTCTGCTGTTCTTATTAAGTTGTAAGGTATTATCATGAGTTTCTTAGTGTGATGTAGTGACAATTAGTGGAACAACCCATATTACCACTGCCGCCTGTCATGCAAGTTGTAGAAGGCGACTAAGAGGCTTGCAGTATGATTCATTACCCCAGCCTATGATCTCCGTTGTGATTTCTGAAGATCCATAGAGTGACTGATGGGAGGGAATGTAACCTTTTAATATGCAACGTACCACTGAAGACCATTGTGTCGGACCATTGGCTCAAATAAAACGGCGACACGGTGTATTTCCATTCTCTGGACTACATCCTACTGGAAATCTACTAGGACCATTGTTCTGGTACAAGATAGAACCAGCAGCAGTTTGAGAATGAACACCGAATTGCAAGACAGTCATGGCAACGTTCTAGTCCGTGGATTGCATCATGTAGTCACACTGAGTCAGTCATCTGAGATTTGCGAAATAACTCTCAGTATAAGACCACGGAGCTCGTCAATTGCATCATACAGTCACATTTCCCCAGTCATCTGAGATTTGTGAAATAACTCTCAGTATGAGACCACGGAGCCCGTGGATTGCATCATACTGAGTCAGCATTATATCTGGCATTACATGAATCATGACTTATTGAGTCATCTGAGATTTGTGAAAGGTTCGAACCACCTTCATACTGAGAAAATCTACCTACCCCAGGATGACCTATCCATTGTTTAAGAATTACAATCAACCAGCTGTTACTTCCTATAGCCTACGCATTGGGAATTAACTTTGTTCAGATAAATTTAATTGCCATAGTACTTTTAAAATGACTATTTGCTTGTATAGCATCTGTTGAAATGCTATAACAGCAAAATAAAGTCATTGCAACAGATGCTACGTAATTGCTTTGATGTCTTCTAATATATTGGATTGAGAGGTTGTGGGTGACAAAAAAAACAACTTGAGTCTCTTCATGATTCACAGCGTTGATGATGAATGATTTACAGATCAATGTATATTATTACATCATTTTCTGTAGTGTTGTCGTAAATTAGTGCTTTAACGTCTGCATCCTACAACATCGGATTTTTTTGCAACTTCTGTAGAATGTGGTGACCACAGAGAAGGTACCTTCAAATCACAGCTGACAAACAATACCCACTACATTATCAAATACAGTAAGTAAAAAGTTGGAGAGTAAAAAATAGGGACGTCGTGGATGTGGCGTGAAGAGGCTGTCATACACAGTGTATACATGTTGGAGGGTGTAGCACAAGGTGCAGAATGAATAATGGAGTCTGTAGATTGCAATATATTCTTTCGAGTGATAGTAAGTGATGCTGAGTTGTGTCGACAGCCATATTGCTATGAAGTCTGAGGTGAAGACGTTGGTCATCGAGAATTTCAGGGAAGACATCATGATTATTTACACAGCAGATTTGGTTGCCACGTGCGTACTGATTGGACATTCACAGCTCAGTATACAGAAAGAAGAGTGGCGCTGTTGCTGTGACTACAACCATCGTTACTATGGAGATTATAGTAGTGTCCAAGAAATGAAACTGATATGGAGATTACAGTAGTGTCCATGAAGTGAAACTGGTATGGAGATTATGAACTCTTGAGACCAAAGGGAATTGAACCAGTCCGCTCTGACGGGAACAAGTCGCATGTCAACAAGAGTAAACGGGTTTTTCTGTGCTTGACCAACGTGCTCTACTCTAGTTGTCAGGTGATTTGGTGCCGTCAGAACGGACTGGTTCAATTCCCGTTGGTCTCAAGAATTTTTAATTTATCATCTTGCTTCCTTCTTGAATTTATATGGAGATTAGTGTTCAAGAAATTGGTATGAAGATTATGATATTGTCCAAGAAGTTCTTCTTCTTGTTGCGTTCGCATGGATCATGCTTATATCTGAAACTCTATTGTTTTCTATAAACCTGACTGTATTCTATAACGTGCACAGAGGTCCGTAGAGTTTTTCATTTATTATTGTTTCTCTGAGCCAGTGTATTTGCCTCAGCATTTCATAATCATGGCAGTCCTGAAGAAAATGTTCTGCTGTCTGAGGTGCCTGTCCACCGCATGTACACATGGTCGTGTTGCCAATCTTGAACTTTGTATAAATGTGGCTGCGTATTCGGTTGTGTCCTGTTCTGAGGCATAGAATGACAACCTGTTCTGGTCTGTTCATGTCTGTTTTGCGTTCGCTTCGTTGTGATCAGCACGGCTATTCGTGTGATCTCTGCCGGGAGCGTACTTACGTTGTGCCACCGTGGTCCGTTCATAATTTGGTAGTCATTTTGTGTTGGAGTTGGCTTTCTAATTGCCTCGATCATCTGTTTCTTTTGATGGTACATTATTGGTACATCTGCTTGATTATCAGCAGTTCCTTTTTTAGCCAGACGATCTTCTTTCTCGTTTCCAGGCATTCCACAATGTGAATCTTCTGCATAGTATCCTCTACTTTACGCTGATTGCACAGTTCAGTTAGTAATACCCGTAGGTCAGGTAGTTTTCTGGACTGGAGCGCTTGGAGTACAAATCTGGCATCTGTCAAGAATACAACAGGCTGTGATTCAAGATTGGTGTGCAGTTTTTTTTCCAGCTGCGACCTGATTGCCTGGATTTCTGCCTCGTAATTATAACAGAATTTTCCCGTTGGTACTTTAATTGTATCCCTAACATTGTTTGGTAACTCTCTCTCTTTCTCTCTCTCTCTCTCTCTCTCTCTCTCTCTCTATTGTAAGACTTTGATATTGCTCACATGGAACTGGGAAAATTGTTGGTGTTATTTCTATTGTTGTGTCTGGTAGATCTTCCTTCTATTGTTTAGTGTCTTGGATCGGTGAATAAAACTGCACCTCTTCAGACTTCCAATGGCTAGGTCACCGAATCTGGCCTTCATTGGATGTGCTGGCATGCTCTTATACATTTCTGCATGGATCATGGCCTGTATGGTAAGGGAGTGATGATTGTTTTTTCCATTGCATTTATGGGAGATGTCTTCATGGCTCCTGTAATAAGGCGAAGTGCTTGATTTTGTACCTTGTCCATGGCATGTAGATGGGAATTTGCTGCTGAAGTCCATGCTGTTGATCCATATTCTAGTACTGATCTAATTGCACCTGTATATAACATGTTTAAGGTTGCTTCATTGGTTCCCCCATCTTGTTTCTGCCAATTTCCTCAGGATGACAAGTTTTTTTCTTGTCGTTGCTTCTTTTTTCTCAATGTGAATCTGCCATGTCAGTCTCTTACCTAGTGTAGTGCCCAAGTATACCGGCCTGTCTTCTGTTTGGATATGCACATTTCCAAGTTTTATCTCTCCTGCTCTGTCCTTATCTGAGAGTATGAAGAGTGTTATTGAGAACTTGTTAGCATTGATCATTACCATCCATTTCTTTACTCATTCTGCTATGTTGTCTGCTATGTTGTCTGCTATGTTGTCTGCTATGTTGTCTGCTATGTTGTCTGCTGCTGTTTGTATTTTCTTGTTGGCGATCTTTAGATGTTCTTCTGCACACCACACAACCAATTCATCAGCATACACAGCAGTTCTTACACCTTGTGGTAGTTCGCAAACCCCGAGTTAGTGACAATCAATCAATCAATCAATCAATCAATCAATCAATCAATCAATCAATCAATCAATCAATCAATCAATTAAGTGCAATGCCGAATGGCGTAGGCAATCATGTTTCTCCACAACTCTCTGTGTCTTGTGTTGCCAATTAGCTCAGTTAGTGAACTTCTACCATGTGACAATACTAGTCCATCTAGCAACTTTTCTCTATGTCGTCTCCTATCTCTTCTCCCCTTGATCTTCCCAGTGGTTATTAAGTGTTCAAGCTGTATTCTGTTCTTCTCAACGCATGCCCTAGAAATCTTGACTGTATAATTTATTTATTTTACTAGTGAGAACAGTACAGCTTATTGATGAAATTCATATTGTCATATGATTCCACTGGAGACAGAGAAAGAAGAAGAGCATTGCAAGGAAGACAAATGCTTTAGTATGTGTATATTTCTGCTCTCTTATTGCTATATCTATTTGCTGTCAGTACGCATGTCGTTCCGTCTGTGGGTCTCACCAATGGCTCACTAGACAAACCACCCACACAATAGAAAACCCTAGTAGGTGATATGCCGTTATATTGAGGTTATCTTTTTATAGAAGCTTCATGGCACGTCATCTATACAATTATGCTTATTATGGTTTTATTTTATTATTATGTTGAAATGTGTTTCATGTTTTCTTTAATATATGTATGCACCAACTGTGGTTGAGAGGGAGCCAGAGATGTAATGTACAGCACTGGGGAGGAGGAAACGGACAGTACTGGTTTCTCCTATGGCTGAGACCCATCATAGAGGCACAGTGACTCAGGACGGGACAATCCGTTTGAACATTTGGTTGCATGCCTGGAGCATAGAGAAGTTCGGCATAACCAGCAGTCAATTGGTGGCGGGAATGAGCATAGTGAACCCTATCTTGGCTACAGTAGCTCGGCGCAGTGTATAGGTCGAAACCTACCTTCATGGAGGTGTGATAGTTATTCTCTAGCTCTATCCCGGGTGGGCCGAAAATCCACAGACCTCCCAGCAATATAATGCCATTTGATGGCATTGAGTCAAAGGGCACGAGCCCATGGATTTGTAGAAATCAGCAACAATTTTGAATCTATCTTGATAAAAACTTATGAGTCGAAACGTCAATTCTTTGCAAGTGCTCAATATAAAAGAGATATTAAACCACTTTTCTATATTTTCTAATATTTATTCTCACAAAATGTTCAGTTCCGTGTGACTCACATTGAACGTATTAAGCAATTTCTATACACACGATGCCATACATAATATTACTGAGAAAAATTGTAAAACTATTACAAAGTTGAAAAAAGGTCATCTATTAAATGACATTATGCCCACAATGAAGCTAATATCTATGTACACTCCAGATACAGCATGAGTGCTGTCTGATACTGATATCCGGGCCACTAAAATTTTCTAATCTTCAAACAAAATATATCCAGAAAAAGACGAAAAATGATTTAGAACTGCAGAGTTCTCATTCAGTTGGATCCAGACACGATCATCTCGTGTCATCCTCAAAATGACAGTGTTGCTTCCAGTTCCATGACGTGCTTTGGCATCACCATGAAATGCCATCTGATGATCATTATTCAGCATCAGCCACCCGTATGCAGTTTGGTTCTCCATGCTCAGCATGTGAACAGTAAAGAGATAAGTTCCGTTAACCTGGTGAATGGAAATAAAACGATATGATTGATTACATATACAATTTTACCGAAATCGGATGTGTCTGGACAAAAGTCGCATAGATCGCAAAACATGCTGTACACAATGTATTCCGGTCTCCGGACTAGATCCTGCTAATCTGCAGCACTTTGAGAACTAACACAGAAGACGAAGTAGATATGTACTATTGTATACAACAATCATATGTACTACTGTATACAACAATCATATGTACTACTGTATACAAGTACTAGGATTTACAGATTGATATAGTCAGTGATACATATAACAATCAGCCCATCATTACTCCCATCTTCATTGCCATTATTATCATTATAACCAGCACATTCATCGCCACCATTATCTCCACAGTCATTATCACACTTATTTTTGGTATCATCTTGTCATTATCATCACCTATATAATAATCACCACCATAACTACCACCACCACCATCATCATCATCATCATCACGTCATTATTTTTGTCAGTTCGTAGATAGGCCGTAAATTTATCTGATCTTGTACTTCAATTAATCCCTATTCAAAGCATATCTCTTCCACTCAGCATATCTCTTCCACTCAGCACATCTCTTCCACTCAGCACATGTCTTCCACTCAGCACATTTCTTCCACTCAGCACATCTCTTCCACTCAGCATATCTCTTCCACTCAGCATATCTCATCCATTCAGCATCTCTTCCACTCAGCACCTCCCTTCAACTCAGCATGTCTCTTCCACTCAGCACATTTCTTCCACTCAGCACATCTCATCCACTCAGCATATCCCGTTCACTCAGCATGTCTCTCCACGCAGCACATCTCTTCCATTTAGCACCTCTCTTCCACTCAGCACATCTCTTCCACATCTCTTTCACTCAGCCCATCTCTTCCATTCAGCACATCTCTTCCACTCAGCATATCCCTTCCACTCAGCATGTCTCTCCACGCAGCACATCTCTTCCACTCAGCACCTCTCTTCCACTCAGCACATCTCTTCCACATCTCTTCCACTCAGCCCATCTCTTCCACTCAGCACATTCTTTCCACTCAGCATGTCTCATCCACTCAGCGTATCTCTTCCACTCAGCGTATCTCTTCCACTCAGCAGATCTCTTACACATTGGTATAGTATATCTTCTATATACACATTAAATTTTTCTCTAGGAGGTTCAGTCTCAAAGCATTGCATATCTACCGCTGAACGTTGAAATATTCAAGGTTATGAATTAAAGCTACAGAGAACATCATGCAATTCATATTGAGATAAAAGTATGAAGAACATCATTCAATTTCTATTGAAATAAAAGTATGGAGAAATGCATTCACTTCCCATTGAAATAAAAGTATGGAGAATATCATTCAACTCATATTGCACAAAAGGAAACAAAGCTCTAGTGTTTATAATTCATATGAATCAAAGAAATAAACAAATAAAAAACAACACTGACATCCGTAACATTTAACCCTCACCCTGCAAATAAAAAAACAACATTGCCATCCGTAACATTTAACCCTCACCTTGCAAATAAAATGCGAGGAATATACATCAAAGCTGTCGCCGAGGTTGAGATGAATTTTGTCGAAGGTCACCTGTGTCTTCTGTGGTACAGGTCCTAGCGGCTCACTTCTTGTTACAGTAAAGGCGATTCGTGCTGGATGTCCACCCTTTGGTCCACGTAAGCCCTTTTCACCCATTGGTCCTGAAATGCAGGTGGCGTCCAGTAACAGGTGAAAAGACAGCGGCTGTCAAAAGTTTGATAATGAGAATAACTGATGTAGTAATCGTTGCAGAGGAAAGTGCAGATGCATCGGATAGCTTTACAGAAGAAAGTGGCGACTGGTCATGTAGAGTAATAAAGGAAAGTACAGATGAATCTTTACCTAGAAATATTTACCTAGAAAACTCCAGATGAATAGGAAAGCATTCAGAGGAAAATACAGATGAATCGGATAACTTTATAGAGGAAAGTAGAAACTAATCAGGTAGCTTAATATAGCAGATTTGTCAGGAAGTTTTACAGAGGAAAGTGGAGAAGGGCTAGGCAGGGTAACTGAGGAAAATGGAGACGTATCAGGCATGTACGCAGAGGAAAGTGGAAACGTATAAGGCAGGTACACAGAGAAAAGTGGAAACGTGTTAGACAACTTAGGAATGTTTTATTAGATAAACAGGTGTGACAGACTGTCGGGCTTGCCGGAAGTCGGACACGAAAAATATACGAAGGATAATACTAAAATCAGCTGTTATTTATTTTGCTCAGATAGTACTTTTGAAAGTAAAGAAGAAGAAAAATAAACACCGTACGAAAATAGCTGTTAGTAAGTGTTGACGAGACAGGGTTATTGACGGAGTTAGCGTGAATATTCAACCAGTCGTGACCGAAGCACGAGAATGGTAGGAGAGAACAACATTTTGTCAAAAACTATTAGTTTAAGAAAGGATGCGTATAGATTAGAATATTCTCGAAGAGATTGTTGACAACCTTGAGTGGTCCAAACTAGAGTAAAACTAGATTAGTAGATAAAATATTTGCTGACAAAAGCGTAAATACACATGAGTATTCAGCAAGAATTAGATCCAAAAATTCATTCATCAGTAAACGTGAACATAACGGATAGTAATCAATTTTGAGTGATCAGTCGTTCATTCACCAGGAACCAAGTAACAGCTTAGCCATGTAGAAAATGATTAATCGGGGAACTTTCCTTGAAGTAGGACATGGTTTCTAGAACTATATACTTTTTGTCAATAAGATTATTAGAGTGCAAGCTGTACAACGTAATGTTTGGAAAATTCGTCACATGTTGGATTTGTTAGAAGCTCCTATGTTATTGTAAAGAGTTAGAGTAAATATTGTGAATTCTAGTGTTATAGATAGAATATTAGAAATAGGAAGTAGTTTGTGATAAAGGTTTATATGTTAGAAGTAAAATAGCAGTAGCAAAGTTATTAATCTGTTTATAGAAATTGAATAAATTAGTCAAGTATTTGTATAGGTCGGCGAGAGCGTGACACCATGTATGGTTCACCTTTGATGAAACTGCTTCTGAAAGAATATACTTTCCTCAGAATATGAAATATTCTGATGGTTTGGCCAGAGAGAGAGAGAGAGAGAGAGAGAGAGCGAAAGAGAGAGAGAAGGCCAAACTGAGTGATGAAATTCGAGAGAATGAGAAATCTCTCCTACGAAATCTTCGTTTTAGAACAGAGGTAGGAAAAGCGAGAAGCTTTATTCTCAAACGTCGTCATATGCTCAATGCAGCAGACCATTGGAAATATTGTGAATATGTATTACTCACGACCGAAGAGTTCGTTTAGTCATTGGTTAGGTTTCTGAGACGTTTTTATATCTCTCCAACCTGATTGATCGCTCAGTGTTATATAATGGTGCATTTGGTGTCTTTGCATTAACCAAAGGAAGAGATACAATTTGCAGAGGAGGTATTTGAAACTGTTTCGATTGAAATTGCCATGTATTTTGTGAAGTCTCACCAGAGTTTTAGAGCTCCTGCCTTTTTGAAGCCATATTTGACGAGTGAACATGTGAAGGGTTACTCATCTTTCCAGCCTATTTTTCATCACAGAGAACGTATTTGTAGTTTCTTTTCTAGAAACTGCAGCGTATTTTTATGAAGTCTTACCAGTTCCAGAGTTCCTGGCTTTTTGAAGTCTTATTTTTGGAGTGAACCTGTGTTAAGGGTTATTAAATATTTGAGTCTGTTTCGGGATAAAACCAGTCAGCGGCATTGAATTTGGATGCACTTGCTGTCTTTTCTTGAAGACCCAACAAGTCAACGTTTCCTTGGGAGCAATCCTCTTCGGGAGTGCGATATGTCAAGTCAATGGGATGGCTTAGTGAATAAACTGTGAACACTACGTTATCAAAGTCACCCTTTGTTAAATTGTGTAAACTCACTAGCCAAGGATGAGCCAAGTTTATGAACAGTGAACACTACGTTATCAATGTCGCTACCAACTTCATTTTCGATCTTATTTGGATAGCCGTGCCAATCATATCATTAGCCTCGACAACTGCGAACTATTGATTTGAAGGATATGTTTTAGTGACTGTCAATCAAATTTTGAAATAATTTTTTAGTGATAATTAATTAGGTCGGGTAGTTAGGGTAGACCCTTGATTTGATGTTAGAAACAACCGACGGTCAGCCTAAAGCCAGAGAATCAACTATCTCCTGTCCTGTGAGTATAAAGACTGAAAAAATGTGTTATATGTCATTAATAAATCAATATCGGACTTTCGATCGTTGCACTCGGATGGTTTTATTGAGACAAGGATTTGATTACCTATGGACTTTTCAGATGAGAGTTGATGATAATATGCAGTCATAACTCACCATTCATATTGATGTAATTTTCGTGAAATAGTTCACCAACAAATTAAACAATATACACTTAAACAATATGTACCAGTTTTAACTACTGTATACCTGTTAATCCTCTCGGTCCCATATCACCTTTATCACCTGGAGGTCCTGCGGGTCCGCAATCACCTTTGAAACCTTTCTTCCCTCTAGTTCCTTTTGGACCAATCGGACCGACATCACCTTTCGGTCCTAGGTTAAATAAACACAACACGAAACATAACACATTTAAATCTCAAGAGTTGATAGATTTCTTATTTGGTGAATAAAATAGAAAGACAAATTCACGCATATTCTTCTATTTATTTGAAAATAAACGATAAAACTCGAGAACACACTTTTTAGAATCCTTAATGCTAGGTCTGTTTCTGTGTATATTTGACACGTTGATTCCCACATGTTACATCTATTTCTGGGTATATTTGGCACCCTGGTTACAAAACCATGTCTAGTTTATATATATATATATATATATATATATATATATATGTGTGTGTGTGTGTTTATTTGTGTTTATATATATATATAGGGGAGGATGGAGACTTAAAGTCTATACAGCATATAAAAAAATCTGAAGTTGAGAGAAAATGAAAACACTTGTACTGTTTCATTTATTTTCTGGTTTAAAACTTCAAAATATGGGGAATACCCTTTACTAATACTTTTGTAATTATCCCAGTTTTTCATTTTTGTGTGTGTGCCTGATGTTGAAATAACGATCTTCAAAAAGGTGAGTTTAGAGCAACTTGTCATTGACAAAATGATGTGATTTTTTGAAAAGTGTTCTTCTTCTTCTTCTTCTTCTTCTTCTTCTTCTTCTGTGTTCGCTCTCTGATAATTACCAAGAATTAATCGTGCGATTTCCGCCGGGGAGCGTGAAGGATGTTGTACTGCAAGTTCCAAAGTAGAACTATGCTATTTTCACATCGGTTGACTCATTCTGTGGCCCGGACATCCAAGGTCCTGTACCTCCGTTTTCGTCATTCGTTTAATTCGGATAATTTAAAGTCTGCCTATCTGTTGACATGCGGCGGGCAGTGGCGTAGCGAGGCGGGGGCGGAGGTGCGGACCGCCCCGGGCGGTATCATCGGGAGGACGGCAACTTTATTTTCGTTCAGTCTTTCACAATCACTGACATATTTTTTTCATTTTACAAGGGCGGAAAATTATGATGCCGCACCGGGCGCCATTGACCCACGCTACGCCACTGGAGGCGGGTGTGTATTGACTCTTCGCCGACACGATTGTCGTTCACGTCTATCTCGCACGAGGTGTTCCGCAACCAGTGAACTTTCCTCGTGTAATTAGACGTTTTGTGTCTGTGCCCATCACGTACTGAACCTTTTCTCATCAACGAGCCTAGTTCCGGTTTAGGAAGAACTCGCCAGAAAAGTTGGACCTGGGCTCTTCCGCTTTCTTAGCCGAGGTGTCGTTCACTGACATTGTGAACCTCTCGTCCAAGTCTAAATCACACCACGAATTTAGAAGCATGGTGCGTTCTCGAGCTGAACAACCTTGTCCCATTTTGTCTTGAGCCTATCAGGCACTGAACTCTTTCTCCCCGCGAATATGCTTCGGGTATGGAAAAAAATCGACAATAGAGTTGGACCAATGCTGCATTTTTGGCCGAGTGCCCACGATTGGGTCTCTGTCCATAAGGAGTATCGGTGATTAGGAGCTTGTCTCAAGCTAACAGAACTTGCAGTTCCAATTTCCTTGGAATGTTTTCACTTTCATTTTGCACACCGCGCTGCACTCTGGCGCTATGCTGCTCTCGCCTTGTACTAGGTATGCTATCTTTTCGTCTATCATCATGCATCTGCTTTTTCGTGTAAATTGCACTCGCCGTACCTTCAATGCTCAGAAATGCTGTGTGTCGACGTTGTCGCTGTATGTGTTGTTGGCACAGAGGTGTCTGAGATTGCTTGATTGTACAGTCAAATGGCATTCCATCTGCAGCCCTCATACTCATAAACACGAGCCTAAAAATGTTTGTCAGGAATAGAGCAAGAGCAGCTGTATTTTTGTTTTCAATGGTGCACCACGAGGGGCAGGTGTAAAACGTCATAAAAGTAGGAAGCTGTGACGTCTGCCCCCAAGAACATGTTATTAGTTTACATCACTGATAATTTTTTTAATTTTATGTGACAAATATCGTTAGTTAATATCAATCACAAGTTGTTACTATTTAATGTTATATTCTCAGAGTTAAAATTCGTGTTTGTTATTGTTAGACTATTTGTTAACTCGTAAAATATAAGACACAACTTGAAATGGCTCTCAGTTGTCACCCTTTTCATTTTACTAGAAGTCACCTGAAGTGGCTTTTAATTGTATAAATAGCATTAGTTCATATAGCAACTCGTAAAAAAATGGTTATGGTCTATGTAAACTAAGAGTTAAATTGTGTTAATATATTATTAATTATGAGCATAGTAAAATGTTTTCAACATTGTTTCCAGATTGCTAAAATGAGAAACAACAATCGCCATACACATCAGTGGGCATTTAATAGAGAGAATGTGATATCAGGTGTTATTGCTGTGGTAGACAACACTCCATTGGTCCAATTTCTGAAGAAATGAAATAAGAATGAATAATCCCTGTCTTATGTTCTGCATTTGTTTCCAAAGTCACTTTTTGATGGAACCAGGCAACAGGAACATTTATGCTTTAAACTGTGAACAACTGAGATATGTATGATTGAATAATCAGCTGAAACTTTTTTTTTGCCCCACTGACTGTGACTTTTTACACTGCACTGGGGAAAAGTGACATTTTAATTTCGGATGCATTTCATTAAATTTTTACAAGTTCATAAAATGTTGGTTTAATTTTTTAGTCTTTTCTTAGAGGAATTGAAGAGCTATGAAATGAGCACAAAAGGAAAATTATACATTGAAAGGTAGATTGAGTAAAAGCAAAGTAAAGTAACCCATATAATTTATTAATGCCGTAGGGGTGTGAGATGTTAGGGATCTCACATTTCAGTTGCTCTGCAAATGAGGACGGTAACCATCTCCTCTCACTCTCAGTATTTACTTACGGGATTAATCCAGTACCCATTTAAAGCTAGGTCGACCCAGGAGTCGTTGCGATCTTAAAAACATTTCCGCCTCAACTGGGGAATGAACCCAGGACCACTCATATGCGAAGCCAATGCACTAACAACTGCGCTACGCCGCTCCCTTGGTAGATTAGGTGTACATGATCAAAATTGAAACTTTAAGCACCACCTACCCCTACACACACATACACGCACAGACACGCACGCACTCACACGCATATATATAAAACTGACATGCTGTTCTTGCCAGCATCTGACAACATCTACAATCAACACTGCATCGTTATTTGTTAAGAACGGCGTTGGCTGCTAATTTTATTTGTTAAACAAAGGCATACGTAAGGATGATGTGGTCAACATCATGTTCACCGTTTTTTCTTCAAAATAAATCTATCTATCTATCTATCTATCCATCCATCGATCTATCTATCTATCTATCCATCCATCCATCCATCCATCCATTCATCCATCCATCCATCCATCCATCCATCCATCCATCCATCGATCCATCCGTCCGTCCGTCCGTCCGTCCGTCCGTCCGTCCGTCCGTCCGTCCGTCCGTCCGTCTGTCTGTCTGTCTGTCTCTCTCTCTCTATGTCTCTTTGTCTGTCTCTCTCTATGTCTCTCTGTCTGTATATCTGTCTGTTTGTCTGCCTGCCTGTCCGTCTGTCCGTCCGTCCGTCCGTCGGTCGGTCGGTCGGTCGGTCGGTGGGTCGGTCGGTCGGTCGGTCGGTCGGTGGGTCGGTCGGTCGCCTGCCTGCCTGCTTGCCTGCCTATCTATCTATCTATCTTTGTATCTATTTATCTATCTATCTCTCTCAACTCTCTCTCTCTCTCTCTGTCTGTCTGTCTGCCCGACCAACCGACCGACCGACCCAAACCCAATACCCCACAAACCCACCCACCCTTCCATCCATCCATCCATCTATCTATATATCCATCCATCTATCAATCAATCTATTTTTCTATCTTTATCTTTCTGTCTGTCTATACATCTATCCATCCACCCACCCACCCACCCACCCACCCACCCACCCACCTACCTACCTACCTACCTACCTTTCTACAGATATATATATATATATATATATAAATGAACAATGTCGTTATGTCTGCCCGGTATAGAAATCTGAACGACGTGACCGACTCCGATGAAATTTCGCACAATGACTAAATAGGTCATAATCTCGCTCGTGATTTATGTGATAAATCTTAGAAGTTCTCGTGTGATCCGGCAAAGCTGACCATTAATATGCTTGATTAACCTTTTACCTCTAACCATTGTGCAAAGATCAAACAAATATAAACAAAATAATAGATCTATCTATACGGTAGAAATAACATTGCTGCATATCAAACGATGTTTACTCTGTTGTAACAGGTTAACTATTCTTTCTCCTTGCCGTTCTGATATTTCTTTTAAATAATGCGATGAAAAAAAATTAATATCTGATTTAAAATCGATCGATTATCACCACCAATATCTCATCCTACTCACACGGTTGGTCGAGATTACGCAATATTTATAAAAGTAAAATATTTACACACTTTTTTATGTAGTCTTCATAGCTCAGTTGTTAGAGCATTGAATATTTGTGCCTTGAAAGACATTATTTCTTTCGGTGTTTGTTCCTCAGAGATGTTTTTTTTTAAAAATTTGTTTATAACAGAGAAAGGTTTTTTCGGTGCAATAGAGGAACACTATTCGAGTCTGTTCCTTTATTATTCTTTTAAATGTATTCCTTCACATCACATAGGTCTACAATAATATGTATAATATAATGATATTCTATTCAGTAGGATGGATGTTTTTCTCCAGGCAACTTCTGCTATTTCTGAAAAGTCGGAATATGCTGAAAGCATGCACACAATAGTACTCGTTTTAATGTTTTCACTTTCACCGGGCAATGCCGGGTATTTCCTCAAGTATTTATATATAATATCACTTACAATCCTGTTATACTGGGTTTATTAAACGTCTAGGACTGAGATCGAGCTATCATTCCAGTTTTTAAATAAATTGCTGAAGGTGTCGGTGATAGTCTGACGGCGATTTTTTTCTCTTGTAAATCAGATGTCAATGAACTCACTATCAACGGATATGCTAGGAGATCGATCGATTGTAATTGGTTTTGAAAACAGTCCGAGATAGTTGAAAAAAAAAATCAGCTCTCTGTATGTGTAAGCGAAAACTAACAAATTAACAGTGTTAATAGCGATGTTTCATGCAACATATTAGTCATCACCTCTACCGACAACATCACCACCACCACCATCATCATCATCGTCAACATCATCAAAACCATTATCAACATTATCACAACCACCGCAACCAATATCACCATCAATATCATTATCGCCGCTACCACTGTCATTATCACTAAAAGCATCACCATCAGCATCACGTCCCTAATACCATCACCACGAAAACTACCAATCATCATCACTACTACACCCCCACAATCATCATCACTTGCAACACTCATCAATATCATCTCCAATCATTATTAATATTAGTACTATTTTTTCCCATGTCTTCTTCTTCTTCATCGTTCTTCAGTCAGATATCAAGTTACAGCGCCAATACCTTCAATGAATTGTGTGATTCATTTCAGGTCATCCATGGAACCCCTCTGGAAATAGTGCCGTCTCAGTAGGTCATATTTTCTCCCTCTCTTCTTGGTAGCTTTTTCCACGAAATGATTTTTTTTGTCTATTTTATATTATTTTACCCCAGATGGATGTCGATGCTACTGGTAAACATTGCTTTTTGATGCGTAACAGTGGGAGCTTTAGTTTTCTTCCAATGTCAGATGTGTCGATTTGGGTGTATCCATATTTGTTCAAAATGTCTTTGATGTTATCTTTCCATTTATTTCTTGGCCCTCCTCTGGTTTTGTAACCCGATTATGCTTCATTCCATTATACGTGCTTGGCCGTAGTCCATTCTCACAAGATGTCAAAACCGTGACAGATCGGCTGTATAGGAGACCTGTCAACTAAAACGTCAACATGAAATGGTTTCCAATTTGCGTGCGATCTAATGGTTGGCCGTGGTCATTTTTGGCATGCGACTTCAAGTATGTAAATAGTCGACAATCAAAATCCCAACAATAATTTTAAAAAAAGTAACGAACGGGGTCCAAATTAATTCAGTTCGAAGGCATATAGTACCGTAGTTAGCCACGCCTAAACCATAGTAGTTGCTGTCTCTCGATACATTCAATGGTTAATTTTATCTCTATTTTATTTCTGATGTCATTTCATAAACTCGTCTTATCCGCCGGTAACGATGACAGTCTTTCTGAAATATTTCATTTCAAACTTTTCTTCTTGTTCTTCTGCGTTCGTTCTAAAACTCCTGCAGATTAGCAGGATGTATTCCGGAGAATGGAATGTGGTGTGTCATGATTTACAGTATTACTGCGATATTTGAGCCTTTCGACACATTTGACTTTAGCATGGCTTTGGTTGCATATGTCCCATCAAACTATATAGGATAGCCGACTCCACCTTATAACATCATTAGTCGTCTCTTACGACATGCATGGAAGGTAAACTGTTGTTATTCTTTGCCCCCCTTCCGGGCTCTGGCAACACCCGGGTGAATTTTATGTTATTAGTTCTCACCCTTTATCGACCTGAGGATCTCATGCACAGTTGAATGTTAATGCAGATCTTGAATCCAGAATTCTGAACACATACTTGAAGACAGCCCCAAAATACAGAGCAGAGACAGCAGACCTGTCCAAAGGATACAACTTTGATACAAAAGCTACGAGGCAGCTGCTCTGATCTGGAGAAGACAGTGGACTTTGGCCTGACGACAAGCCAATATAACATGACCACAGATGCTGAACGCTGAAGAAAGTGGCCCTGTAATGAGTGAAGGTTTCAGTGTATCCAAGTCTGACATTGGTAACAGCGTTGGAAGAAAAATAGGTACAATACAAATACGATACCACATGTTTAATTATTTCCCTTTTCTATGTTTGTAAATTTCATGTTCATCATTTAATAATTGAAATATGTATTTATTTAGGGTTGGCGTTAGGGTTAGTTATGCAAAACACAACTATCCTAACCCAAACACAAAAATAAATTAATATTTAAATTATTAAATGATTAAACTGAAATTTACATAGACAAGGGAAATAACGCGACTTTGTGGTAGCGTCTACCAGTACTGTACCGAAATATACCCTTTAATTTTTGACATTTGACTTCGATCTTGATTATCGAATATTTAAGCAGTGGCAATAACCAATTACCCACCAAATTTACATTTGAGTATATTCATTTTATCTCTCAGTCCAGACTTCCTTCGTCGATGAAAACACTGTCTAAATTTCAGTCGTCGATGAAAACACTGTCTATACTTCCGTCGTCGATGAAAACACTGTCTAGACTTCCGTCGTCGATGAAAACACTGTCTAGACTTCCGTCGTCGATGAAAACACTGTCTATACTTCCGTCGTCGATGAAAACACTGTCTAGACTTCCGTCGTCGATGAAAACACTGTCTAGATATATGAACACAGAAACTTGTTTCACATTGATGCAATCTATTTGTATGTTTAATAGGTTTAGTGTTCTTTGGATTTCATGACCTGTTTTTTGTATATTCTTCATCTTCTGTGTTCCCAAACTTCTGCAGACTAACATGCTATAGTCCGGAGAACGGACTACATTGTGTCATGGTTTCCAGCTTTGCTAAAATATCTGCGAATTTCGACCTGACACATTCGACGTCAGCATGGTTTCTGGGTCACTTTGACCTATATGGGATGGAACAGCCAAATTCACTCCATAACAACTTAAGGCGCCTCTTACAACATGAATGGAAGATAAAGAGTGTTGTTATTCTTCGCTTCCATTTCGGGTCCCGGCAAAAATCCAACGTGTTACGTATTGGCTAATATGTTATCTATAAAATACAGAATTTACTGGTAGCCCTGTGCTACTATTTGAGAATGTCATAAAACATAGTGTTGCCCTGTGCTACTATTTGAGAATGTCATAAAACATAGTGTTGCCCTGTGCTACTATTTAAGAATGTCATAAAACATAGTGTTGCCATGTGCTACTATTTGAGAATGTCATAAAACATAGTGTTGCCCTGTGCTACTATTTGAGAATGTCATAAAACATAGTGTTGCCCTGTGCTACTATTTGAAAATGTCATAAAACATAGTGTTGCCCTGTGCTACTATTTAAGAATGTCATAAAACATAGTGTTGCCCTGTGCTACTATTTGAAAATGTCATAAAACATAGTGTTGCCCTGTGCTACTATTTGAAAATGTCATAAAACATTGCGTATAGATTACAAACCTGGAAACCCGTTCGCTCCCATCTCTCCTTTCTCTCCTCTATGCCCAGTTTGTCCGTCTTGTCCCTTATGTCCTTGCTGACCTTTCTGTCCAGGAGAGCCCTTTTCGCCAGGTATACCCATGCAGCAGCAGTTACATTTGTCACTAGAGTAGGTGGCACTTTGAATGAGCTTCGGCGTGATAATAATCATCAATAGAAGAATAAGATGCGTAGCTGGCAGCATGCTGAAGTGCTGGGAAAAACAAAAAAATAGAACTTAAACAAATATAATATAAATATTAAAACTCTTAACGTGTTTATGTTTCATGATCTGCTGGGGTGCAAAGGGAACGCATTGCTCTAGGCGGACCCAGGGTTAGCAGATAACCAAGATCCCAAATGTACCTCCTCGCGGTGCACCCTGGTAACAGAAAACAGCAGCTCGAGCTGATTCTGGCCAAATCATTTGGGGATCGTCTCCGAGAATGTGGTGGAAGCAGATGGAAAGAAATTTGACTGCATAAGAGACAGACAATATCTCCGACACAATTTGCATCACCACATACAGAGACACTGTCGGCATACAGTGACGCCTGTTAGTCCAGTCAGAACATTGGAGGGGCGGCCAATGTAAAAGACACGTAAAGATGGTTGCATGGAGAGAAACAAATATATGCCATAATGAGTACAATGACACAATGAAAGAGCAGAACAGCGCCAGAGGGCAGCGCGAACTGCAAATGGAAAGTGAAAAGTTTCTAGGACAGGGGAACTACAAGCTCTGTTACCTGTAATCCTTAAAAGCAGAGACCTAGACCCAATTGTGGGCGCTCGGAAAATCAAGAAGACCTAAACCAACTCTAATGTCGAGCCTTCCTGTACCGGAAATATGATCGCGAAGAGAAAGGGTTCCGAACCCGATGGGCTTAGGCAAGAAGGGGACAACGATGGCAGTCCTGGCCAAACTCTAGTGTCAAGCATTCCTATACCGGAAATACACTTGCAGAGAGAAAGGGTTCAGTACCTGATGGGCTCAGGCGCTATTGGGACAAGGTCGCTCAGCTCGAGAACGCCTTGCTCTCAAACGCGTGGTGTGAGACTCAAACTTGTACGAGGGGTTCACGATGTCTGTGAACGAAGCCTCGGGTAGGAGGGCGAACGAGCCAGGGTCCAACTCTTCTGGCGAGTTCTTCCTCATACGGAACCAGGCTTGCGGATGAGAAACGGTTCAGTACGCGATGGACACAGGTAGAGTTTGTCCAATTGCACGAGATGGACACATAGACGGTGGAGCAACTCGTGCCAGATAGACGCCCTCGACAGGCGTCTTGGCACACCAGCGTGCCCGCGACAGATTGAGGCTGTCACGGACTATGGACCAAACCTGAAATAAAGGTATGACGAAAACGGATGTACTTGACCTCGGACGTCCTGACCACAAGTGACCAACCGGGGTGCAAATAATCACAGTTCTACTGTAGAACTTGCAGCACAACGTACTTCACGCTCCCCGGCGGAAATCACACGAAATATTCGTTGTGGTTATATGAGAGCGAACGCAGAAGAAGAAGAATATTATTTCTGTATATTATTTCTTTGAGGGGATCATCACTCTACTGTATGCTTTTTGGCTATTTGTCGAAGTCGGGTAAATATCAGTAGGCAAAAAGTAAAAACAAAGCGATAATGAAGTATGACGAATCATAATCACACTGAAAAATGCATAGAATTGGCAATTCGACTAAACGGCCTTTATCAAGAAAGAAATATAGCATTCAAAGAGTGTGTCACTAAAACATATTCACGGGCAATACTGTCTTAAAGTCGTCTTATATTGTTTCCTTTCCCTTAATAAATAGGTCGAAACCGCGATTTTTGTGTGCGATTTTAGTGATTATTAAAACGTCAATGCCCAATGTGTTTTAACTTTTTGTTTGCCCGTGGAATTATAGTTTACTGCAGTCCCATATGCACTATTCAATACAACTTGGTAATTGTATTATTGTTCAACCATCACAGGTGTTGATAACCATTTGTTCCATAACAGGTGCTGGTGACCATTTGTTCCATCACAGGTGCTGGTGACCATTTGTTCCATCACAGGTGCTGGTGACCATTTGTTCTATCACAGGTGCTGGTGACCATTTGCTCCATCCAATGTATGAAATTCAGTTCGATCTATACCTTCGTCTAAGAGGTCATGGATTGCTGAAAAACTTTATAGTGGCTCCCCCCAAAAAAGTTTAAGCATTAGATGATCACTTTCGAGCTTGTTTGATCTGTCCTGAACTTTCTAGATAGTCTCCGTTATTGAGCTGCTGCATTTCTCTCTTCACACAATTTGGTCTTTTTAAAAAAAAACTTGCAGAGAACCACGTAGCTCTTTTTCACGCAGCATTTTCACGTGTCATGATTTACGTCAAAGGCTTTCAGTGCGATATTTAACGAGTCATTGTAACGTTTCTTTTATCCACTGAGAGCGCATGTCATTCTTCATTTTATCCGTAGTAGTACGAGTGATTCTTCATCTCACCGTAGAGTAGTATTTTTTGGTAGACGGTGATCTGGCATACTACTACGTGTTATGCCCGTTCACCAGCATACAGCAACACTGGAGGTACCACTGATTTGTCCATGTTTCACCAGCATACAACAACACTGGAGGTACCTCTGATTTGTAAACTTTCAGCTTAGTCTGTAGGTCAGGCGATATTAACCTAGTGCTTGCGTGCACTTAGGTGCTTTCGTAAAGACATGTGCACGCTCCATGCGAGTTTGAAAGTGCTCGTGAGCACTAACGATTACATGTGAGAGGTGCTCGACGACTGAAAATGTTCAGAACCTCTCCTGTAGGTTAATGCCATTTCTAAGCTATACTATACACATTGATTGTAAAACAACTATTGAGATACTTAAAACTCAAAACCGTCTGAAGACAAGTAAATGAGGACGAACTAACCACATTCTCTGTGTAAAATAAAATGTACAAAAAAAATTACCTTAATTCAAACTTCATTGTCTTCGTATGGTTGTACTTTGATTCCTATCGGCGAAGTATCGATTGGTGTCTCCAACAAATCTGTCTTGGGGGCAATCTCATTTTCTTGTTTGATGTATCCAATTTCTGTTATTCAATTTCTGTTATGTGTCCAATATTGCTTATAGTTTCCTTGAATTACATAATTCTCATATCATATTTCCCCCAGATAAATTTTCTTATTATTCCTGATTTAAACAGTGTTCAATTCCCAGTAGGCTGTGTTGTTCATTCAGATACAAGAGTAGTATGTATTTTTGAGAGAAATGTATAAAGGAGTACGTAGATACACTACATATTCTACTTTTAATTACCGAAGCATCGCCCGTGTGTTGATGAGGCCCGAAAGGGGAGCAAAAAAATATCAACACTGTTTACCTTTCACGCATGTCGTAAGAGGCGACTAAGGAGGTTATGGGATGGAGTTGGCTGTCCCA
This sequence comes from Meghimatium bilineatum, assembly GCA_034231615.1. NCBI lineage: Eukaryota > Metazoa > Mollusca > Gastropoda > Stylommatophora > Philomycidae > Meghimatium > Meghimatium bilineatum. The sequence continues at coordinate 62,193,651 of CM067321.1, read as the reverse complement.
TCCCATATAGGGTAAGTGACCCGAAGCCATGCTGAAGTCAGATGTGTCAGGCCGAAAGCCGCAGATATCGCAGCAATGCTGTAAACCATGACACAACGCATTCCGTCTCCGGACTACATCGTGCGAATTTGCAGGAATTTGAGAACGAACGCAGAAGAAGAAGAAGAAGATTACCGAAGCATGAACTTACAGACATAGCACGCGATGTATGTTGAAGTGGTTTTTGAAGGGTCGAGATGTCAGAGGAACTTCATTCTATTTCTTGGCTCTTTCATGTCTACCTCCTCCTGTTCTACTAACTTCCTTTTACGTGTAATGCTGTCAGAAAGAAGTATAATAAAAGAAAGGCGACCTGCCATTTATGTTATCAGAGACGATTAAACAGGGGTTGAGAGTGTGATGAGCTACATTATCTTATCAGTTTCGGAGGTTGATGAGTCACCGCATCTTATCGGAAATCAAGCCAAATATCAGACTATATTCTTCTCCTTCTTCTTCAGCGTTCGCTCTCAAACACATACAGATTTAGCATGATGGCAGTTTGGCAGCGGAATGCGATGTGTCATAGTTTACAACTTCGCTGTAATTTCCGTTCCTTTCTCCCTTACACATCCGACTTCAGGAAGTTTATGAATTTGAAAACGAATGTGATAGATTGAAAGTGGCATATTTCATTAATGTAATGTGATAGATTAAAAGTGACATTTCATTAAAGTAATGTGATAGATTGAAAGTGGCATATTTCATTAATGTAATGTGATAGATTGAAAGTGACATTTCATTAAAGTAATGTGATAGATTGAAAGTGACATTTCATTAAAGTAATGTGATAGATTGAAAGTGGCATATTTCATTGCTCTGTTTCTAAGTAGCAGCGCATTGTACTTACACTTAAATGGTTTTAATAAGCGGTTCTCAAAGTGGGTGAAATAGTTCCCACCATGGTCCACAGAAATTTCCAGGAAAGCACGGAGAACAAACTTGAAACTGGGAGGCGACAGACATGCCTAGGGGGCCCGCTACATGAACGTAACTAATTAAACAATTTTTAGTAAAGCTTATAATAATATATCATGAAGACAGCCAAAATGTATTTTTATTTCGGTAAGATTGCACCTCCCGTACACGAAAGAAAATGCTCACTAAAGGTATCACATCGGGAAAAGTTTGAGAACCCCTTGGTTAAATAATAGAGGAACTGAAGTAGTCGGGCTAGAAAAAGGAAATGCTTAATTGCCACACACACACACACAAAAGCCATATAAGATTCAAAGATCCAGTATGGGTCATAGTAACACTAATACCAAAGAAGATATAGTGACTAAACAAAGTGTCTCTTTCTAGAGATTAAAGAGTAGGGGGAGACAGTGCATGTTAGGTATGTATTTTTTCATTGAATCTATCGGTATACCTAAATATTATTCTTCTTCTTCTGCGCTAGTTCTCAAACTTCTGCAGATTAGCGAGATGTAGTCCGGAGAATGCAATATGTTGTGTCATGGTTTACAGCTTTGATTCGATAGCTGCGATTTTCAGCCAGACAGATCCGTATCAGCATGACTTTGGTTCACTTTAACCCTATATGGGATGGGCCAGTCAAATCCACCACCCATAACCTCATTAATCGCCACTTACGACATGCGTGGAAGGTAAACAGTGTTACTATTCTTTGCTCCTTTCTTGTGCCACGGTAACACAAAGACGATACCTAAGTGTGATATGGTCAGCTTAACCACTGTCGCATGTTTCTCCCCCCCCCCCTCCCTCTCAAGAAAATATGTTATCCATTTTCATACGCTGGGTTTACCTAAGAGCTCGTTGAAATGGAAATTGAACCGGTGCACACCCAGTTCGAAAGGGAGCGCACACGTCATGCAACTAAGCTATACTCTGTTCACTCTAGAATGAAGTGGGTCAGTGCTTCTGATTGGTTGTTGGACACAGAACGCAATAATCGATTGTTAAGTGTCCAATAATATTGTTTTTAAATTTCATTTGAAATGTTTTTTTAAAATGTTTAAATATTGTTTTTAATTGTTTTTAAATGTTTTAAATAATATTGTTTTTACATATCATTAGCTGGTTAAGGGATGCAAAGGGAACGCATTGCTCTAGGCGGACCCAGGGTTAGCAGATAACCAAGATCCCAAATGTACCTCCTCGCGGTGCACCCTGGAAACAGAAATACAGAAGCTCGAGCTGATTCTGGCCAAATAATTTGGGGATCGTGTCCGAGAATGTGGAGGTAGCAGATGGAAAGCGATTTGACTGCAAAAGAGAGAGACAATATCTCCGACACCACCAGCATTTCCACATACAGCGACACTGTCGACATACAGAGACGCCAGTTAGTCCAGTCCAATCATTGGAGGGGCGGCCAATGTATAAGGCACGTAAAGGTAGATGCATGGCGAGAGACAAATAAATGTCATAATGAGTACAATGACACAATGAAAGGGCAGAACAGCGCCAGAGGACAGCGTGAACTGCAAATAGAAAGGAAAAAGTTCCTAGAAAAAAGGAAACTGTTAGCTCGAGACGAGCTTCTAGTCATCTGTGCTCCTTATAGGCAGAAAACCAGACCCAATCATGGGCGTTCTGAAAAGCAAGAAGACCTGACCCACTCTAAAAGTCGAGTTTTCCTTAATCGGAAATAAGCTCGCGAAGAGAAAGGGTTCCGTACCCGAGGGCCTCAGGCAAAAAAGGACAACGTTGACAGTCCTGGCCCAACTCTAATTTCAAGATTTCCTACACCGGAAATACACTTGCAAGAGAGAAAGGGTTCAGTACCTGATGGGCTCAGGCACAAAAGGAACAACGATTTAAGCCCTGGCCCAACTCTACTGTCAAGTTTTCCTATACCGGAAATATACTTGCAGAGAGAATGGGTTCAGTACCTGATGGGCTCAGGCGCTATTGGGACAAGGTCGCTCAGCTCGAGAACGCCTTGATCTCAAACGCGTGGTGTGAGACTCGAACTTGTGTGAGGTGTTCACGATGTCGGTGGGCGACGCCTCGGGTGGGAGGGCGAACGAGCCAGGGTTCACCTCTTCCGGCGAGTTCTTCCTCATACGGAACCAGGCTCGCGGATGATAAACGGTTTAGTACCCGATGGGCACTAGCACAGTACGTCTAACTACACAAGATGAGTTTATAGACGGTGGAAGACCTCGTGCCAGATAGACGCGCTCGACAAGCGTCTTGGCGAAGAGGCACTACACACCAGCGTGCCAGGCGACAGATAGACAGGCTGTCACGGACTAGGGACCAAACCCGAAATAAAGGAATGACGAAAACGGATGTGCTGGACCTCGGACGTCCTGACCACAAGTGGCCAACCGGGGTGCAAATAATCACAGTTCTACTGTGGAACCTGCAGCACAACTTACTTCACGATCCCCGGCAGAAATCACACGAAATATGCGTTGTGGTTATATGAGAGCGAACACTGAAGACAAAGAAGAAGAAGAAGAAGAAGCTGTTTAAAAATCACCTTTTGTCGCGGAATAATGTGGTGTGGGTTTTGACCCACTTCATTATTAGAGTGAATAGAGTATACAGCGACTTACCAAAGTCCGTCTGCGTATAGTCCTAAATAATGATCCTAAACATCTTTACTTGTTTTTTGTTCATTTGTTATTTCATGTATATTGTATATTGCTAACCAATGAAAAGATCGAATAAATACCTGGTCAGCTAAGAGATAAGTGAGACTGTTTTGTATTAGCGAGCAGGGCTATATAGACCAAGGCCATACTACAGCCGTTATTAGCAATAGTACTACTACTACTATTGTTAATTCTAAAATTATAAGGCAGCAGGCGGGATTTGAACTGGATCTGTTCAGCTGGTACCTATTCACCTCGCGACTTGAATCAACACGTATTCCGTATTCGACCAATCCTTATTCCTAAATAAATATGTGATTTTATAGCAGACTTTCTACGTGTAAATTGTCAAACTACGATGAATATGGAGCTGGGGGATCAACATATCGACAACAACAGCATATGCACACACCCTACACAGGAATGTAAACTCCCCCAAGAACCGCAAATATTTAACACTAATACGTGTCATCAGGTCTCAGTGTTACAAGGATCAATTAGTCTGCTTACTTGCAAACACACATTACTAGCTACTCTTACAACAACAACAATAGCAACAACAAAAATAACTCCTACTACTACTGCTGCTGCTACTACTACTACTACTACTACTACTACTACTACTACTACTACTACTACTACTACTACTACTACTAAAACCACTATCATCATACGTGTGTATCGTGGACAATTAACAATAAAGTGAAAAATAAAATACCAAAAAAAAAAAAACATTTTACAGAGGGATCCTAAGAGTAACATGAATCAATAAAAGTATCCATAAGAGAGAGAGAGAGAGAGAGAGAGAGAGACAGAGAGAGAAAGATAGCTAGATAGAGAGAGAGATGAACGTAATTAAAAACGGCATAAAAATGACATAACAGCTTAGAAAAGACTATAATGGAAGAAACGATGCGAAAGCGTATTGACAGCCCAAAGTCTTTCTGACAAAAACACAAGCCTTACTGACAAAAACACAAGCCTTTCTGACAAAAACACAAGCCTTTCTGACAAAAACACAAGCTTTTCTGACAAAAACACAAGCTTTTCTGACAAAAACACAAGCCTTTCTTACAAAAACACAAGCTTTTCTGACAAAAACACAAGCTTTTCTGACAAAAACACAAGCTTTTCTGACAAAAACACAAGCCTTTCTGACAAAAACACAAGCCTTTCTGACAAAAACACAAGCTTTTCTGACAAAAACACAAGCCTTTCTGACAAAAACACAAGCCTTTCTGACAAAAACACAAGCCTTACTGACAAAAACACACGCCTTTCTAAGTTATCATGTAGATGTATATAGTGTATTTTGGTTTTATCGAAAGTTAGTAAATTTGTGAAAATTGAAACAGCATGGTGTTCAACTACTTCATGGTGGTTGCGTGTCTATTTAAAGTGTTGAGAACCTCTGGTCCAATTGACCCTCTGGCCCGCCGATGGTTACCGAGGTCGGACTGAAAATTCTATAAATCTAGGATCTTGTTCCATGCCGCCATACATTTATATTAAGGGAATCGTAATAATAACCACATTATAACCGTCTTATAATTTTTGGATAGATACAGTGCTTTGAGTTCATGATGAACTTGTTGGATACATACAGTGCGCTGAGTTAATGGTTAACTTGTTGGATACATACAGTGCGCTGAGCTAATGGTTAACTTGTTGGATACATACAGTGCGCTGAGCTAATGGTTAACTTGTTGGATACATACAGTGCGCTGAGCTAATGGTTAACTTGTTGGATACATACAGTGCGCTGAGCTAATGGTTAACTTGTTGGATACATACAGTGCGCTGAGATAATGGTTAACTTGTTGGATAGATACAGTGCGCCGAGCTATGGTTAACTTGTTGGATACATACAGTGCGCTGAACAATGGTTAACTTGTTGGATAGATACAGTGCGCTGAGCTATGGTTAACTTGTTGGATAGATACAGTGCGCTGAGCTATGGTTAACTTGTTGGATAGATACAGTGCGCTGAGTTCATGATTAACTTGTTGGATAGATACAGTGCGCTGAGCTATGGTTAACTTGTTGGATAGATACAGTGCGCTGAGTTCATGATTAACTTGTTGGATAGATACAGTGCGCTGAGCTATGGTTAACTTGTTGGATAGATACAGTGCGCTGAGTTCATGATTAACTTGTTGGATATATACAGTGCGCTGAGCTATGGTTAACTTGTTGGATAGATACAGTGCGCTGAGCTATGGTTAACTTGTTGGATTCGCAAAGAACTGTTTTGACGTAATTTATGAACAACTCCCTAGATGTACGGCAGGAACAACTATCATCACACGCTTCACCACAGAGAAGAGGCTCCAGTCACACATTACGGACGAGTTACTTAATTAAATCATTCAAAAAATGTTTTAAGCTAATTTTTAAGCTGATAATTTCTATGGTCAATAAATAATGTTATACATTTGAAAATTGCAAGTGGAACAAACAAGTTTCCCGCCACTGGTCTACAGTTTCCCGCTACTGGTCTACAGTTTCCCGCCACTGGTCTACAGTTTGGTTTATGTGGTGGATTTTTTTCTGCTCGGATGTTTATTGAACTGAAAATGGCCTATTCTCAGTTGAAATATCAGTCTACTACTGATACTATCGTTACTGCTATTATATTTACTACTGCAGCGACTACTTTTACTACTGCTACTATTGTTACTACTACTACTTTTACTACTGCAAATACTCTTTTACTACAATTACTGCTATTACTACTACTATTATTCCAACTACTACAAGTACTGATACTACTACTACTGCAATCATAACTACTGCTGTAACTACTACTATTACTACTACTACTACTACAACTACTACTACTGCTGCTACTACTACTACAACAACTACTACTACTGCTACTACTACTACTACTACTACTACTACTACTACTACTACTATCACAACTACTGCAAGGTCCTAACTACTACTACTACGACTACTATTATTATCATAACAACAACAATTACTACTACTACAACTACTAGTACTACTACTGGTACAATGACTACTACTATTAAGGAGTACTAGTACTACAGGGAGCCGCGTTAGCGCAGTGGTTAGCGCACTGGCTTCGCATATGAGTGGTCCTGGGTTGAGGCGGAAATGTTTTTCAGATCGAATGTTTTTCGGATTAATCCGGGAAGTAAAGACTGCGAGGAGATGGCTACCGCCGTCATTTGCGACGTGAATGTGATGGCTACCGCCGTCATTTGCGACAGTGAATGTGAGATCGCTAACACCTCACACCTACGGCATTAATAAATGATATGGGTTACTTTACCTACTAATAGTAATACTTACTAACTACTACTAGTAATAATAATACCAATCAATAATACTTATCGTTATTATTTAGGAAAGATTCACAGAGTATGAACTGCTCCGCTAGCTGAACTATTCTAAGTACAAAAAGTTAAGTTGTGAGTTCACTGATGTCAACTTTGTTCAGTTTTCCAATATGAAAAAGTAATTGTTACGAAGTTTTTGTTACAATATTTGAATTCTCAAACTGCTTAGCATATGGCGCATATATATCGAGCAAATGAAATGGCATTCCAAGTGAGACTTTCCTGTTGAAAATCTAGCCCTTCTACAAGAAGTTATACAGTGGAAGTTTGAGAATATAATCTGAGGAAGAAGAATAATTTTCAAACATAATTTCCCCCCAGTTTGTTATCTTCACAAAATATGTTACCACGCATTTAATTAGTTTTCATTTCCCCCTTAGATTCTGATTTTACATTTTCCTGCAAGACAGCAGATTTTGCAGTGTAAACTTTAACAGGCAATTTGTCTTCCATAGCAATAAAATCTTTCCTTCATGTTATCGCGGGAAGATTTTATTGAATTTTCTGTTTAGATTCTCAACGGAGAAAAACACCACAATTATTGTTTACCAATTCCGATAGATAACCGCTGATGGGGGTCTTCTGTGTATAAAGTCATGGAGAAAGCTTCACATTCCCAGAAAAAAAATACAATAGCTCTATAGCTAGTGAATCCTGGATAAGGTAACAAACAAAACAAACCAAATGTTTGAGCTGTCTCTGACGTAATGGTTAAACCATTAGCTTTGTGTTCAAAGAGATTGCGGGTTCAATCCCGCTTTCGACGTATTGTTTATAAAGTGGATTTTTAAGGAAATCCCTGATTATTATAATTTGAAACTATGGAGTTACGTGCTGAGAGTGGTATTATCAGCAGGAGGCATGCCACTGCGGTGAGATGAAAAAAACTGTCAATACTGCATTTTACCAGTTCAGGTGTTGCAGGGAGGGGATTGAATAGCTGTGTGATAAAGGCTGCATGCTCTTGCTGTCGCACGTCATGTACAGGGTGAGTTTTGTAATTTACCCTCCAAAAGAAAAAACAACTCAGTCCTTACCGGGGATCGAACTCCAGACCTGCATAATAAAATCTGCATAATAAAATAGAAGGAAATCAAACGACATAATGTCTACAATTTTTATACCAAAACTCTGCTACCAATTTCAAACTTGGTCTTTAACAGTTTCGCAGCAGACGAAAGTCGTTACATTTGAAATGAAGTGTCTGAGAAAAGCTGCAATAGTTATTAAACTAGATAAAATAAGAAATGAAGAAACTAGAATAAGAGTTGGTATAATATCATGTATCGAACATATTGAGAGACTGCAAGTAAAATGGTTCGTTCATCTTATGAGAATGAACCGAAACCAAATACCAATAAGAGCATATAACAAAAGAATATCCTTGCATAAGGCCAAAGGTAGACCAAGAAAACGGTGGATAGAAAACATTAAGATAGCCTTGAATAAACATGGACTAAATGAAACCACAGCGACATACCTGGCTTTGGAACATCTTACCCCTACACTTAACTGTAATGGTGAATACGCTCAACCATCATTCACTTGGGGAAGATAATAGACAATAAAACAGCCCAATCGTTTATGGGATGGTACAGAACCACTCATATACTTGGAAATCTCACAGTAAGCCCGCCCATATTAAACACGCCGATTGTTTTTAGTGTCGTATTTTTAAGGATTCAGTAGAGAAAATGTTTAAATAACCAGTTATCGATAAGCATAGTAGTTGCTGATCTATTAAGAAAATACAATTTTAGGAACAGTAGGTTTCTGAGACACAGCACAAAATCTCACAATGCGTTTGTTTTAATGGAATTAAATCTATGGGGGACTCATGAGGGGCATTATCTGTTGTTTTATAAGTAAAATTACGTAAACAATCCTTTTTTTTCTTTTTCTCAAAACTGTTGTTATTGAAAATTCAAAACATCCGATCTCTACCAATTATTGTTGGATTACTGTGCCATTTGCCATGATTATTCGTATCCATATAACGCAGGTCCTGTACAATGGTTGCTGTACAATGGTTGCTGTACAATGTTTGCTGTACAACGGTTGCTGTACAATGGTTGCTGTACAATGGTTGCTGTACAATGGTTGCTGTACAATGTTTGCTGTACAATGGTTGCTGTACAATGGTTACTGTACAATGGTTGCTGTACAATGTTTGCTGTACAAGGAATGCTCTACAATGAATGCAACCTTACTTTTTTATGTGTATAAGATTTTACAAGTAAGTAAATCTGTGCGTTTTTGGAATGTTCAAAATTTAAAATTCAAAACCCCCGCCCCCAAACCCCCCCCCCAACAAATCTGTACAGTACCTAAAAACGCCCATAATGAACATATATGTCAAATATGAACACCATCAGTAAATTACGTAGTCAGCTATTGTGTTCAGAAAATATTCGCAATTTTTAGTATCACTGAGTCCATATTCGTATCTCATATGCATACAATTTCATAATTTTTTCGCAGGTTATAAACTTTAATCCCTTAGAATCCAACTATCTGGTTACAATTATTCATTATTATTTGTTTTTAAATTAGGGTCACTGAGGGGTATTCTACCTTAAATAAACTAATTTTACTTGTGGGAATTGCTTTTGTCACTTTCAACCAAGTTGGTTTTATTGGTCGTTCCAGTCTAGTTTCACCGATGAGAGACACCGTTTGATGAGAGGTGCACCGTTTCTGTGATCCCTAATAGTAAATCCCGGGAACCAAGCGAAAAAATAATATAGTAAATTTAAAAAAAATACAATACAATTACTTACTGTGATAAATAACTGGAATAATGGGATCAATCAATAGAATACTGTGACCAATAGATTGTCTGCTAAAGAATATCCAACAAGCATGAACCTCTTTTGTTTGTCATTAACACAACCAATTGTCACAACAAATCGTTCTGATCAGTCATTAACATTATCAATAGTCACAGCTATCTGTACGTAAGCCGTTTAAAGCACTTACTCTAGATAGATATAAACAACTTTATATAATAGTTACACCAAAGTTTCTGAAACTCAAATGTTGTTTTGGGATATTATAGGTTAATATTTATTTTGAATCAATCACAACTTCATTATTAAGGTACGTATAAACATCATAAACATCCAAAATATTTGAGCGTACACATTTCTCCTATATATACAGTTGTTTATTTGCCATGTCGTAAGATTGCACATTACATGTCCTTAAATGAAATAGCAGTTTCTAAATTTAAAAAAAATGCTCCAATTACATAACACAAACTTACATTTAATGAAAGTGAGAAATTTATCTGATGAAATGACAGAAGGAGCTAAAACGTTTTAGTACTAAAATGTTGCTACCAAAACGTTTGCAAAAAAGGACGTATAAACATTTTGAAATATATCGAAACAGTTATGTAATACCATTTGTGCTGATAATATTTATTTAATGCGAGGTCTCTAGTTCCACAACAGAATTAAGACACGAAAAGGAAACTAATAATGTAATGACAAGCAGCAAGGTTGTACACGTACAGCCACAATTCACGTCCGACTATTATGTAAGAGATTCGCTCAAATTTCTTCAATAGATCTACCGTCACAAGCGACACCTCCCTCTTTTCTCTGATTATCCAAAACCTCTCGTCTTCACATTCAATTTGCTTTCCTCATTTCTCTGAGTCGTACACCCTGTGGCACTCACCAGCAGTAAACTCCAGCTCATTAACTTTTGGAAATATCTCCTTTATAAAGGGACCCCCCCCTACTCTCCTTCTCCACTGCCTGTCCCTCCTTTCCGGGAAAGAGGTCCATTCGTTATCTTTTCAACCACACTTCCGCGTCGTCGCCTCAAGTATGGCACTCTGGAGCTATTATTCCAGTATGGACGCTGTCCTCAAGGGCTGAAATGAGAGAACTCCAACCAGACGGCTCGTCACGAGTACACGAAATGATATGTCTGCTTGAATCTTTTGATTATGATTGGCGGGAAAGGGTGTACGTAAAATGTTCTCAGTTGACAGTTGACAGTTTGGTAGTAGGGACCAAACCTGAAACAAAGGAATGACGAAAACGGATGTGCTGGACCTCGGATGTCCTGACCACAAGTGGCCAACCGGGGTGCAAATAATCACAGTTTTACTGTGGAACTTGCAGCACAACGTACTTCACGTTCCCCGGCGAAATTCACACGACATATTCGTTGTGCTTATTTGAAAGCGAACGCTGAAGAAGAAGAAGATTCTTGGTAGAAGGTTGTCAGGAATCCCTTCTATCTCAAACTGTTGAAAACTCTAAATGTATTAAGGTAACATTACAGCCTGCTTATGATATCTCTTGTCTCATTATTAGAAACCTCACAATTCTAGTATAGACACAAAAAATCTAATGATTCGGCTCACTTATTAAAATGGAACCAGATCGCATTCCACCGATAACTTTCAATAAAACATCAGCTGAAAAGAGAAACAAGGGAAAACCCAGCCAATATGGATAGATGACATCAGAGAAATAATAGAAACACCAAGGTTGTACTGTGGTATCGGCATCACATTTAGCAAAAGAAAGAAGACTAGCTACACATGGCATCTAGCGGTACACATGGCATCTAGCGGTACACATGGCATCTAGCGGTACACATGGCATCTAGCGGTACACATGGATAGGACAAGAGAAGACAAGACAATTGTAGTTTGTTTGTTTTTCGTTCGCTCCATTGTAACCATCACGGATATCCGTGCGATTTCCGCCGGGAGCGTGATTACGTTGTGCCACCGTTATGCGCCTTGTAGGCCTAGCACAACCGATTTCGGCATGCCTTGACAATTCGGGTGGGCTACCCTTAGCCTGTGACAGCCTCTATATCTGTCTCCAGGCACGCGTAGTGAAGACTCTTCGCCCAGACGATTTTCTTGCTCTCGTCTCACTCGAACGAGGTGTTCCACTGTCTATGAACTTGCCTCGTGTAATTGGACGTGCTGTGCCTGTGCCCATTAGGTACTGAACCGTTTCTCATCCATGAGCCTGGTTCCTTAAGGGGAAGAACTCAACAGAGGAGTTGGACCTTGGCTCTTTCGTCCTCTTAGCCGAGGTGTCATTCACCGACATCGTGTACCCCTTGTCCAAGTTCGAGTCTCACACCACGCGTTTGAGAGCAAGGCGTTCTCGAGCTGAGCGTCCTTGTCCCAATAGCGCCTGAGCCCATCAGGTACTGAACCCTTTCTCTCTTCAAGTGTATTTCCGGTGTAGGAAAACCTGACAGTAGAGTTGGGCCAGGGCTAAATCGTTGTCCCTTTTGTGCCTGAGCGAATCGAGTACGGAACCCTTTCTCTCTGCAAGTGTTCTTCCGGTATAGGAAAGCTTGACAGTAGAGTTGGGCCACGACTACCATCGTTGTCCCTTTCTTGCCTACACCCATCGGGTACAGAACCCTTTCTCTTTGCAAGCATATTTCCGGTTTAGGAAGGCTCGACATTAGAGTTGGGTTAGGTCTTTTGCTTTACCAAACGCCGATGGATGGGTCTGGGTCTCTGCCTGTTAGGAACTCTGGTAACTAGAAGCCCGTCTCGAGCTGACGGAGCTTGTAGTTCCCTTTCCTAGGGACTTTTCACTTTCTATTTGCAGTTCGCGCTGCCCTCTAGCGCCGTTCTGCCCTTTCATTGTTTCATTGTACTCTGTATGAAACATATTTGTCTCTCGCCATGCATTTACCTTTACGTGCATTTTACATTGGCCGCCCCTCCAATGTTCGGACTGGACTGACTAGCTTCACTGTATGTCGACAGTGTCGCTATATGTGGTGATGCTGGTGGTGTCGGAGATATTGTCTGTCTCTTGTGCAGTCAAATCTCTTTCCATCTGCTACCTCCACATTCTCGGACACGATCCCCAAAAGATTTGGCCAGAATCAGCACGAGCTGCTGTATTTCTGTTTCCAGGGTGCACCGCGTGGAGGTACATTTGGGATCTTGGTTATCTGCTAACCCTGGGTCCGCCTAGAGCAATGCGTTCCCTTTGCACCCCGACAATTGTAGTCTTTATAGTTCAGAGGTCAAGTGACCTTTAACCTTCTTAGTTATATTTCACCTTCAGCAAAAGGAAATTCATCAGATATAATACTACAGTTTCAAGGCCGATGATACGATCTCTGTAGGGAGAAAGGGGGGGGGGGTTGTTAAAAATAAAAACAAAGTAATTTTTGTGTGAGTCATTTCTTCTATTTTGTGATATTTTCGGTGGTCATACTCTGGGGTAACCAGTAAAGAGGAGGGGTAGTGCCCAAGTTTTGGGCTTACTTCCTAATACTAAATGTAATGTCCTGATTACTTCCAAGTACTAAACGTAATGTCATGATTACTTCCAAGTACTAAATGTAATGTCCTAATTACTCCCAAGTACTAAATGTAATGTCATGATTACTTCTTATTACTAAATTTTTAATTACCGCTTACCTCCTAAGTTCTTCCCATTTAGAGATCAATTGACCACTTGCCTCCTAAGTTCTTCCCATTTAGAGATCAATTGACCACTTGCCTCCTAAGTTCTTCCCATTTAGAGATCAATTGGCCACTTGCCTCTTAAGTTCTTCCCATTTAGAGATCAATTGACCACTTGCCTCCTAAGTTCTTCCCATTTAGAGATCAATTGACCACTTGCCTCCTAAGTTCTTCCCATTTAGAGATCAATTGACCACTTGCCTCCTAAGTTCTTCCCATTTAGAGATCAATTGACCACTTGCCTCCTAAGTTCTTCCCATTTAGAGATCAATTGACCACTTGCCTCCTAAGTTCTTCCCATTTAGAGATCAATTGACCACTTGCCTCCTAAGTTCTTCCCATTTAGAGATCAATTGACCACTTGCCTCCTAAGTTCTTCCCATTTAGAGATCAATTGACCACTTGCCTCCTAAGTTCTTCCCATTTAGAGATCAATTGACCACTTGCCTCCTAAGTTCTTCCCATTTAGAGATCAATTGACCACTTGCCTCTTAAGTTCTTCCCATTTAGAGATCAATTGACCACTTGCCTCTTAAATTCTTTCCATTTCCTAATCCAGCAAGCATATAAAAGCAAAGTTTGCTTTCTCATTATGTCTTTCTGTAATGAATACAACAACCGATATGTTCAGCTATTTCGTTGATCATTGAGATGCTAGAACGCGGGTTCCAAACTCACTTTCTTCTTTTTTTTTCGTTCGTCTGGAATGTATTTATATCTGAACGTTTGTTTCTTCTATAAACGTGACTGTGTTTTTTATAACTCATACAGATGTCTATAGCGTTTTCATTTCACTGTTGTTTCTCTTGTCCAGTCTCAGCATTTCATATTCCGGGATTTCCTGAAAAATATCCACTGCTATCTCAAGTGTATGTAGACATAAATGTGTTGTCAATCATGAACGTTGTACACATGTGCTTGAGGAGCCGGGTGTGTTATGTTGTACACATGTACTTGAGGAGCCGGGTGTGTTATGTTGTACACATGTACTTGAGGAGCCGGGTGTGTTATGTTGTACACATGTACTTGAGGAGCCGGGTGTGTTATGTTGTACACATGTACTTGAGGAGCCGGGTGTGTTATGTAGTACACATGTACTTGAGGAGCCGGGTGTGTTATGTTGTACACATGTGCTTGAGGAGCCGGGTGTGTTATGTTGCACAAAAGGGCAACTTGTTTGGTCTGGTCATAATTTGTTGGTCATCTTGTGCTGGAGGTGACTTTGTGCTGGTGTTTATTTTGATGTTACGTTATTATTACATGTGCCTGATCATCAGCAGTTCCCTTCTTGACCAGACGATCTGGACCAGACGAT